>CANTUQ010000112.1:0-425000 GCA_947683425.1 Excoecaria cochinchinensis
GCTCCGGTATCCTTCCAATAGGGGTATCGGGGTGTTACAATTTAGTTATATCAGATCACCGGTTTAGGCGGTTCCGATTGTCTTTGATTGTTAAGTGTCGAGTCTTTGCATGCGAGTCGATTTTGTGTCATGGCCTAATGCAGATGTGTCTTGTGTAGTGTCTAGATGGAGTGCGATCCAAGTGAGAATGTGAGAATGCGCGCGACGGGGTACCCTGCGCTCTCACCAAACCGGGGTGTTTGTCCATGCGTTGTGACCCAACAGGGGAGTCACGGGAAAGCTCACACAGTGCAACCCAAAAATAAATTTCAGACAAAAAATAATGTCGAAATATTAGTAATAATTCTAGGTAAATTAATCAGACAAATGCAAAATATAATAATAATAATGATAATAATAATAATAACTAATAGTAACAAATACTCATAATAATAAATAATGTGAAATTGGATATAAATCAAATGGCATTAATAACTATAATGTTAATATGACTCAATTATACCAATAATAAATAAAATAGTAATAATAATATTAATAATATAAAATTTAATATTAACAACAATGAATAATAATAATAATAATAATAATAATAATATAACAATAATAATAAACAAATAATAATAATACTAATAATATAAAATAAATAAACATGACATAAATAATAATAAATAAATAAAATGATAGCAAAATGATAATGACAATACCAATAATAAATTAATAGCATAACAATAATGATGAATATAATAATCATAATAATACCACAATAATGATGGTAATAATAATAATGATAATAATAATAATAATAATAATAATAATAACAATATAACATCAATAAACATCAAATAAATATATAATAATAATAATAATAATAATAAAAGAATATTAACAATAGTAAATAAATAATAATAATAATAGTAATAGTAATAAAAACAGAATAATAATAATAATAATAATAATAACAATAACAACAATAACAATAAACATAAAATAAATATATAATAATAACAATAATAATAATAATAATAATGATGATGTAAAATAATAATAATAATAATAATAATAATAATAATAATAATAATAGTTAATTAATAATGTTAATAATAAAAATCATTAACAGAAAATAAGAGGGGAAGGAAGGTTTGCCGGACTTGTCTCACCGGAGACGCCGGCGGTGGGAGGTGGCCGACACAACCATCACCGGGAGCAGATCGGAGCGTCATGGTTCTTCCGCCGGAGTTCACGTGCCGGAAAGAGCTGCTGGATCGCTGGAGCGTCGCTGGTCCTCCTCGCCGTTCTGCCTCACGGTGGCCAATGGGAGAGGCTGGTGGCCGGCGGACCGTGCGTCCGGCTGCCGGTGGAGCGCGTGTCCCGATCCGGCAGCGTGGGTGGCCGATGGAGCCACCGCCTCCTCCCCTCCCTTTTCTTCTCTTCTTTCCGGCGTTCTGCGTTTTTCATGTCCCTGCTTCCCTCTTTTATCTCTTTTATTCCTTTACTTTGTCTTCTTTTATTTGTTTTCTATTCACTGTCCCTTCTCTCCTTTTTATTTCTTTTTCCTTCGTTTTGCTTTGGCTTTTCTTCCTTTATCTTTTGGTTTTCTTTCTTTTTCTTCTTCGGTTTCTGGGTTTATTTTTGCTCTCTGTGTTTTCTTTCTTTTTTGTTCTTCAGCCGAGAGAGCCCCCCTATTCTTTTGTTCATCATCTTTCTTTTATACCCCATATTTAGGGTTAGTCTTGGTTCACATGATGATTTCCTCCATTTTTGTAATTTCTTAATTAATTTACTTAAACTAACACATATATTTTACTTAATTACACATTATACTAATTCAACACTCTATTTTACTTAATTACACATTATACTAATTAAAAACTCCATATTTTTTCATCCTTTTAATTTAATTAATCTACTTAAATTATCGCATATGTTTTATCTAATTTAATTAATCTACTTATATTTATTATCTTTTCCAATTTTAATTTACCTTACAATATTAACTAATTAAATTAACCTAATTTTAATTTTTAATTTTTCCTACATATTTTATATTATTTTTTCGGAGGAATTCATCAAGGACCCTAAATTGCCACTGCCATTTTTTTTTAAACCAAACTCAGGACCCGGTGTCTACAGGAACTCTCTTCTATCTGATTTTGGTTACTATTTTGCTTCAGAGTTGTGGTATGTTAAGTAGATATATTATTAGTATTGTTATTATTTTTATTAAGAAGTTGTGTTAATTTTAGTTATTATTATTATTATTATTCAACATGTTATTATTATTAAATTAAAATCAGTAAAATTTGTACCTTAATTAATATTATTATTACTATTATTATGTTAATTTGTATTGTTATTATTATTATTATTATTATTATTATTATTATTATTATTATTATTTATTTATGTTAATTTGTATTGTTGTTATAATTTTTTTTTTGTAAAAATTCCCGACGGAAATTCAATTTCCATCGGGAAATGCCCGATGGAAATTCATTTTCCGTAGGCAAATTTTCTGACGAAAATTCTTTTTCCGTCGGCAATTCCCGATGGAAATTAAATTTTCATTAGGAATTTTTTCGACGGAAAAAATTCCGTCGAAAATTTTGCCTACGACTAATATGCTAAAAGAATGAATTTCCATCGACAATTTCGTTTCCCGACGGAAATTCCTTATTTTTCGTCGGGAAATTATTTTTTTCTTGTAGTGTACGCATATATACCATATGTTAAAAAGAAAAAATTAAAGGTAATCTATTTGATCCTACGATGTAATGTATATAAACTATAAACATATAAAAGACATGGATATTAGACCTAGCAAATGGGTTGGGTTGAAACGGATCGTATCATAAACGAATCAGTTTGTGTCACATGCAGATCACGGATTAATGCGAGGGATGATCTAAATGGATTGGATCACGGGTCGATCCATATGTTTTACTCATGAAAATAAAAAAAAAAATATTTTATCAAAATATACATATGCATCCCCTCTCTCTCTATATATATATCCCAAATCTATTGGACATATCATTTACCAAATTGAAAAAAAAAATTATTTGTCCTATGATTAGTGAAAGGTCATCAGTGTCCATGATTGTCCACAAAATATTGACAAAAAAGAAATGATTTTCTTGGAGAAGTAGGACAAACCTTCCTCACTTTACTGTACCATTTAAGAATTGAATGAGTAAACAAAGCAAAATTTTGATGTAAGTGTATTAAAGATGCATACCCTTTTACGGATTATACTGGGTCAATTTATGATCCGATCTGTACGAATTAAAATAAATTGTTCCGTCTTAAATTTTTACAAATCATATAGTTCGAGTCATGTTTAAGTTTTTTACAAATCGAATCAAATTTTGAAAGATGAAATTATTATGCTTAATTTTAGTTGTATTATTAAATTGCTACTTTTGACCATCAAAAGATGAAATATGTTTTTCTCTTCATTCACAAATATATGAATATATCAATTTTTTTAACATATAAAAGATATATTTGGAGTACATTTGGTAAATTGGAATTTAAGATATAGAATTCATTTGCAAATGATTTCTATGTCAAATTCAATTTCAAATAAATTTTTATGCTTGGAATGCCAAATTTTAAAACATATATTTAAATTAAATTTCATATTTTTTTTTATTTTAAATAAATTCAAAATTAAAATTCAATTGCCATTATTTCATAAAATGTCCTTAACGTTATAATATTATAATCATCTTCAACAAAAATTTTATAATTTCAAACTCTAAAAGGATAAAAATAATCCCTTTTATTAATACTTTTCGTTACTATTAAAAAATATTTTAAATTTTAAGGAGAGAAAAAAAAAGAAGAGAGAAAGAGGAGAAGAAGAAAGAATGAATGAGTGAGCTGCTCGGAAAACAGAGAAAAATAAAAAGAAAAAATTGGAATTTATTCATATAGCAGTAATCTAGTATGCTCACGTAAATGATGTGCATACATCCGAATCGTCAAATCATGCATATCTTGATGGGCGGATGGTCTAAATGCACGCGCATCAAATCATCTCTTGTGTTTACATACCATAATTTTCCCAAATAGAAAATGAAAAATAGGATTTTACTTTTCTAAATTTTAGGAAGAGGTTAGAAACATCTATTAAATGTTTTTAAAGCTTTCCTTTATAAACAAAAATAATTTTTCTAAAAATCATCAGTCGACTCTCCTACTAAATCCCTGAGCAGCCACTAGTGTATTGATTCAAAACCAAAGTAGATTATTCTCTTCAAACCTAGTAAGATTTCACACACACGCACATATATATACACACACACGTGTATGTTTGTGTGTTTGGCTATTCTTCTTATTAAGAGTATGCTTTGATCCTTACGAATGCAATTTGGTGTTTTGATTGTCAAAAATTGAAGCAGATTATAATTTGGTGTTCAGTGCAGTGTTTCGGGTGTTGGAGGTAGCACCGGTAGGGATAGATAAGTCGGTAAAAAGGTCCATTGTCCACTGAAATCTGAGGAGTGTTCCACGCTCACCGCACCAAATGATAACAACCTAACTCTTTGGAAGCTCTCCTCCGGCGAGTCACCTGAAAAGAGCTTAGAAACACTGCCGGTTTCCGATAGTGGAAGCTTTAATGATCAAGTCAGTAATTTAGAGAAAGTCAGGTTTGTATCAATAGAGTCTAGAGAGAGTTCACGTACCTGCGATCTTCCTTTTTATAGAGTCCTCCTTTAGCATCTGAATAGGAAGATAATTCACAAATAAGAGGAAATCATGCTGACTTCTTGATTAGTACTTGCTTCCTTGTCTGTAACCGGTCAATGAATGATTCCTGGCACTTTCCATCTTTGATATCACAGAATCTGTGCACTATCTAGGAAATATACGAAGTTAATGACTTTCCATATACGATACCCGAACTGTATGGATATCCGAGCTTTAGGCGTAACCGATGTCATTGCGACCGATATCCTTGGGTGTCTAGACACTGAGCTCCTGAAATGCATGCTCGGTTTACAACACAAGCCCGGAGGGGAATACCGGTCTCTAGCTCAAAGAGCCCGGTTATCATAAGTCCCCTCCCAAAAGAAAATGACATTCATGTCATTGTAAAGGGATGCACGTGAGCTGCAACTGTCAGGTTTTCAAGGCCTGCTGTGCACGTGACTCCTTAAAAAATGTGAACAGATGCTTCGTTCACCGTGATCCAGCTGTTGTGTCAGTTCCTGTGATAATGGCATCTCTTCGGTTACCGCGTAAGATGTAACCGTTGTCCTTGCCACCAATCAAAGCCTGCCACCTGTCCTTACCTGAATGGCTTGGATCTCCTATAAATACATGCTCCCTCCTCTCATGTTCACTTTCATTTTCTTGGAGTATTTCAGCTGTTTTGCTTTTCTCTCTTTTCTTAAGATTTGTGCGATTTGCTCTTCATTAGTTCTTAGATCCGTTCTTCGAGTTTGATCCTTTAGCATCCTTGACAAGATCTCAGGTTAGTGTTTAATTTTTCTTTTCACTATTTCCACAATGAGTGCTTTAGAGAGTTCAACTGAGAGAGGGGTAGTGGAGAGAGGCCTTATTGCCGAGGACATCCTTGAGGGTCCCAGCTCTAGCCAGCCAAATCCAGTTAGAAAGAAATCGCCGCCGAGAAGAAATCCTCGAGTGGGAAGTATCGGCTCGGCCATAAAATCGAACGAAATGTTGGAGTTGCATGAAAAATTCGGGATTCCAGAGAGCTATAGTATCCGAGCACCTAGTGCCCATGTGCGAGCTCCTGCTCAATTTAATGGGAGAAAAACCATCATTGTGTACGAGGCCGACTTCGAAGCTGGGATGAGCCTTCCCCCTACTGCTTTCGAGGTGGCGCTGATGAATCACTACGGCTTGACCATGGGACAAATCCATCCAAATGCCTGGCGAATAATATCTGCCTTACAGATGTGGTGTGTCGAGCATGATATCAACCTAACTCTTCCGCTTTTTCAGGCTACCCACGTGCTCGGCCTAAGAATCTCGACCGAGGACCACAACTACATCCAAGCCCGAGCTGGATATGGGGTGTTCTCAGGAAACCCAGAATCTCTTAAGAATTGGAAAAACCGATTCTTCATTGTCGAGAGTGATAAAAACTTCCCCTTCCTAACCTCATGGGGCCGGTTTGTGAACAAAAATGATAACCCCTTGTTTCTCACCGATGAGGAGGAGCAAACATTAGTTCGATTGAGGGCGTTGACTGCCCAAAAGATAGACATAAAGGATCAATTAATGCTCGGTTTGGACCGATCAGAAAGACCTCGATCACGAAGAAAAGGTATATTCTATTATCAGCGCTTCTATTCTAATATTTGCTCATTGTTTACTTTTTTGCAAAGATGAAACAAACTGAGAAGCAGAGCATGGCCGAGATGATGAGGGCTAAAAGGTAGAAGAAACCATCGGGATCGGCTTCGGGCGAGGCAGTACAAGGAACCCCGGCTGGGGCTTCGGAACAAAGGGATCCGGAGCAAGTGCTGAACAACAGCTCGGCCCAAACAGTGTTTGAAAATCAGCTAATTCCCACTTTTTCAGCCGAGGTGCCTCCACCAACCATGCAGACACCTCCTGGGCCCATATCTCCTGATGAAGGCGGCGCAGGGTCCTCGGATCTAAACCCCCAGAAAAGGAATATGAGGGTCCTTGCAGATGAAATGTGCGAGATGTGGCATCAAGAAGGGGAGGGCTATTCCAAGGACAACCTGGCCTTCTGTGACTTTGTTCATCGGCTGGCTTGTATCCCCGAGAAAGTTTCCCCTCTTATTCATCTGAAGGCGAAGGAGCTCGGCGAAATCATGAAGAGACACCAAATTCAGGTTTGTATTAATAATATAAGCTCGGTTTATGAGATATTCGGGGTCTCTCGCTTATTATGTCCCTCTTTTCACAAAGTTCTATATTGACCGTGGCTGTCATGGTGAAAATGAACCAGTTGCTCATGGCCTATCATCAAGAGGCTGGGAACGTAGCTGGGCAGCGCCTCCGAGCAAGAGCCATCGAAGGCAAACTTGAAGATACCGAGAAGAGAGCTCTGGATGCTGAGGGCAAGGTAGCCGAAGCCAACCAGATGATCTCTGAGTTGAAAGAGACCCTGGCTATTGCCGAGCAAAAGAGGGATGAGTTGGAGATCGAGCTTGCCGGGGTCCATTCAGAACTGGAAGCCGCTAAGAAGGACAAGGCCATTGTGGAGGAAAAATTTGCCGACCTAGAATACAAGTCCTTAGACTTAGCAGTAGACAAATGCCTTGCGTTCAGCCAAAAACTTTTTGATGCTGTCAAAGGGCGTTACCCTAATATGGATTGGGCTTGGCTGGACGAGGTGTATCCCGATGAATGATCTGCCTTGTACTTATCATTGTTAATGAAAATGAAATTTTTGTGTTTGATTTCTCGTTTTCTTTCAACATCTGTTCGAGTATAATACGTTGTGCCCTTGAGCTGTTTAATGTTGCTTTAGGTGTTCGTTTGACACAATTGGACTACCCGTACCATTGTTCGGTAAAAATAATATAGTGCGAGCCTTGCCGAAAATGAGATAAAATAAGTGTTGTGAAATCAATAATTATGAGTATTAGTCAACAAGTTATATGTGTGACTTTATTGTCATCGGCGCCGAGCCAGGCGAGACTCAATCTTGAGCTGAATTCGTTCGGTTGCGATACAATCGAGTAATGTGATTGTAATATATGCAAAGTCATATTTGAACTAATGTCATCGGAATAAGGCTAAGTTACCTAGAGGATAGGTTACTGAGTTAGAGCCGTACTTTCGGACAGTGTTTTTATGAATATACCTCTTTCATTGATGTATTTGCTAGTACAATAGCTTTCATGGCGATGTAGCCGAACTAAATAAGATTTACTACATAGATGAAATAATGCTTGATGGCATATTGGCCGAGTGAGCATATATAACCGAACATATTACATGAAAAATAATGCCCTTTGGCACAGTGGCCGAGTGAGCGAGAAGAGATATAGCCAAACTTCAAGATATCACTGATAATATGCCTTCAGATTTGAAATGTTCCATGAGTGAGGAAGAATCTTTCCAGCCGAGTCCTTCAATTTGTATGCCCCACCACGAATCTCGTGAATTATGTAAGCGCCTTCCCAGTTGGGATTTAGCTTTCCCACTCCTTCCGAAGTTTGTGCTGCAACTACTTTTCTTAGGACGAGCTGCCCAATCCGGAAAGTCCTGGGCTTGACGTTCCGATCATGATAAGATGCCATTCTCTGTTTGTAGACTGCTAATCTCATTTGGGTAAACTCTCTCTGCTCTTCCAATCTGTTGAGCTGATAGAGCAATTGATCGTCATTTTGGTCCTGATCCAGGCTGGATGTTCTGAAGCTTGGCATGCCAATCTCACAGGGAATGACTGCCTCGGTCCAGTATGTGAGGGAGAGCGGGGTCTCCCCTGTAGCCGATCTTGGAGATGTTCGGTAGGCCCAGAGAACGTTGTAAATTTCTTCAGCCCAGAGACCTTTTGACTTATCCAGCCTTTTCTTTATCCCTACAACAATAGTTTGGTTAGTTACCTCTGTTATATCGTTTGATTACGGATGGTATACCGAAGTGAAACATAGCTAGATCTTTAACTCCGAACAGTAGTTTTTGAACACTGCACAGTCAAATTGCTTGCCATTGTCTGTTATGATGGAGTGCGAAATTTCGAACCTTATAATGATAGCTTTTTGGACAAACTTAATTATGTTTGCTGGCGTGATTCTGGCCAAGGGTTTTGCTTCTACCCACTTCGTAAAATGATCAACGACTACCACTAAAAACTTCCGCTGTCCGGTTGCTATAAGAAAAGGCCCCACTATATCCAAGCCCCACTGAGCAAATGGCCACGGGCTATAGATCGGCACCTGAGAGGAAGGCTTCTGATGGTTCAGATTACCAAATCTCTGACATTTGTCACATTTTTTGATGAGCTCCTTAGCATCTGTTTCCATAGTCGGCCAGTAATATCCTTGCAACATGGCTTTCCGAGCTACAGCCTGTGCTCCCTCATGGGCTCCACAAATTCCTTTGTGGATTTCCCTCAACACATAATCTCCTTCCTCCGTGCTCAAGCATTTGGTCCATTGGGCGGAAAAGGACCGTCTGTAAAGTTGGTCGTCTATGATGGCATATCGGCTGGCCCGCCTGACTATCTTCCGAGCTTGCAACGGATCCTCCGGAAGATCTCCATTATTCAGATACTGGTAAATTGGGAGCCGCCACCCATCCATCGGCTCCTGCATGTGAACCTTGTACGTTTCATGTGTCGGGGCTGTTATGATAGACCAGATGATGTACGAGTCAAATGACTAGTTCCGGAGGCATGCCTGCTTGGCTAGAGCATCTGCTTCTTCATTTTCAACTCGGGGGACCTGCTCGATAGACCACACACATCCTTTCTTTTCCAATTGGGAGAGGAGCGCAGCGATCCACTCCTTGTATCTGACCATCACGTGATCCTTTGCTTCGAACTTTTCGAGTATCTGGCTGACAACAAGCTGTGAATCAGAGTAAATAATCAGGGAGTCTGGTTTTACCTCTATGGCTAGCTGCAGCCCAAAACCGAAGGCTTCATATTCCGCCACATTATTGGTCACCTGAAATGCTATGTGGGCCATTCCTCGAACTATTACTTTCCCTGGCCCCATTAATATGACCCCGGCTCTAGCCCCTATAGACGAAGATGCTCCATCTACATACATCTTCCACGAACATGGACTTGGCTCCGGGACACTTGAATGTAGCTCGGCCACAAAATCAGCAAGGACTTGGCCTTTCATTGACGGACGGGCTTCATACCGGACATCAAATTCTCCCAATCGGGCCGCCCATTCGGTTATTCCTCCAGATGCCTCTGGTTTCTGTAGCACTTTTCTGAGGTTTGAATTAGTTCGGACAACAACAGTGTGCGCCTGGAAATAAGGTCGGAGTTTGATGACAGATGTTACCAAGGCAAAAGCAAGCTGTTCAAGTATGTGGTATCGCAGTTCGGCGCCTCTCAAGACCTTGCTAGTGTAATAGATGGGGAACTACTGGCTGCCTTCTTCTCTTACCAAAACCAAACCCAAAGCCCCTGCTGAAACTGCAAGGTACATGTATAGGGTTTCTCCTGGTTGTGGCCGACTCAATAAAGGTGGGGTAGTCAGAAAATGCTTCAGTTTATCAAACACTTTCTGACAATCTGGGGTCCACTCGAAACTCTTCACTTTCTTAAGAGTGCTGTAAAAAGGTAAACATCTCTTCGCCGAACAGGAAATGAACCTGCCGAGTGCTGTTATCCTCCCATTGAGCTGTTGAACTTCCTTTATTGATTTTGGCGGCTTCATTTCCATTATAGCTCGGATTTTCGTCGGGTTCGCCTCTATCCCCCTTCTTGAAATCATCACAGGGGCGGGCATGGGTGCTGGCGGTGTTATCGGGGTTTGAGCCTGTAACTGGGAAAAGAGTTGTCGTATCTGAAGTGGGGAAATTTGCTCTGCTGAGGCTGGTTGTGGATCATAGAAGAGCTGGCCAAGGTGGTTGGTTTGGGGAAGTGCAGTGTTTTGGGTGTTGGAGGTAGCACCGGTAGGGATAGATAAGTCAGTAAAAAGGTCCATTGTTCACTGAAATCTGAGGAGTGTTCCATGCTCTCCGCACCAAATGATAACAACCTAACTCTTTGGAAGCTCTCCTCCGGCGAGTCACCTGAAAAGAGCTTAGAAACACTGCCGGTTTCCAATAGTGAAGCTCCGACGATCAAGTCAGTAATTTAGAGAAAGTCAGGTTTGTATCAATAGAGTCTAGAGAGAGTTCACATACCTGTGATCTTCCTTTTTATAGAGTCCTCCTTTAGCATCTGAATAGGAAGATAATTCCCAAATAAGAGGAAATCATGCTGACTTCTTGATTAATACTTGCTTCCTTGTCTGTAACCGGTCACTGAATGATTCCTGGCACTTTCCATCTTTGATATCCCAGAATCTGTGCACTATCTAGGAAATATACAAAGTTAATGACTTTCCATATACGATACCCGAACTGTATGGATATCCGAGCTTTAGGCGTAACCGATGTCATTGCGACCGATATCCTTGGGTGTCTAGACACTGAGCTCCTGAAATGCATGCTCGGTTTACAACACAAGCCCGGAGGGGAATACCGGTCTCTAGCTCAAAGAGCCCGGTTATCAATTTTATTCTTTAATGAATGTTTCTTTTCAAATCCAGATGAGCTTACTTTTTGCTGCTATTCATTCTTGGCCATCTGCAATTAGACTGATAAATTAGTTTTGCTATTCATTCTTGACCATCTGCTATTTTTCAAGTGTTTTCGTGATTGCTTCCAATGTTACTTCCAATTTTGTATTTTTTAAGGGTTTTAGTTATCTTTCTTAAGGAATTAATTTGGTCTGAAGCATATTAGAATTGGCTTGTTTATGGTCAATTAATTATACAGTACTGTAACTTTAGTATGCTTTTTGGTTAGTGCTGATGGCTTTTTATGGGATGGAATGGAATGATTTAGTGTGGTTCCTTTATAATTAAGTCACAAATGATTTTTTAACACTACAGGAAAATAAGAGATTATCGACAGAAATTGCCAATGGAAATTATCGAAAGTCAAAATCGTCGAAAATTCGGCCGTAGTAACATTTCCCAACAGAAACATCTGACCATCGGTAAATGTTCCTGATGGAAATATGCATTCTGTCATTAAATTTTGCGATGGAAATATATCTTCGTTTGGTATATGTTACTACGGAATAGTGGATTTTGTCACTAAATTTACCTACGAAATGCTTTATTCTGAATGTAAATTTACTTATAAAATTCTTCATTCCGTCATAATTTTAAAAATATTGATAAAAAATTAAATAAAACATCAAAACATATAAAGTAACGTCCATACCTTGCGAAGTTCCTGCATGAAGAACATCTTAAGGGTGGCTTTAATATACAAACATGCTCTAGCACATTGTGAAAGTCAGATCGTACTGCACATATTTAGATATCAATTTGCATTTGGCAGGGTATAGTATACTGGTTTTCAAGATAAGCTAAGATAATCAAGTATCTTAAAAGATGAATACAGCTAGTCTGCCAAAAAATTATGTGATTCTCTAATAGCAAACAAAAATACTATATGATGTTCTTCAATTGACAACATCATAAGCAATCTTACTTTGAATAGTATATTCAATCAAAATTATGAGGAGACCAAACTCACAAAGAATATATATAAAAACATGTACCTCGATTCATTCCAATATGATGCTACTTTAAACTTTGGCAAAACAAAAGTTGCAATTAACAGATGGGCAATGCCAACACCATCACAGAACTATACACATTGTAAAAAGGAAACCAATTAAAAACAAATGGAATTGTCTGCAATGAAAACCAATTAAAATTGTCTCAGAATGAAAGGAAAAGAATCCTATTTTCTAACACAGCCTAAACCCACATTTTAGCAATAAATTCGATCACCTCCAGGTTGACTAAGATAAAAACTCCAGCTTAAAACAAAATTTTGACACTTTATTGCTAAAGAATATATTAGATAACTGTCTTGGATGAGACCCAAATAAGAATGTTCTTCAACTTGCAGAAAGAAAAAAGTAAAAGCCTCTCAGCAACAAATTTAATACAATAAATTTACAGCAATAGTTTGTATTATGTCCCATCAAAGTAAAACCAAAAGTGTAGAATAAAAGAAATAAAAATAATAATTCCATACCATTTGGAGAGTAGATGCTGGGATGAATAAGGACAGGAGAAATCTGCTTCGTTTTCCCTGAGATGAATAGGGGCAGAACAAATTTATTTAGTAAGCAATTCTTCACGATAAATGCATAAAAGATATTGCCTTGCGAACTTTCCCCTTGGATTTTATAGTACTGAATCACGGGGATACTAGACTCTAGAAAACCTTTAAACCGCTTCCTTATTGTCTCTATGTTATCATCTACTCTTCCCTTCTCACTCATCAAGACATATAATAATAATAATAATAATAATAATAATAATAATAATAATAATAATAATAATAATAATAATAATAATAATAATTAATTAATTAATTAATTAACTAAGAAATAACACATTCTCTGATGCATGCAGATGCATAAAAGCACATGTATGCAAATACATAAACACACAGTGATATCATTTGTCTAACCTGGCTCCTACTCAAGAAGTGTTGCTCCATTTCTTCCCAAGAACAATCAAAGAACAAAACAAATTTCGGTTCAATTTTGGTCCGCATAATAGCCATGTATCACTACAAGAAAAACACAGATTAGCGACAGAATTTACTGATGGAATTTCGTCGCTAAATGAATTTAGCGACAGACAGTTCTGTCGTTGTCGTGGTTGTTGTTAATTGTGGTGATGGAAAAATTTACCAACAGAAATGCAATTTATGTCGGTAAATTTTGCGACAAAAATGTAAAAGTTTATGACGGAAAAGCAGTTCCGTCATTAATTTTAGTTATAGTAATGGCTTTTCCACCGCAAATTTTACGATGAAAAAGTAATTTCTGTCGCAAAGTGTAACAACGAAAATTGCTTTTTCGTCGCAAATTTTGAAAGGAAAATACAAGTTCGGTTGCTAAAATTTATTAAATTTTTAATTTTTAAAATTTTTTATTTTTATTTATGAAATGTTTTATTTTTTATTTTTTTGTTTAATTTTTAATTGATAGAATCATGAATAGTATAAAAATTATAAACAAATAAATAAAAAATAAAAAATTTCATAAATATAATTGAAAATGTATTAATTAAAACAAATAAATTTGCTAAAGAACCCAAGCCAGAAACAATCAGCAATCAGTACATTGTAAACTTTGACATGGTCTTTTCAAATATTTGCGCTACAATCACAGCACCACTACCATTTGCTTTTTTTTTTCTATCTCCAGCTGAGGTTTCTTATAAAATCCAGTTCCTCTTAATGCATCAGAAATGAAATCATCAAATCCAATAACTATAGCTGCTTCAGCCATAGCCCCATAAACCAGCCTTTGTTTCAATATGCCAAAAACACACACGCATCATATCAGAAAAATCCACAAGGTAAGGATGGCAAAGATGGATTCCTTAATAGCAATATTAGACCTTTATTCCTAAAAGACGTATTTCACCAAAGCACATTGGACAATCATACTCCAATACACACATCAACAATTAATCATAAAATATTTCCATTGACATTAAGGAAAAGCAACCGAACCATTAAAACCACGACTGAAATAGCTTTTGTTTTATTTTTTTAGAATGAATTCCATGTTCTGATTGATGGAGTTATAATATTATGTATTTTACAAGAATGTGATAATGGTCATAAGATAAACATTATTGAAACGAATAAAACACTAAGATATTAAATGCGAAAAAGAGCTAAAATTTGATAAAAAGGTACATGCCTTGAATTACCTTCTTAATAATCGATAAGGCTGATGGCACAGAGATAGTTCCATCCTTAGCTTCCACAACTATTGAGAAGAAAGCCAATAGATATAAGTAAATAGATGAACACAAGTCATGATACTAATAATCCATTCAAACAAAAGAAATCAAGAACACATTCTGTTAAAACAAATTAACTTGTAAATGAGCAAATATGAGTAGCACGTTAAAGTTCATGAACACTTGGTCATAAAAAGAACTAGCTTTTGAGCTCTTTATAAATCTAGATATGGGTCAGTTCCACAAGAAAAAACACATTCACCTTGGTTAAAATTCCACATGCATATAAACACCTAAAGCTCTCATAGCAGTGATAAATGTTCTCTATCAGTGGAACAAAATCAAGATTCTTGATCCACAACTTGATCAAACAAACACATAAAGCCAAATCTTATAATCTAAAAATTTGCGAAAAAAATACACCAAAAATGAAAAATAAAAAATAAAAAATACACCAGAAATGCAAATAAATAAAAAATGCACCGGAAATGAAAAAAAAAAGTACAATAGAAATAAAAAAATGAAAAAAAAGGAGAACGAGAATGACTGGCAGCAAATGACGGCTGGGAAAGATAGGGAGGATGCTGGATCTGGGATACAGAGGGTGGATGTCAAATCTGGGATGCACGAGGCAGATCTGTTGAGAGAGAGAGAGAGAGAGAAAAGAGGGATGGAGAGGGATGGGGGAGGGAGAGAGGGGGAGGGAAGGAAGGAGTGAGGGAGGGAGCGAGAGGGAACGAGAGAAAGAGAGGGAAGGAGGGAGGGAGGGAGAGAGAAAAAGGAGGTTTATATATATGTATATATATATATATGTATATGTATTTATATATATATGTATCTATATATATATATGTATATGTATCTATATATATATGTATATATATATATATATATATATATATATATGTATATATATACATATATATATATGTATATATATATATATATGTACATATATATATATATATATACATATATATATATATATATACATATATATATATATATGTATGTATGGGAACTTTAGCAACGAAAGATACTTTTCCGTCGCTAAAATTCACTTTTACTGACGAAAATTCATTTCCATCAGTAAATGGTACAATTACTGACGAAAATCATACTTCCATCGATAAATCCCATTCTTTGCAGCAGAAGGAAAATAATATAGCTGTGACGCGCGCCGAACCCTGGAGGCCCCGAAAACCCGCTTTTAGGGTATTCGAGAGAGTTTCATAAGACTTGTAAGGATTACAAGGGCATCTATTTTGGGCAACAGGAGGTGTTTTAGAGTTACCACCCAATAAAACATTGAGACAGTTCATCTAGCCTCACTGAACCTAAGACAGTGCGTATGTGTCTATTTTTGGCAACAAGAGATATTTTGAAATCTCCATTCCAATTGAACACTGAAAAGGTTCATCTAACCTCATAAAGCCTAAGATGATGCGTATGAGTCTATTTTGGGCAACAAGAGAAATTTTGAAATTTTCTTCCCAATAGAACATTAGAAAGGTTCATCTTACCTCATGAAACCTAAGACCAGAGAGAGTTCGGGACTTCACACTTATTCATACCTTAGTTAAAGTATAATTGGGTTTTACAATTAAAATTTCATTCCTCTTCTCATACATTTAGGTGCAGTAATTAAAGCGCAGATCAACCATATAAAGAAAGCGGTAAATAAAAGCAAGATTAAAATAAAGTAAATAAAAATACAATAAATTATAACAAAATTAGGGACGAAATACAACCCCCAATAAAAAGGACATTTAAATTATGTATAAATCGAGATATTCAATTTGAGGTGAGGACATTGGTCCTCGCATGCATGCTTAAAAGAACAATATTAAAGGTGGAAATTTATTTGGATGGGAAAACTAGGAGATTGGTCCTATTTTATTTAAGAAAAACCTCATTCGTTTGTAGAAATCTTTTGTTGCTCTTTAATATTAACGAGTAGAGAAACAATATTTAAAACAGATAGATATTATGAAAAATAAAATAAAAGAGAATAGGATAGATGAAGTGAACCGAATTGACGTCCCCGAGTCATTCTAAATATTTTCCTTTTCCGACATCGAATGTTCAATAAAATAAAAAAACTCACAAAAATGCAAATAACACGTTAGCAGAATAACAAAATAAAAGAACAATGAAAAGAATTAACAGAAGTAAAACAAATAATCGAAATAATAAGAAAAAGTGGAAATAAATTGCTTAAAGTGCATGGAAATCAAAAGAAGTAAGGAGAAAGGAATAAGAAATCAAAAAGAGGACCAGGGATAGCCAGACCACTCGAGTGACGGCCGTCCCTGGTGTGATTGATGGGCAGAAGGAAGTCCCGCGACGACCTATTGCTCCCCCGAGCGACGGCCGTCGGTGGGGCCTTCAGTCTGTCGGTCACCTCCAGACTTTAAAAAATGAAAAACTCAACTCAAATTCAACACTTCACCTTTTAATTCATTTTACCATGCAACAAATTAGTAATAAATCCAATAAAGTGATGAAAATGAATCAATTGAAATAGACTAATTCAAGTTGTGAAATAGCTGATCCAGAATGTTTACTCTTGGAGAATTGATTTTTGGAAGGTGTAAGTCGCATGAAGTTTCCTTGAATTCTACAAGGACTTGATTGACCAAAGAGAATTGCGAAGACAATTTCTTTTATAAAAATTGTTCTTTTCAAATTCTTTTAAAATTTTCAGAAAGTAAATCAAAAGAAAAGAATTTATTTCTTTTCCTTGATTTCAAATCTGAGAAGGATAGATTAAGGTAAGAAAATTGTTTTCACTTTCTCGAGTTCTCCCTAATTCGTTTTTTGAGGAGAGAAAAAAATGGATATGAAATTATTTGCTTTTGAGAATTTAAAAATTGCCAACAAAAAGTTTTTAACTGAATAATTGCTAACCCCAAACCTTGATACTTAGCCTGCTATTTATAAGGTAACTGAGGATAAGGTTAAGAAATTCGAATATTTTAAAATTCAAATTAAAAATTCAAATCTTTTTAAAATTAAATTATCTTTAGAGATAGATATCAAATCTATTTGAATTCAAATTAGATTTTATAAAATCAAATCAAATCTTTTGAATTCAAATCAAATTTTAGAAGATAAAATCAAATCTTTTTGAATTCAAATGAGATTTGGAGATAAATCATTTTTTTTTTTAATTCAAACTTGATTTTATAAGATAAAATCAAATGTTTGATATTTATCTTAAGGATAAATATTGAGAAAATGCAATTTTATCCATAACAACGTCTCCAGGACCTGACCAACGGGCATCCCTCTAGCCCACCGACTAGCATCAATCACGAGGGCACGCTCAACTTTTGAGCAACGGGCCATTCGAGGGACAGGCCCCACCTACGGGCACTACTCACGTGAGGGACAAGCGCCCTCAAGCGCGAGCAACGGGCGTCACTTGCATGAGGGATAGGCACAAGCGACGGGCATCGCTCGCATGAGGGATATGAGCCCTCAAGCGCGAGCGACAGGCATTGCTGGCACTAGGGATAGACCCCTCAAGCGCGAGCGATATGCATTGCTCGCGTGGGGGACATGCCCCTCAAGCGTGAGTGACAAGCGTCGTTGGCCCACTGACGGGCGTTGGTCACCGAAAAAAGGCAAAACCTCAATAAAAAGGCCCTCTCTGAAATGAAAAGACATTTTAAGTATTTTTAGTCACCAATATCCCTAAAATTTGCGAATTTCAAAGGCGATAGCCTACAATTTTACTCCTTGTCCTGTGGAATAGGTGTCGTTATCTTCATCAGATAACTCTGATCTGAACTTTATCGGGACCTAGTGTCTACAATAGCGGTGGTATTGTCAAATCCATCGTAAATTTATATTTTTTAGTAATGAAAAGCATATTCTATCTCTAAATTGGGAAGTTAACAATGGAATACGTTTTTCGTTGCTAACAAACATTACTTCCGTCACTAATTTCTGTAAAAAAATCAGCCATGAATATTTGCCACCACATTTAGTGAAGGTTCAAGTTTTCCTTTGCAAAATTTCATCGACATAAACTGGCGAAAATTTTTACCTCCATTTTTAGCAACGGGAAGTTTTTCATCACAAATATGCCTTCACTCCTACAACTTTAGCCATGAAAATTGGATTCCACCGCTGAAATGATTTCCATCGCTAATTTTTCGTAGGAAAATTGTAAATTTCTTATAGTGTATAGAGCAATTAACAAATAACCCAGAATCTTTTATTAATAATGGAATTTTATCTCTTTGTTTTTGAATGAAATTAAAAGAACCAGTGAAAGGAAAATAGAGATGATTAAGGTATAAAAGTAAAATCATGATCAGAAAATATTAATTATGTCTTTCTCATGGCATTATTGAATTAAAATATGGACAAGAAACAAAGGTTCTTGCTGTAATTTGTTCTTAATTAGGAAGGAATTTATCCTTTAAACACTTTATTCTTTGTATCGATGTAGATGGCCTCTTTTTTTTTAATTGAAAGTTAGGCATAAAATTTAATGGTAGATAAGAAAATTCATTCTTTAATTTTATTCCCTATATCCCCATTCGATTTCTCAACCTCTTCCTCTTCAAGAACTTCTGCATAAGTACCACTAAAAAGAAAAGTAAAAAAAAAAAAGTTGAACTACGTTGATTTTGTAAAATCCACAGGTTTGAAATAGAATTTTATCCCTATTTTATATTGGTAATGCTACTAACTTCTTTCCTAGTAAATCCCACTCAACAAGTTTTGAAATTCTTTATAATGGTTAATTTAATCAAGTTGCCACAAAAATAAAAATAATCCACAGAATAACATCAACCCAACACAAAATAAAAACAAACCAAAAATAATACACACGACAACATCAACCTAGTACATAGCAAAAACAAACTAGGAGGGCAGTAAGAACCCGAACAAAGTGGAAAAAAAATAAATAAAAATGTGTTTGAACTGCAGGCGAGATAGTGACTGAGACAGGAAGGCAAGACGGTGGTGATGGCATCGAGGCAGCGATGAGTCAGAGTGGGTGACAATCGACGTCCACTGTTAGCGAGAGAGAGATAAAGATAAAAGGTGTGGAGGTGGCAGTGAGTGAGACTAATTAGCAGTGGCAAGTAAGATGCAAATTTAGCAAGATGGAGACGGCGTCCACTGTTAGCGAGGGAGAGAGAGAATAAAAATATGCAGATGGGAAAAGAGCGAAAAAAGGGAAACAAGGGAAAAATTAAGTTGTGTTTAGGGTTATATTTATAGATGGAAAGCACTCCCTCCATCGGTAAATATATAATATACCTATGGAATACATTTTTCGTAGGTAATATTTACCTCTGGAGAACAATATACCATCGAAAAACTATAAATTTTTTGATGGAAAAACTGCTCCGTAGGTAATTGTAACAATTACCTACGAAATTTATAATTCCGTCGGAAATTATTGACTTTCCTGACAAAATGATTAATTCCGTAGGTAAATATTACCTACAAAATACCTCAATTCCATCGTAAAAAGAAACATTTCCCGACAGAAGTAAGTTTTCGTAGGGAATTATTTTATTTCTGAACAATTCCCTACAGAATTCTGAACTCCATCAAAAATTTAGCTGCGAAAGAAAATTTACCGTCGGCAAATTTAATCAAAAAAATTTCTCGGGATGCCTTGGCGCCAAATTTAACAATGATTTTTATTTTCTGTCATTAATTTCCGTTAGCAAAAAAATTACCTCCATTTTTAACGATGAAACACTATATATTCTTTTTTTCATTGTAAAAATATCATTTTACCTGCAATTTTACCTACGAAAATCAAATTCAGTCGTATTTAACAATGGAATTTTAATCCATCAGGAAATTATCGTAGTTATTTGCCAGTTTTATTATGGTGTAATTTGTTCATGTGTAACCATAATAGTGGAACTTAAAGGAATTTAGTTCAAATATGTTCCTCATTTTTTTTCTTGCTTATAATTAAGTTGTTTGATGGAATGTCTCTTAAAGAAAAATCTTTCTTCCAAAAAGTTTTGTTGTTTCTTCACATAAGTTGATCCATTTTGTAACTTGAGTTATCTTATACTTGCCCAATTGCTTGCAAGTCCGGCAGAATGAAGGTTAATTTGTTATATAATCTTCTACGACTTCATATTCTCATGTATATATTAAAAAATTTTGTGCGTAGTATATACATACATTTCTATATAGAGGTTGCAATTTTTTCTTTATTTATAGTGCTATTTTGCATAATTTACTAATATATTATTTTCTCTTCTTGTGATGCGTGTTGTACTTACCGAACGTGTTGACTATTTTCTCTGGTATCCGATCCTACTTTTAGGGATGGCAAGGCAAAAGTCTTCTACCCGTGATGGTCAGTCGCTTCACAATGGTCAAGAGATTCAATCCAATTTGCCTCTTGAATTTAAAAAAACATAGGATAGTGTCTCAAGGTATCCATATTTTATTATTGGCAATCAACCTCAAAATGCGTCTTTTGGGCACCACACGGTAGGTATAAAAAAGTTGACACCCAGTAGGACATTGGAAAATGGTGGTCCGACCTTGTGAGGCCAAAACCAAGAGAGGGTTCAGAACCTCACTCTTATTTATACCATTGGTTAATGTGACATAATTCGGCTTTTTAGCTTAATCATTTTATCTCTCTTCTCACGTGTATTATCATGGCAAAGAAAATGAACGCACACTCAATCGAGCCAGAAAGCTGTAAATCGAGGCACAAAATATCCACAATATATTAAATAAGCATTCATAAAATGAGTTATTATTAAGCTTTTTCTGAGTGAGGACGTTGGTCCCCGGATACAATTAAGAATAGGTGTTTATTATGAATTTTATTGGCCGAAAGTTGGAACATTGATCTGAATTCATTAAAGAAAAAACTCCCAAATTATGTAATTATATATAATATCCTTTATATTATTAAAAGATAATTACTTACATGTGAGTTTTAGGCATAAAATAGGCATTAGTCCAGTTTAATTAATAAAGATCTCAATTATTTAATACAAATAATTTTGCATGATATTTTTCATCAAGCTGCCAAAAAATATTTTACTATACTAAATAGGATGAAAGTAATAAATAAATACAAAGAAATGAAATTACTGCGCTACACCTACCATGTTGCATACAAGGGTACAAATTATATAAAAGGAAATAAAAAGAATGAAATAAAGTGAGGCAAAATTGAAAAGGGTTTTAAAAATGAAATCTGGGTCTTGACTAGCGAGTCATGCCCTAGAATTTGACTCACATTCGTGATTTGGAATCAGGGGCATGACCTTGAGTAACACTCGTGACTAGTGAGTTACGAGTACAAGATAGTTGTAACACTTCAATGTATCCTAGAAAGAAAATAGGAGCGCTACCAAAGACTTATAACTAAACATGTACGAGCTCGTCTATAGATCACATGACATCAAATCCTGACTTCAAAGTCTAAAATTCACATATCATTCTACTCTACAAACTTTCCTATACATGTCAAGACATACATACTTACATAAAGCTAATCTTATGATTGCACAAGATGTGTAAGTTTTGCAACTATTATAATATGTACAAACTTATATACTTGACTATACATTTACAGCTTAATATATATTCTACATTTTGTATGCCACAAAAGGAAGGGTACATCTATTGCCGACACCTTTTGATTTATCTTTATCAACTGCTCTCGACCTTCACTTCAAGCAAGTCTTCGATCCCATACCTATGTTGTGGAAAGGCAACTCATATGCTAAGTTCATTCTTAGTGATGTACTTCATAATATAGATAGATATATAAATAACTAAGAACTTAACACTACAATAAAAATAGGGATTTACGAAGGAATTTCATCGCTAATCTAGATTACCAATGAAATTTCGTCGCTAATCCAGATTACCGATGGAATTTGGTAAAGGAAAATTTTGTCGGTATTCTGGTGGTCACTAAATTTAGCGACAGAATAGAAAAATTAATTCCGTCGCTAATATTAACGACGAAAACTGTAATTACGTCACAAAATTTAGCGATCGAATTAATTATTTTGTTGCTAAATTTATGGAATTTTTGTTTTATTTATTTATTTTAGTTTTTTTTTAATTATATCTGTGAAATGGAACTCTACCGGCCAACATTAGTTAACCCCACTTCTAGTTTATGATGTACAAACAATTAAAATTCTCACTACTAGTTTATTTATGTTTTTTTTTTTAAAAAAAACTGATATTGAAATTAATAATAATAATAATAATAATAATAATAATAATAATAATAATAATAATAATAATAATAATAATAATAATAGTATCCATGATAACATTTGGGTTACGGTTTTGATTAACAAGACCAAAAATAATTTCTAGGAGTCTTTAATTATTCATCATCATTGCTCTCGATAAGAACAAGATCCTTCTTCACCTTCTACCTCTTGCTACTTCTTTTCTTGCTTCCTTCACCATTCGACACCTTATTATTATGATCATCATTGCCTACAAACTTCTCGATTTATTTAAGAATTCTACTCTCGTACCTTTCTGCCTTCAGTTTCCTGATTATATTCTCTAACTAAAAACAGAAAGAAAAAAATTAGTATCAAGTTGAAGAATTTTTTTAGAGAAAAAAAAAACTAACTGCCAATTGAGTTTCTTTATTCATGAAAAGCTACGGCATGCAAAGATCTAATAAATGGATGGTTTGTAGACATTGTTATATTATAGAGCATGAAGCACCATAAACTGCTACTGTTACTACTAAACCTAAGTCAAATGCTTTCAGATACAGATTCTTATCAAGAAAACCTTCTAAATCTTCAATAGCAATTCAAATGTAATAAATAAAGGATACAAAATTTACTACAAGAACACAGCTGGAACTAAAATACTGCTAAGGTTAAGTACTAATCAACATATCATGAACTTGCCTCTTCTATTGATTTTGGTTTCTGGGCACTGATCATGCTCATCTGTTGTCTAGATAGGATCAAATAAGGGTTATTCCCTCATGATTAGATGCGAGTTCTTTCTACAGCTTATCAAGTTTAAGCTCCAATCCAGACAATGTGAGATTGCATTTTGAAATGTTCATTTTATCAAGCTTGCTCTGTTTGCTAGAAATCTCCAACTTAATTGTCTTCTTCCCTATATGAAAATAAAAAAATTAAAAACTTAATGTCTATGGTAGCATTAGTACATCAACCAAGAGTACTTCAATGTATGGCCATTGAAACATAATATTAATGATAAATAATATTAGTTAATGGACATCACAAAACAAAAAAATTGAAATGGTCTTAGATGTCCTTTGCGAGCACCAAACACATTAGATACTCTTTCTCTCTCTTCTTTTAATAACGTCTTGTTTTTGCATTTATCATAACAATATAGACTGCATGATTGACTAAAACAAGTATACAAATTATTTTGTATACCGAAGGACAAAACACCATTACCATGTAAGATTTCTATCCGGCTAGGAATACAATGATGAAGGTCCATCCTGCATTTTTTCCAATTTTATATCTAAAAATTATGATATCTAATCAATTAAATTAAATTAATATATGTATATATGATATTGGACAATTAAAAATATAATAATAAATATAAAATCAACCTGATTAAATCCAACAGAGTTAAGCATAAGACTCAAGTTCATGGCCATGATTGAGACATTTGCAATAATTGAAAACCAAATGAGTTCCCAAGGAGGAAAAGATTTAAATGCAGAGAACCCAGTTGCATTTGATACCAATCCAACCAATGCGGCCACAATAAAGTGTAACCTAGTTAGCGTTGTTGTTGTAAAATTCATATGTACATATAATTAATACATGAATAATCCAAAATAAAAGAAAATTAATTTTCTCACCATACACAACCAAAAGCAAAAAGAGACATGAGTTGCTTATTGGCACAAGCTAGATCTGGTGTGCAGATGAGGGCAAAAGATGAGAGGGCGAGGGGCCAGATCGGGCGCCCGGAAGAGGGAGGATGATCGGCAGGCATCTGTTGGTGAGTGAGGGAGGGGGCCCTGATAAGCGCCGAGTGGTCGTTTATGATGTTTATTTATATCTATGTGACATGTGAATGTGAATTGCATTTGACGTCCACTGTGAGTGGTCGTTCATCTCTTGTTTTCCCCACTAAGCCATTAGCCTTAGCATGGGTGTTTCATCCGTGCAGGTGTGGAAGCGGTAAGAGATTTCGGGAGGGCAAGTCCGTAGCAGCTAAGGCTAACACAATAGGATGGGCTTTTTTTTAGTGTTAGGTTTTGTATCTTCTAATGTAAAGCTCTTGGATTATATCTAGAATTGCAATTTTTGTAATATGTTCAGTTATATAATTTTGTAAGATTTGAATTTGTATTTAAGTAAAGATGATTTTGTAATATAACTCAATAATGTAAACATTTTGTTTATGAATGAATGAGATGTTTGAAAGTGAAATTTTGTTAACCCCGATTATGTTATGTATATATATGTATGAATGGTTATACATGTATTATATGGAATGTTTTCTGCATACTTTGTTTCTGCATGGTAGCAACCCTTGCCTATCGGGATACTCACTTCTATACGGAGGGTGAGCTTCCCTACGTATAGGTAAGGGATGTTACAATTTTATTGGTATCAAAGCATAAGTTTAGTTTTTTCTGGGTGACTGTAGAATAGAGATACATTTAGAATTGTGTTGGCCTGATGTGGATGTCCTTGTGTTTTGTAGTTAGAATGGCTTTTGAGAGAGGATCACTTAAGGGTTCAGCTGAGAGTGCGAATCCTTGGGACCAAGATCCGTCGATTTTTGGTCCAGCTCAGCCAGCAAGAGTGCAACCTAAGCCTCCAGCCATGCCTTTTGAGGCCATGCTTAAGATATCTCAGGATATGGCTAGAGTTTTGGAAATGGTAACTGAATCGAGAGCTCTTATTGAGATGATAAGGAAGTTTGGAGCCAAAGATTTTTATGGAACCAGTTTGGATGAATTCGACACAGTGAAATTGTGGATTGAGAAAGTGAAAAGAGTTTTGGAAGAGATTCGATGTTCCCATGATAGGGAATTAAGTGTGTTGTGTCGCTCTTACACGGTTCCGCCTATGATTGGTGGAAACTAGTTTTGAGACACCTGTAGATACCTGACCCGATTACTTGGGTGTTTTTCAAGCAAGAATTTCACAATAAGTTTATAACTAAGGCATATAAAGAAGCTAGATGGACTCAGTTTTTGAATCTCAAGCAAAGGGCTTTTGTCTATAGCGGATTATGAAAAGGAATTTGACAGGCTGAGTAAGTATGCATCGCCGGGTATCCTCACTGAAGATTTTTGTTGTCAGCATTTTGAGGCAGGCTTGAATGAGTTCCTCAAGGCTATGTTGATTTCTTTGATGTCCTTTCCAACGGGTCAGTTATTTTCAGATTGTGCAAGCAGTAATACGAGCGAAATGGTCTGAGTCTATTTTGAGAGAAAGGGCTCAAAAGAGGAATCCCTCTCATGGAGGCTCATCTTCGGGGAAAAGACCAAGGAATCCTTAAGAGAATTCTCTATATGAGTCTACCAATAGCTCTACTATGACAGGTAGGAGACAAGGATTTGCTCAAGTATCTGATGCTGGCAGACGTACTTTAGGTGGTAGAGGTGATATTGTACCGGAATTTGCACATTGTAATTAGCGCCATCGGGGTGAGTGCCGTTAATTGTCATGAGGTTGCTTCAGATGTGGTAGCACGGAGCATTTTTTGGCTCATTGCCCTAAGTTAATTTAGTATACCTATGAGCAGCAAGAAGTAAGTCAAGCAGGATCTAATGCCCTTCAAGCTAGCCATGGCAGAGGAAGAGGACAAGGTCGTGAGTGGACGGCCTAGAGATGGAGCCTCTTCTGAGACAATGGATCGTCCTCCAGTGGCGCCAGCTAAGGCGTATGCGATGAAGGCTCGGGATGAGCAGGACTCCCCTGAAGTGATTACAGGTATGTTTCTACTCTTTGACACCGATATGCATGCTCTAATAGACCTTGGTTCCACACACTTATACTTATGTTCTAAAAAGTTATGTGTTAATTTGCTTAGTGCTGATTAGTTAGATTATGAGATATGTGTAACCAGTCCTTTAGGACATAGTGTCAATGTGAGTAGAGTGTATAAGAATTGTCCTTTAGTAGTGCAAAGAAAGGAGTTCCCAGTTGATTTAATTGATCTACCTTTTCATGAATTTGACTTGATTTTGGGTATGGACTGATAAATGTCAAGCCAGTTTAGACCGATTGAAGAGAATGTTAGTCGAGGCTCCTGTACTTACTCAACCCATTTCGGGTAAGGAGTATACCATGTACAGTGATGCTTTAGGTATTGGTCTTGGATGTGTTCTGATGTAGGATGGCAAGGTAATAGCGTATGTATCTAGGCAATTAAAGCCTCATGAGCGGAACTATCCTACGCATGACTTGGAATTGGCTGCGGTTGTGTTTGCTCTTAAGATATGGCGTCATTATTTGTATGGCGAGACTTGTAGGATTTTCACCGATCATAAGAGTTTAACGTATTTACTTACTCAGAAAGAGCTCAATCTTAGACAGCAACGATGGTTGGAATTGTTCAAGGATTATGATTGTATAGTGGACAACCATTCTGGCAAGGCGAATGTAGTCATTGATGCTTTGAGAAGGAAATTGGTTTCGGCTCTAGCATTACAGTGTGGTAAATGAAGAATTGATTCTGATGAAGCTCTGATTAAACTAGGCCTAGTCTGAAGCAATTGATTGTTGATGCTCAGAAGGATGATCTAAAGTTGCAGCAAGCACTACAAGTAGTCAAGAGAGGAGATCAGACTGATTATTCGGTGAGTGATGGGATGCTTTATTTTAGAAATAATTTGTGTGTACCAGATGATAATGAATTGAAGAGGAAGCTTGTGTAAGAATTACACACTATGGTTTTTACTATGCATTCGAGAAGTAACAAGATTGTGACGCGTGTTAAACCCTAGAGGCCCCACAGACCCGCTTTTAGAGTGTTCGAGAGAGGTTTATAAGACTTGTAAAGGTTTACAAGGGCGTCTATTTTGGGCAACAAGGAACTGTTTTAGAGTCGCCACCCAATAAAGCATTGGGAAGGGTCGTCTAGCCTCATTGAACCTATGATAGCGCAAGTGTGTCTATTTTTGGCAATCAGAGAGATTTTGTAATCCTTCCTCCAATAAAACATTGGAAAGATTCATCTAATCTCGTGAAGCCTAAGATAATACATATACGTCTATTTTGGGCAAGCTAGAGATATTTTGGAATTCCCATCCCAATAGTACATCGAAATGGTTCATCTAACCTCATGGAGCTTAAGACAATGCAACTTGAGCTATTTTGGGCAACAAGAGATATTTTGGAATTCCCTTTCCATTAGAACATTGGAAAGGTTCATCTAACCTCATTGAGCCTAAGACCAGAGATGGTTCAGGACTTTCCATTTATTTATACCTTGATTAAATTATAATTGAGTTTTCAATTTAAACTTTAATTCCATTTTCTCATTCAGTTCAATGTAATAATTAAAGGATCAGATCAGTCATATAATGAAAGCATTAAATAAAGTAAGCTCAAAATAAAGTAAATTAAAATACAATAGTTTGCAATAAAACTAAGGGCATAATACAACCCCCAATCGTAAATGAACATAAAGTACATAAAATGGGAATATTCATTTTGGGGTGAGGACATTGGTCTTCACATGCATATTTGGAGAAAGAATAATATTAATACATTTAGATGGATAAAAAATGCAGGAAATTGGTCCTATTTTATTTAAGAAAAATCCTACTTATTTGTATAAATCTTTTGCCGTTTTTACATCAGCGAGCTCAAAAATAACATTTATAACAAATAAAGATTAAATAAAATTAATGAGAGCGGAGTAGGGTAAAGGAAATAAACCCAATTGGTGTCCCCGGATGATCCTAGTGGAATCCCCCTTCTCAGCACCTCGTATTCAATAAAAACAGTTAAACTCACAAAACAGATAAACATGTTAGTAAGATAATAAAGTAACAATGAAAAAGGATTAATAAAATTACAATGAACAACTAATCTGAATAATGAAAAAGGGAAATAAATTACCTTGAAATGAGTGAAAACAAAATTAGAAAGAAGAAATGAAATAATCAAAGAAGAAAGGAAAGGAAGGCCCAGGGATGGCCCAAACCACGCGAGTGACGGCCGTCCCTCGGCTGACTGACTGGCAGAAGGAAATTCTGTGACAGCCATCCTTGGGCCGACTGACTGGCGAAAGAAAATTCTGCGACAGCTCATCGCTCACTTGAGCGACGGCCGTCGGTGGACCTTTGGCCCGTCGGTCGTCCCAGAGCCAGAAAAAGACAAAAAAAATGATTAAAAACCCAAAATTTTCTCAAATTAATACCATTTATATGCAATTAAATGACAATAAACCAAAATAAAAAAAAATAAATTAAAGGTCAATCCGGAATGTTTACCCTCGAAATATTATCCTCAGAAGGCGAAAGTTGTGTGATTTTTTCTTTTCCCTGAGTTCTACAAGGAACAATTGAGAATGTGCAATTTTGAGGAAATTTTCAACTGCAAAATTGTTATTTTTCAAAATCAAATCAAGAGAAGAAAATTAGTTTTTCTCGCTTGATTTTTTGTAATAATAGTGAATTTTAAAGGGACAAATCAAGCAAAAACAAATTGATTTCGCTTTCTCGACTTCTTCCTTATTTTTCGAAAAGATTTAATGAAATTTTGATGAAATAAAGAAAAAAAACCTTTAGAAATTTTTCCAGAAATTTTCCAACCTTTTGAAAATTTTTCTAACGCTTAAAAATGAATCTTAGCCCACTATTTATAGACTAAGAATACGGATTCAAATCTTTTTAAATTTTAAATTTGAATTTAAAAAAAAATTGTAAAATCAAATCACAACCACTTGATTTTAGAGAATATTTGGAAATCAAAACAAATCAAATCAAATATTTGGAGAAGATTTTAAGAAATCATATGAAAATCAATTTGATTTGGAAAATATTTAGAAAATCCACCAAAATCCACTTTAGAAATCCCCACAAACCACCGTAGATCACCGACCAACGGGCATCGCTCGGCGTACCGACGGGCGTCGATCCTAGGGGTAGCCCCGATCTTTTGACCGACAGGCGATTATGCAAAGGACGAGCGCAAGCGACAGGCACTGCTCGCTCGAGGGGTGGTCCCATCACGTGCCAACGATGGGCGCCGCTTGCACGAGGGGTGGGTCTGATTGACCTTTGGTCATTATTTTTAGCATAAGTCGATTTTTACAACTCCACAATGTATATTTCTAGTGGCGTTAGAACCATGACATTCATACCTACAAAAGTCCTAGAAATGAGCATGGGCTAATTCCTGCTGTAACACCCCTAAAAATGGCAAAAACAGAAGGATTTTTATTTTGGCTGAGTGGCTGGAACCAGTTTTGTCATTGAAGTTGTCTGACCTCGGTCCGGTTTTTAGGCCATAACTTGAGTTAGGAATCTCCAAATAGGGTGATTATAAATGCATCTAAGCCTTAACTTCAGTGCCTACAAATGTCTTAGAAATAGTCATAATTTGTTTCTGGCTCTAAGGTCTCTAAAATTGTCCAAAACAGTAGCCTTTTTCCTGGAACAGGGTTTTGGAGCAGTCTCTATTTATGATGTCATATCTCCTAGGTTACGGATCCAAATGACCTGAAATTTGTTCCCATAGACAATAAACATCTTGGGGATCATTTGTTAAGAGATAATGTTGGCTAAAAATAACGTATACTTGTTGTTTATGAGTGGATAATTAGGTTGAAAATACTGTTTTTCCAAAAAAACACAGCTGTGTCCGATAAGCATAGCTATGCTCTCGAAAACACAGCTGTGCTCTCAAAACACAGTTGTGCTTTCAGAAACACAGCTGCAACCGAAAAGCTCAGCTATGCCCGCTGAAACACAGCCGTGTTTTAGCATGATTTCTTTTATTTATGATCTAACTTATGAATTTTGCTACCAAATGAACTCGGTTTTAAACCAAATTAAATATGATGATTATTTAGCAATAATAAATTTTATTTGTTATGTTTTTGTGTTATTTTATGAATTGTTCGTATGATTTAGTTTTTATTTTAAATCTGCTTTTAACCTGAATTTCCTGAAACTTATTTGGTATATTCAAATGACTTGTGATTAAAGAATTGATCAGGAATATATTGGACTATAATATAAATAATATGATAGGTATTAAATTGATGATAGGCAAATAACATTATGCATGATATTATTTATTAAATATTTAGCAATATTAAATAATATTTATCCGGACCTTACACTGTTAAATAGGGAATTTCAAGAAATACGCAGATTATTATTTTATGATGTATAATTTATTTTCTTATCTATTTTCTGATCTGCTACCTGATTATATGTGTATTATATTTTTACACAGTAGATTAGAGTATGTAGAACTACATGGTTCTGATTCCCAATTCTTGAGATACGTAAGAAACTTAGAATATTTATTCCATGTCCGAATTATGAGAAATGGATGTGTGCCTAGAAATGTACAATTCCTCAAAGTGTTAAAATGTCAAAGACCTGATTTTTGATGTGTTTTGATGATAACTAATGGTATGTCTATGTTAATCAACATGTAATTATGCTAAATGGATGATAAATGATATAAAAAGAATTTATGGTGAATTATTGGCATGTTGGCCGAATGGTATACTTATGTGTATCCATGTATATCATGATGACATGATGAGTTGATGACATGATGAGTTAATGACATGACATGGCATAAGAATGAAAAGCAAGGGAATAGTATGATAAAATTCCATGAAATGTATGTATGATTACTTAAAGATATGAAAAATGGAATAATGATGCCCTATGTAGTAATCTGGTAGTCAGGTCTAGTACATGATATGTTGGCATGCCATAGGGACATAAGACCGCGGGTGTGAGCATGGCGACTCACTTTTTAGTAGGCGAATGATGGTCCTACTTCTGTATCTGAATATCTGAACATCTGTATCTGAATATCTGAAGTGTACTGTTCTGTATTAAAAGACAGTGGTGGTCTTGCAGGACTCTGCTGGTATTTTTGTGTGAACTTTTGGAGTTCACGTCTCGTTTATCCTGTATTCAGAATCTACCAGTGTGTTACAGGGGCAAATGGTAAAGAAAAATAATAAAATGAGTTTAAAATGATTAAAGTGACATAAATGTTTTAATTGGCATACGTGATTGTAATGAATCATTATGTTATAATTTGACTTATGATTTAGTTTATAAGTAATGTGAATTGATATATGGAACATAATGATTAAATGCTTACAATGAGCCAGAATATTGTAAATATTTATATTATTATGTTTTTATGCATAATTGAATAAAAGTGAGAAAAGTGATTGATTGTTAATATTTGGTTTAATATGTTATTTGTAGTGATTTATGGATAACGAAAAAGGAAGGGAAAAAATCATAATATGTAAAATGTCTTAAAAAGGTATGGCTAATAAAATGACTAGGTAAATATATAATAACTTAATGAGTAAATGATTTTATGCAATAATTGTATGTGCAAATATCCATTAGATGTTCTGAATGTGGAAATGCCTATCTTATTGAATAAAGTAAGGTTATAAAACTGTTATAAGTGCGTATTAAATGAATGTTATGTTGACGACTACTGTGAGTGGTTGTTTATATTATATTTACGTATTCCCCACTAAACTTTAAGCTTAGCACGGGTGTTTCATCCGTGTAGGTTTGAAGATAGAAGAGTCGCTAGGGACATTCCACAACAGTCATGGCCAACGAGTCTGTAGGAGTATCTTAATAAAATTTTAATTGTTAATTGTAATGTTATGAACTATGGCTTCATTAGTAAAGGATCTGTATATAATATGTGTATAGTAAAAGTATTATACGAATTGGTATGTGAAAGTATTGTGTATAAAGAAAAAAAATTAAACTTTATTTTTGATATTGTTTCTGTAGTGTTTTGTCCGGTAGCATCCTTTACTTGTCGTTGTGCTCCAACCATATTATTGTGTGGAGATCCACGTACGGGTAAGGGGTGTTACAGCTGGCACGAGGAACGGCCATCGCTCGAAGTGAGCAACGGGCCACTGCCTTGACCGACGGGATTCCCATTGGTCAACCCAAAATCAAAATTTTCAACTAAAAAGCTCTTCCAACGCACAGAAACTTCCCGTCGCCGAAAACTTTTAATCCTATGAATTCAAATGGCAAAAACCTACAACTTTTGTTCATTTGCCCGCGAAAGGGGTACTGATATCTTCATCTGGTAACTCTGATCTGCACTGCCTCAGGACCTAGTGTCTACAGTTGCCCCCAATTCAGGGGAAACTAATGCACTAGTGCCTAGATGAGCCAAAATTTAGAGAAGAAAGAAGGAAATGCGTACCTAAGGCAGTCCTTACCTTTGTGTTATGCTGAAGTTTATTGATTATCGCCACTGAGCTATAGTGCATTCTACCGCGACCCCTTTGTAATCATTTTGTTGACCACCTGTAGGCACCGAGTCCTGATTCAGTCTAGATCAGAGTTACCCAATGATGATTAGATGCTTGTTCACAGGTAAAAAGGTTAAAAGTGATGATTTCCTTGTTAAATTTGCTTTTTAGAATAAAAAACAGAAAAATAATAAAAAATATATTAAAAATTAAATATGAAAATTGGAGTTTGAAAATTATTGTATTTTTAGTTAGATTTAAAAAGTTTTTTAAAAAAATAAAAATAAAAATAAAAATTCGGCCGCGTCGGCACGCAGCGCCTGCACAGGAGTGACGCGCGGAGCGTCGCCCAGAGCGCGCTGACGCCCGTCGCGTGCACCAACGGGCGTTGATCGCCCCCCAGCCTGCCGAAATGTGGTTTTCGACCATTTTTTCCGCTTTTCTTGATTTTTTTTGACTTTTTCACATTTTTTTTCAGAATTTTTAATGATAATTTCCTTTCTTGCACCCAAATTAAGGGGAATTTAATAAAAATCCTATTTTCTTTCTTAATTAATGGTTTTTTCCATTTTTACTCATTTAAATAGAAAAAGATGAAAGAGAATCAAGGGGGAATTCTTTTTTGATCAAAATATCTTCATTTTTCTTTTCTTCTTCTTGTCCAAGAATTGTCTCTACATTTCTTTTATTTTTTTCTCCAAATAAAAATTTGTTAAGGTTCAAATTTCAATTTTTTATCAAGAATTTTTCTTGAGACAAAAAAAAATCATTCTTTGCTCTTGAGATTTATTTTTTTATCAATTATAATTTCTTGAAACAAAGAAAATTTTTTTTTGTTCTTGGGAATTAAATTTCTTTTCTTCCATTTTTTTAAAATTTTAATCAATAATCATACTTGAGACAAAGAAATCACTTCTTTGTTCTTGAAAATTAATTTCTTTTCTTCTATTATTTTTAAGTAATTTTCTTTTGGAATAAAATTTTAATTTTTATTATTTTTTATTTCTACTTTGTGAATCAAAACAAGGAAAATCAATCATATTTTTTCTCCATCGAATTCGAAATCTGAGGGTAAACATCCTAGACTCGATCTCTTAATTTTATTTTTCTTCTATTTATTTTTGTTCATATTTAATTAATAATCATGTAGATGTTTTAATTTATCGTTTATTTATTTATTTTATGTGATTTTAGATATAGATTTAACATTTTTAATATTCTTTTTACTTTATCTTATTTATTTGTTTATTCTTCTTTTTTATTATTATTATTTTGTCAATATTTTTCATTATCATTATTATTATTGTTTTGTTATTCCTATTATCATTATTATTGTTATTATTTTTATTTTTATTTTTATTTTTATTATTATTATTATTATTATTATTATTATTATTATTATTATTATTATTATTATTATTATTATCATCATCATCATCATCATCATCATCATCATCATCATCATCATCATCATAATTTGTGTTTTATTTATTTTAATTTGTTAATATGCTAATGTATTTGATTTATTATGTTAGTTAATTTATTTGTCATCCATAATGAATATTTATCTATTTTAATTTGTTATTTATTATTTTATTTATTTAATTGATTTTTTGATTTAATTACTAACATTATTTTATTTGTGTTTGTATTTGTTTTTGTTTTCAAATACTTATTTTTGTCATGTTTGAGCATCCCTATGAACGAAGGAGGAGATTCGGGGACAAGTCTTTTTATTGTATTTATTATTTTTCCTTTATTTGTATTTTTAATTTATTTGTCATGTAATTATTAATAAAATTATTTATTTTATGCACGTTTAATTAAAAATCACACAAAAATATTTTTATAAATAAGTTGGGTTTTTTCTAATAAAATAGGACCAATGTCCTAGTTTTTTCATCCAAATAAATTATCACTTTAAAATAATTTTCTTTAACTATGCATGCGATGACCAATGTCTTCATTCTTAATAAATACCCCATTTTGTGTATAATTTATATTTTATTTACATTGGGGGTTGTATTCCGCCCCTAGTTTTGTTGTAATTTATTGCATTTCTATTTACCTTATTTTAATCTTGCTTTTATTTACCATTTTATTATGTGATTGATATGTGCTCTAATTATTGCATTAAAAATGAATGAGAAAAGGGATAAAATCTTAAATTCAAAACTCAATTGTAATTTAATCAAGGTATGAATAAATGGGAATTGTCGAACCATCTCTAGTCTTACGCTCAACGAGATTAGAGAACCATCTCAATTTCTCATTGGGGTGGGGTCTCCAAAATATATCTTGTTGCTAAAATAAGCCCAATTTGCATAGTCCTAGGTTCCACGAGGTTAGAGGACCATCCTAATATTCTATTGGGGTAGGATCTCCAAAATATCTCTGTCTTGCCCAAAATAGATGCATATGCGTTGTCTTAGGCTCACTGAGACTAGACGACCTTTCCCAATGTTTTATTGGGTGGCAACTCTAAGAAACCTCCTGTTTGCCTAAAATAGATGCACTTGTAATTTCTTACAGGTTTTCATGAACCTCCCCCGAAAGTCCTAAAAGCGGGTCTTCGGGGCCTCCTGAGGTTCGGCGTGTCTCATAGTGGCCACTCCACTGGGGACTTACTTTGAGACTTCGCTTCGAAAGTACCTTGGTTAAAACATATAATTGAGTTTTAATTTAAAAATTTCATCCCTTTTTGAATTGCATTGCATTTCATTAGAGCCTTAGAACTATGCTAGTTTGGTCCCTATTCTTACCCCGGTGCATTCCCGAAGCATGACCTTATGTTCACTCAATGTAGGGAAGTGTTAAGGATAATCACTAGTCCAATCCCGTACCATCATGGTATATTAAATGGGGACCTGATCGGTAGTTATGCTCGTGATGAGCTAGACCTATTAGCATGGACCATGCTTGGGTAGCCCTAAAGTATCATCACCTTGGACCAAAGCTCATATAATGGAAATAGATACTTCTCCTAGGTGAAATGTACCTTAATACGATGCTTGCTATGTGGGCCATTATATATTGAACAAAATCAACCAAATTAAATGGTCTTTTATCAAAGGCTTTCATGTATCGATGAGCCCATCTTAATTTAGTTGAAATGTTTAAATACATAAAAGCCAAAATTCATATGTATGCACATTAATTAAGAGATGTTATGTTGTTGGTTTCCTACCGTGCACCATACGCATCCATTAGCTTCCCCGTTAACCCATGGATCAAGCCCACCTAGGAAAGAGACCGCATTACCTCATATGTGGGAGTGATAAGGTTGGAAGGATCTACTTGCTTGTATGTGGTTGTAAATGTTGCATAACACACGATCATGCATTGTATATGTCATTCATGCATCATTCTAACAATTTAAAATTTTCAGCCATCATAGATTTATCTAAGGGGACTAAAGGTTCTGACGGTCAGCTAGTAAGGACAAATCTGCTCTTTGAGTTGCCATTATATATGTCATTCATGCATCATTCACGCATCATTCTAACAATTTAAAATTTTTAGCCATCATAGATTCTGAGTCACTCTCATCTGTTAGTGAATCATCCATAAAATCATCAATGGCAGAAGAGACTGGGGCATTGATAACTCAAAACCTTGCTAAGAGACTAGAGGAATTTGAACGGAGGATATTAGATATGATGGGGGCCATGGCCGAAAGGATTTCTCATCCTCCTGCTCGACAAACACCTGTTGTTCCATAGCCACCTGTCGCTCCACAACCACCAGTAGTCCCTCCTCGAGGGCAAGTCGAACTGCCTGCTGGCGGGGAGGCTCCCCTCATTAGAGTTGCTGCTCGTCAACCTATTAATGAGCATAAAGCTGCCATGCCTATTGAGCCAAGAAGGGAAAGGATCCCTAATCCCAATGAGGATTTCATGATGAAGGAGGAAGACGAGGAGCCAATGGTCCATCAAGCTGTAAGGGATAGAGCACCCAGGGTAGAGGATGAGATTATGAGAGGGTTGAGATAACAGATTGAGGCAATCACCCGTATGTTATCAGCTGGAAAGGGGATCAACCCTGAAGATAGAGATATGGGAGATGAAGAGTTGCTGCCCCAAAGGCTCAAGATGCCTGAGCTACCGAAGTTCGATAGTACTTCGGACCTATCTGCACATATCAAGCAGTATATCCTGGTAATGAAAGGCACAGGGTTGAGCAAGAAGCAGAAGGTGGAATATTTCTACCTTAGTTTGGTGGGTCCGACAGTAGACAGGTACCATGGGTTAGACAGGAGGTCCAAGGAGGACTGAGACTTTTTAATCGAAGAGTTCATAAAGCAGTACGACTGCAGCACCAGAATGGAGGTCACTTTAAAGGACCTCAAACTTTTACAGCAAAGGAGTGATGAGTCATTCCACGAATACCTCACTAGATGGAGGAATAGGGTCACGAAGATGAAAAAAAAGCCTAACACCGCTGACCAGATCAGGTTATTTATTAGGATCTCCTGCCTTTACTTGAGGGACTTGCTCAGCTTCAAGGCGCTCAAAGATTGGGAGTCACTTAAAGACATTGCTGTAGAGGCTGAAGGGGCTTACCTAGCAAAGAAAGCAAAGCAAAATAAATTTGCTGGGAAAGGTTATGAGAACCAGTCAGGGTATAAATCAGGTGGTGCAGGGAGCAGTAATAGCAGAAATGGTAAGACGACCAAGATTGCAGCTACTGAGGTTAGACAGGGTCAGAGGTACTACTCTAACTTAGGCCGCTCTCTATCCTGGGTATTGGAGAGACTGATGAAGGAGGGCAAGCTGCGACCTTTGACGCCTAGGCTGGCCATGAATTAAGAACAGCCAAGGCATAGAGATGACCAGTACTGCACCTACCATCAGCATACTGGGCAGCTGATAGATTACTGCCGAACTTTGAGGAACAAGATCCAAGATCTTATTGACACCAACTAGATCACGGATCCTGAGAAGAGAGAGAAGAAGAAAAAGGCAGGCTATAATGCAGTCCCCCCACCATGAATATGATCGGGTCTGGTCTACTTAAGTGGCATGTTTTGCAAGAGCTATAGGAGCTGAGTACATCGCTATCACCAGTCAGAAGACGAGTGAAGAAGGGATTCCCGTGGCAACGGTAGATTGATAATCCACTAGTGAGAGTGGGGATGAAAACAAGGCAAATTATGTTATTTTTTCAGTTTTTGTTATTATTGCAAGAACCATCTTTTTTATGACAATATTTGCAATGATTGGTTATTTTAATAAGATGAACAATTTTGCTTATTTGTATGATGTTTCTAATGATTTCATTTCCCATGATCATGATACATACATTTTGACATTGATTCAACTAATACAACTGCATTTAATCTCGAAACTTTGAAAAATCCAAAGAAAATCTTGATAGTATTTGATGTAACTCCTGAAGAGAGGAAATTTCTGAGAGATAATGTAAAAAAAAAAAATGAAAGAGCCTTTGCCTGGACCTAGAATGACATGCTAAAAATTGATAAGGACATTGTTGGGACATCGCAGCTTCAATATGACGACGAGCAAAGTTTCAAAAGCCATTCCTTTGCCTCCTCAACATCCAGGGCATATACAGTTCAGCCGAGCAAAATCAAACTCCGTTCATTAAGGGGCTACATCAGAAGTTAGACAGATGAAACTCCGGACCTTCACAAGAAGTATATAGCTCATTAGAACCAACCTTTAGAATTTATTTCCTCCGAACCATTTGAGATGTTTACCCCAAAGCCAATCAAGGCCGACCTTTAATCATATGAGACCAACATGAGTAAAGCAGGGACCCTTATAACCAAACATAGGAGGACAGTTCATTACCTTTCAAGAAAAAAAAATGAAATATAAAAAAAAACATAAAAGAAGAAGCAAAAAAAAAAAAAAAAAAAAAAAAGAAGAAGCAAAAAAGAAAAAAAAAAACAAAAAAAAAAAACCAAAGTCGTGTCCTAAACCACAGTTTTGTCCTGAACCATTTGAGGACAACGTATAATTCCATCTCAATCATTAAAGGTTACTTTAGAAGTTGAGCCACCAAAGCCAACAAAAGGAAGATACAGACTTTCACGGTGAAGATTCAAGTGAAGAAATTCACTATCTCAACCCGTTTGCACAAGGGCCAAGAACAAGACTTTGATGCTAAAAAGAACCACCATCAGAAGGAGCAGCCTCCCCAACTAACGGAGATGAAAGCAAATTCAATCAATACTAACGGACTGAAGGAGGGTTCATGGCAAAGGCTAAAAAAAAGAGAGAGAGAAAATGAGAGCTGAGAGAAAATCTTCAATTATGAAAACCCGAGAGAGCTGATTGATAACAGGAGTTTTATGCTTTTAAAATCCATCCCGAGATTAGATGAGGTTTTGTATTTTTGAGATTAATTCCAAATAATGATCATGTGTAATGAAATCAAACTGAAACATATGCATTTACGCCATAATATGTTTATATGATCAGAGCAGTTCATTTTGCATGCTCAAAATTGTCTAGCACATTGCTGCTACTCTCACCACTCGGGTCCTTCAGCCAACTCATTTTGCTATCAACTGCGAAGGAAATTCTACAGAAAGATCATGATAAGAATCAAGCTCAGACGGCCATGACATGGGCATAAGTACATGCTGATCACACTAGAAAGATCTTTGGTAATAGCTTCAACCTCTCTGAAAAAAAAAGAAAAAAAAAAAAGAAAAGCTGTTAAAGATGAAAACTGTAATTGGCTCTCTACGCAAAAGGATAGGGTGAAAATCTAAAAACAGGTAGTCTATCATTAAAAAAGAAAAAAAAAAGAAAAAAAAAGCTGTTGGATTGGGTTGGGTGCACTCCAGGCAAAAATAAGACGTAGGGTTATGTGAAAATTCGAAAAGGACGCATTTCCCGCTAAGAAAAGCTAGTGCGAAAATCCACAAGAGACGCACTACCTTCAAAAAAAGACTATAGGTATCGGATGAGAACCTCGCAACCCCGAAAGCATGAAATTCAAAAGCAGCTTCAAAAGGCATCGATCCTATCGCAAATTGCAGCCAGACCGACTATCATCTCTAAGTCCACTTAGATGAATTCTTATCTTGCATTTCTGCATGACCCATGCATTTCACGTGCATGCTCACTATTTTTCTTGCATATTTGGTTTTCCAGTTTTGAAGTGAGAGAGATTCGATGCGGACACCGACAAAAGGCGAGTAACGACATCAGTCAAAACACCAATCCAACAATCAACCAAAGATCTCTCAGGGTGCAATCAATCAAAGGGCTCACAGAGGGCACCACTTCACATCTTAGAAGGGTGAGCACGATGACAGCATTACCATTCTACAGAAGGTTAGCACGACCACGGCACTACCACTTCAGAAGGGTTAGCACGATGGTGGCACTGCCACTCCACGAAGAGTTAGCACGATCACGATACTAGCACTTCACATCTCGGAAGGGTTAGCATGATGGCGGCACTACCATTCTACGGAAGGTTAGCACGACCACGACACTACCACTTTACATCTTAGAAGGGTTAGCACGATGGCGGCACTACCATTCTACAGAAGGTTAGCACGACCATGACACTACCACTTTAGAAGGGTTAGCACGATGACGGCACTACCACTCCACGGAGAGTTAGCACGATCACGGCACTACCACTTGAAATCTCAGAAAGGTTAGCACGATGGCGGCACTACCATTATACGAAAGATTAGCATGACCACGGCACTACCGCTTCACATCTTCAGAAGGGTTAGCACGATGACGGTACTACCACTCCACAGAGGGTTAGCACGATCACGGCACTACCACTTCAACAAAGGATAATACGCCGACAACATGGCGACAACCACCCCAACAGCATCACCCAGTTCGAAAAGACGGCTGCCTCAGGTAAGTGTCTCTTTCCTTTTTTCTCTGAGTTTTGGCTCACCTAGGCACCTATGCACTAGCTTCCGCAACTGTAGACACCGGGTCCTGAGTCAGCCTAGATTAGAGTTACCCAATGATGATTAGATGTGAGTTCACAGGCAAAAAAGTTAAAAGTGATGATTTTCTTGTTAAATTTGCTTTTTAGAATAAAAAATAAAAAAATAATAAAAAATATATTAAAAATTAAATTTGAAAATTGGAGTTGACAATTATTGTGTTTTTAGTTAGATTTAAATTTTTTTTAAAAAAAAAAAATTCAGCCACGTCAGCACGCAGCAATGCGCGAGGCGTTGCTCTGCGCTCTGGCACCCGTCGCGTGCATTGACGGGCGTCGGTCGCCCCCAGCCTGCCGAGACATGGTTTTCGCCCATTTTTTTTTTTAATTTTCTTTGACTTTTTCACCTTTTTTTTGGGATTATTAATGATAATTCCTTTTTTACACCCAAATTAAGGGGAATTTGATAAAAATCCTATTTTTTTCCTTAATTAATGTTTTTTTTTTCCATTTTTACTCATTTAAATAGAAAAAGATGAAAGAGAATTAGGGGGGAATTCTTTTTTAATCAAAAAATCTTCATTTTTCTTTTCTTCTTCTTCTCCAAGAATTCTCTCTACATTTCTTTTATTTTTCTTCTCCAAATAAAAATTCTTAAGGTTAAAATTTCAATTTTTAATCAAAAATTTTTCTTAAGACAAAGAAAATCATTCTTTGTTCTTGAGATTTATTTTTTTTATCAATTATAATGTTTTGAAACAAAGAAAATAATTTTTTATTCTTGGAAATTAAATTACTTTTCTTCCATTTTTTTACAATTTTAATCAATAATCATACTTGAGACAAATAAATCAATTCTTTGTTCTTGAAAAATAATTTTTTTTCTTCTATTATTTTTAAGCAATTTTCTTTTGGAATAAAATTTCAATTTTTATTATTTTTTATTTCTACTTTGTGAATCAAAATAAGGAAAATCAATCATATTTTTCCTCCATCGAATCCGAAATCTGAGGGTAAACATTCTATACTAGATCTCTTAATTTTATTTTTCTTCTATTTATTTTTGTTCATATTTAATTAATAATCATGTAGAGCTTTTAATTTATCGTTTATTTATTTTATGTGATTTTAGATATATATTTAATATATTTAATATTCTTTTTACTTTATCTTATTTATTTGCTTATTCTTCCTTTTTATTATTATTATTTTATCATTATTTTTCATTATCATTATTATTATTGTTTTGTTATTCCTATTATCATTATTATTGCTGTTATTATTATTATTATTATTATTATTATTATTATTATTATTATTATTATTATCATCATCATCATCATCATCATCTGTGTTTTTATTTGTTTTAATTTGTTAATATGCTAATTTATTTGAATTATTATGTTTGTTAATTTATTTGTCATCCATAATGCATATTTATCTATTTTAATTTGTTATTTATCATTTTATTTATTTAATTGATTTTTGATTTAATTACTAACATTATTTTATTTGTATTTGTTTTTATTTTCAAATACTTATTTTTTTCATATTTGAGCATTCATGCGAACGAAGGAGAAGATTCGGGGACTTATCTTTTTATTGTACTTATTATTTTTCTATTATTTGTATTTTTAATTTATTTGTCATGTAATTATTAATAAATTTATTTATTTTATGCACATTTAATTAAAAATCACACAAATATTTTTATAAATAAGTTGGGTTTTTATAATAAAATAGGACCAATGTCCTAGTTTTTTCATCCAAATTAATTATCGCTTTAAAATTATTTTCTTTAACTATGCATGCGAGGACCAATGTCCTCATCCTTAATAAATACTCCATTTTATGTATGATTTATATTTTAATTACATTGGGGGTTGTATTCCGCCCCTAGTTTTGTTGTAATATATTGCATTTCTATTTACCTTATTTTAATCTTGCTTTTATTTACCATTTTATTATGTGATTCATATGCGCTCTAATTATTGCATTAAAAATGAATGAGAAAAGGGATAAAATCTTAAATTCAAAGCTCAATTGTAATTTAATCAAGGTATGAATAAATGAGAATTGCCAAACCATCTCTAGTCTTAGGCTCAACGAGATTAGAGGACCATCTCAATTTCTCATTGGGGTGGGGTCTCCAAAATATCTCTTGTTGCCAAAATGGGCTCAATTTGCATAGTCCTAGGCTCCACGAGATTAGAGGACCATCCCAATATTCTAGTAGGGTGGGATCTCCAAAATATCTCTGTTTTGTCCAAAATGGATGCATATACGTTTTCTTAGGGTCACTAAGGCTAGACGACCTTTTCCAATGTTCTATTGGGTGGAGACTCCAAGAAACCTACTTGTTGCCCAAAATAGACGCACTTGTAATTTCTTACAAGTTTTCATAAACCTCTCCCGAAAGCCCTAAAAGCAGGTCTTCGGGGCCTTCCGGGGTTCGGCGTGCATCACACCACCATTCGGCCTGCACGGTATGTCCTTACTAACCCTCATCCAGTCTGTAAGGCATCTGATCGCTGCCATTGAGCTGTTGTGTATTTTACTATGCCTCATTTGCAATCATTTTGCTGACCAGAATTCGGCCTGCACGGCATGTCCTTGTTAACCCCCATCCGGTCTGCAAGGCACCTGATCACTGTCGTTAAGCTGCAGTGTATTCTACTACAACTCATTTGCAATCATTTTGCTGACCACCATCTGGCCTACATGGCATGTCCTTGCTAACCGCTATCTGATCTGCAAAGCACCTGATCGCTGCCATTGAGTTGTGATGATTTCAATTGTTATATTGTAAGCCATAAATGTATTCTACCTATAACCCATTTCGTAGAGGACTCTCCTCTAGCAATGAAATTGACTTTCATGTCGCAAAATCGGTTGTTGGAATGTACATTTTATAGTTTCAAAAGATCTTGTTAAATCATTTAATTATCTGAATCCCTTAAAGGCGTAAAGCTTTATGTCAGTTGTTTATTGTCTGTTATCTTGTTCTTTTATTGTTCTTTATTTTGCTTATTTTGTTCTGTTTTGTTTTTTTATACATCCAATATTTCTTTTAAAGCAAGAATGAAACATTAACAAAAGCATGCAAACCTTTGAAATTAAATTAGGCTTTAACAAAATAAACATTTTACTAATAAAATGTAAATTTTGTACATCAATAAACAAATACACACCCCTCTGAATACAAGCTAGAGAGGTGAATAATCCATGGGCTCCTCTGGGTCCTCCTCGCTGTCCAATACATGGATAGGCTGGGTGCTGGCTGAAGATGGTCCTGCCCAGGAGGTAGATTGCCCAGCTCTAGACGTAGGAGGTTAACTGCTAGAAGCTGATGGTCCGGCTCCTACGGCTGGTTGTAGACAGATGATGACCGAAGGTGGAGATGGCGGTGCTTCCTGCTGTGCTACTCGGGAGGCTACCCGGAACTAGATCCGAGCCCACCCATCTAGGAAAGGTTGAGTGCTAGACCTGAAGAACCTGAGGGTGTTACTGATCACTCTATCCAGCTGTGTGAAAGCCTGCACTAACTTCGAGGTCTGATGCCTGGATGCCTCTCCGATCCTAGTCAAAACCGGTCTCTGTTTACTCCCTTAGCTCCTTGATGGATCCGGATATCATCGGTATAAATGTCTCTAGTACCTCTATCCAAGATCAGAGAGAAATGACCGATTCATCGACCATCTGGACCACCTCATCTATCCTCCGGGCTGTTACCACCTGTGAAGCACACAAATCCCGCCTTAACTCCTCTATCAGCCTCTCTTGACGATCCAGATGCTTGATAAAGACCCGATTCCTCTCCTCCTATTGTCTCTCCAAAGCGACAAGGGCCGTGGTCACTGCGGTAATAATCTCCTAATGCACTAGCTGAGGGGGTGGCAATGAACTGGGCCGTAACGGCTGTGCCTGAGGCTCTAGTGGTGGAGTTGCTATCGATGTGGATGCCCCCGGGTGACCCGGTCTGATGTAGGGGTGGAACCTCGAGTCCTCCGAGTCTTGGAGCGTTGGACCCTCGGTGGTGGCGATGTCAGACTCTGAGCTCTCTATGATAGCGGGGTACTCATCAGCTCGTCCATATCTATCTCTATGTCCAGTTGAATGGGGTGTGAGGTTGCTCAACCTCTGGCTGGGGATACTGCGGAGGCTGCTCCTCCTCCACGTGTGGCTACTGCGGAGGCTTCCCCTCCTCTGCTTGAGGCTGCTATGGCGGCTGCTCCTCCTCTTGTGGCTCCCCTGGGACATCCTCATCTGGCTGGAGTGGAAGGACATGGAATAGATGTCTGGTCTCTGCTATGGTAAGCAATCTGTACTTATCTAGATGGTCTCGTACCTGGGTTACTATCCCCATCATCTGGGCAGCGGCCAAATCCACAAAATGTTCTCATCCAGTGGAGGCCCAAAGCTCACTCGAGGAACCTTTGAATGTATCAGTAGTCTAGTAATAATACCCCCTGCGCATATAAAAGGGGTTGTCCCTCGTGCCACTCTTATCAAATTAGCCAATATCTCATGGCTAATGTTAAGTTGCTATCCCGACTTATCCGGACTATAAGCCTGTGAAACAGAAGTTGAGAAGGCTCAGGCCAGAATGGGCTGACAAGGTCAAGGAGGAAATTCGACAGCAGATTGAAGCCAAGTTCCTTATTGAAGTGCAGTATCCTACATGGTTGGCAAATGTGGTTCCTATAGCGAAGAAGAACGGAAAGGTCAGGGTGTGTGTGGATTATCGAGATCTGAACAAGGCCTGCCCTAAGGATGATTTTCCACTACCCCACATTGATGTGTTGATAGACAGTGCCGCCAATTGCGCGATGTACAGCTTTGGGGATGGTTATGTGGGCTACAACCAGATCCTGAACAAAATAGCTGACCGGGTTAAGACCGCTTTCATCACAGAATAGGGGACCTATGCCTACCGAGTCATGCCTTTCGGCCTGAAGAATGCAGGGGCCACATACCAGAGGATGGCGACCAAGATCTTAAGTGACCTGATCCACAAAGAAGTAGAAGTATATGTCGATGACATGATGGTCAAGTCAGCCACCCGAGAGGGGCACTGTGAAGCTCTAGAAAAGTTCTTCACCAGGATTGACAAGTTTAATCTGCGACTTAAGCCCAAGAAGTGCATTTTCGGAGTGACTTCAGGAAAACTATTGGGATATTTTGTCAGCCAGAGGGGAATAAAAATTGACCCGGACAAGGTGAAGGCCATCAGAGAGATGCCTGTGCTGCAAAAAGAGAAGGATGTGAGGAGTTTCCTGGGCAAGCTGCAGTATGTCAGCCGATTTATTGCCAAGCTCACTTCAATATGCAAGCCTATTTTTAAGCTGCTTAGAAAGAATCAACCTGTGGTCTGGAACAAAGACTGCTAGAAAGCCTTTGACAGCATCAGGGAATATCTGTTGAATCCGCCAGTGTTAAGGCCGCCGCAACCGATCAAACCGCTTATCCTGTATCTGGCAGTAGAGGGCAGTTCTGTGGGCACCATGATGGCTCAAGAGGATGAATTTGGGGTAGAATTTGCAATTTATTACCTCAGCAAGAAGTTACTGGCTTATGAAATTAAATATGCTGAAGTAGAGAAGATCTGCCTTGCAGTGATTTGGGCATCGAAGAAACTGAGACATTACTTCCACTCATCAAAGTTCAAGCAGTGGCCAAGCAGAATTCGTTAAGATATTTGCAGGAAGCACCGTCTTTGCTTGGTAAGATGGGAAGGTGGCTGCTCTTGCTACAGGAGTTCGATGTGCAGTACATCACTCGCAAAACTATTAAGGGGCGAGCCGTAGCCGAATTTCTTGCTGAGCATCCTATTCAAGGGGACACTCCCGAGTTTACCTTTTCGGATGAGAGCATAGTCACGATTTCTATCCAGGGATGGCAGTTGCATTTCGACGGGGCAGTGAATAACAGAGGGGCCAGAGTTGGAATCATCTTGACAACCCCAGATAATGAGAAACTTCCCCTAGCCAAGAAGCTGAGGTACAAAGCAACCAATAATGAAGCCGAATACGAAGCATGCACTTTCGGGCTAGAAGCTTTAGCTGCATTGGGGACAAAGAATGTAGAAGTCTTTGGTGACTCATCCTTGGTGATTAACCAGATCCGAGGTGAGTGGGCTGTAAAAGAAGAACGGTTGGTACCTTATGTTGAATATTTGAAAGAGGTATGTGGGCAGTTTGAGACTTGCACTTTCCACTTCGTGCCGAGAGATGAGAATCGTCTAGCTGATGTGTTGGCAACCTTAGTATCAATGTGGGATAACCCTGAAGGAGTAGCTATGAAGCTAGTGCTAATTTCGAGTTCTGAGAAGCCCAGCTTTGAGATCAAGCCTGTAATGGAGGTAGAAGTGGCGGATGGAAAACCATGGTACTTCGACATCATGAACTACTTGGAAAACAATAAGTTTCCAGAAAAAGCTACTGAGAAAGACCAGAAGATGATCCGGAAGCTATCTACTCAGTTCATATCCTTAGAAGGGGTGCTGTACAAAAGACAGTCGGACGGGATTCAGCTCAGGTGCTTGAATGAAAAAGAAGCCCGCAAAGTGATGGAGGAAACCCATGCAGGTGTCTGTGGGGCCCACATGAGCGGTTTGACCTTAGCCAAGAAGATCATGAGACAAGGCTTCTATTGGCTTATGATAGACAATAACTGCTCGAAATATGTTAAGCAATGCCAGTTGTGCCAACAATACGCATACTTGAGACACCTGCCAGTATCAGAGCTACATAACCTGACGTCACCTTGGCCTTTCGCTGCTTGGGGGATAGATATCATTGGAGAGATTCGCCCTATGGCATCCAATGGGCACAGATACATAATAGTCGCAATTGACTATTTTACCAAATGGGTAGAGGCGGAATCCTTCAAGAAGATCGACGCGAGGGATATGGCCAAGTTCATAGAGAGGAATTTGATCTACAGATATGGCCTCCCTCATCACATAGTGTCTGACAATGGGGTGCAGTTTATGGGGGAAACCAGAAAGCTCCTCGAGAAGTATGGTGTCGAGCATCATAAATCCTCTCCCTACCGACCACAAGCAAATGGAGCAGTGGAGGCCGCTAATAAAAATATGAAGAAGATCCTGTCCAAGATGGTCCAAACCTACAAAGACTGGGCTGAAAAGTTACCCTTCGCCCTGTGGGGATATAGAACAACGGTAAGGACGTCTACAGGCGCTACACCATTTTCCCTGGTATACGGAACGGAAGCAGTATTGCCAGTTGAGATAGAGCTCAAATCACTGAGGGTGGTCATGGAAGCCCAAGTTCCGGAGGTCGAATGGGCGCGACAGAGGCTACAACACCTGAACTTACTGGACGGGAGTAGGCTGAAAGCTTATTATCATAACCAGATTTACCAGAAGAGATTGGCAAGGACTTTTGGAAAGAAGGTGAGAAAGCATCCGTTGAAAGAAGGGGACTTGGTGTTCAAGCAGATGAGGCCAGGCATACCAGATATTAGAGGGAAATTCAGACCCACCTGGGAGGGCCCATATATCCTTAAAAAGCTGCTGTCCAAAGGAGCCGCAATCTTGTCGGATAGTGATGGGAATGAATTCAAAGAGCCGATAAACATCGACAGACTCAAAAGGTTCCATGGCTAAAGACCAAAATAAAAAGAAGAGAATAAAATGCCCTGCAGGTCGAAAACCGAAAAAAGGCGGCTGTGCTAAAATTGGGAGCCTCGACAGGGTGAAAACCGAAAAAAGGCATCCTGTACAAAAATTAGAGGCATGAGAGAAAATGTCCAATTGTGAAAACCCGAGAGGGCCGATTGGTAACAGGAGTTGATGCTGTTAAAATTTGGTTTCATGTATTAACAGCACGTAAGCAACTGAGTAAATGCCAAAACTGATCATGTATGCTGAAATTATATGAAAATGTACACAAATTCGTGAAATAGAATGAATATTATTCTTTTCATTTTTGTCATTTCCTAGTTCTGCATTAAAAAGAAATGTAGCATCAAAAGAAATACATATGTAGGCTAAGTTAAGTCCTGCTGCTGCTCTCCCCGACCAGATGCTTGAGCCCTCGAGTCCTATTATCAGATGCTGGACTAAGGATCCATTTCTTGTACTAGCTAGTCGAAGACATAGAATGACTGCCGAACCTCGGGATAAAAGTCTTCACTGGTAGTTTGCCCCACAGCTCGTGATACCGAGAAGCAAATGCTACCGAGAGAGCTCCTCCCCGGAAAGATAAGGGAACCCTCACTACATCCTGGGTCATCCCGAGCTGACGCGTACATCGAGAGGTGATGCAGAAGGTGGCTCGACGAAGCCCACAGAGGGGAACACACCCCGATGGCCCATCAATGACCACATGAGATAGTGGGAGCCAGGCAGATGTGAAACTGATGTCATCATCCGACAGCTCGCCAAATCTGGTAATGCCTTCGCCAGCAGTGGCACACCCGTACAATCGTCGACGCGAAAGGAAGTGATTTAGCGAGTACTGTGGGGTAACCCGAGGAGGTGGCTCAGACAGCATTCTCAGTTTCTCTTGCAGCCAGATCTGAAAAATAAAAAAAAGCCGCTGGAGTAAGTAGGGTTTACTTCAGGCAAAAATAATGCGCAGGGTTGTGTGAAAATCCGAAAGGACGCACCTCCTGCTAAGAAAAGCTAGTGTGAAAATCCATAAGGGACGCACTACCTTTGAAATAATGACGTACCTGGAACAATAAGGGGCTGCCGGTAAAGGTTGTAGTGGATCTAGAGCTCACAGCGTCCAAGCCTAGAATGGTTTCAGCCAGAATGAGTGGTAAGGGTGATAATCCCAGATGAAAGTCCCTCAGGATTCCGAACAGGTGGAAGTCACCTGTCAAACCCCCTGGAACAACAGTGAGGAAGTTCACCATGCAAAACAAGAATGTGATGCTTACCCGGTAGGTGGGGATGTCAGTGAACTGATCCAGAGCCTCGATCAATGGCCCCAGAGAAAAGGAGGAGCCCGGAGGAATCAGCCGGACGGCCTCAGAAGAAGGTATGCCAAGAGCCATAGCTATGTCCCGGGTCTGGAATAAGTCACAGTGGGGGACGCAAGGCAGAGCGCTAGGAGGGAACCAGGCTCCGAGAATGGAAGCTAACTCTTCAGGCAGAGGGCACAGTTCCTGGTAGGTGAACCGGAAGACGTGGTGGGTCGCCGCTAGAAGGAGGTTCTGATCAACTTTCACCCGGCACATATATTTCAGCCCGGACACAGAGGAAAGGGCGCCTTCTCCCCAAGTGTGTTTGTCATCTAAGATACGGTGCATCCTTTGGGCTAGAGAAGAAGACATGCTAAGAAAGACAAAAGGCTCAAGATGTTGGAAAATGAAGAAACATGAGAGGAGCAAAAATTTTGTGAGAATTTATAGGTGAATGTCATCGACGGCCTACCCGCCTCTCCTGAGAGATGGCCTGCCCGTCGGTATAGATCGCATACGTTAGCATTGCATTCATCACGCGCATTAACTCGCATTTATTGAGTGACAGACGGCCAGCCCGTCGGTCGCTCCTACAGACGCCCTGCCCGTCGGTCATGAAATTCTATATAAGGGCAAGTGACAGACGGTGCAAATGCTACTATCCCTTTCATTTCCTCTCCCAAACGGTTTTTTTTTCGTTTTTTAGTGTTTTTTCAAGCATTTCTCCTTTTTTTGCGATTTTTCCATATTTTTGCATTCTCTACTCACCGGGTGCTTGGATATTTATATTTCTTCAGTTTCTACACTTCTCGCGACTACAAGTAAGTAAATAACTACTTTTTTTTTGAATTTTATTTTATTTATTTCTTCATTTCTTCTTCTTTTAACTTTAGAAATGATTAGAAAGTCTCAGATGCCTTAGAAATTTAGGGAGAATGCTGCCCATTTTTTCCTTTGTTTTTCTTGCAATTAAATCTGAACCTTTGCATGATCACATAGAAATAGAATTTTTCTATAACTTTGTTGCTTTAGAAATAGACTTCTTAAGCGCACTATCCTGTGCATATATTGCTTTTGAGGCCTGAGGCCATTGTTTTGTGTTGTTGGGGACACACTCTTGCCGGAGTGCGTCCCATTTACATGCATATATTGTTGTTGAGGCCTGAGGCCTATTTTGATGCCTTTTTATGCAGGAGGTTGGGCATACCCTTGCCGGGGTTCTGCCCAAATTTTTATTATTTATTCTAAAATTGAATATTTTTGTATAAACGCATGCCTTGGGGCCTAGAAAGCCCATTTTTATTCGCTTCGATTATTTGCATGCTAATTGCATGTTGCTTTTGCTTTGATATGTGCGAGGCGTGTTGGGCAACTTCCTTTGACAGGACGTTCGCCCTTTTCATTTGTTATCAGTTTTTTATCTCGTTTTCGGGCTGCCCTTGCCCTGGTGAGGCCTAAATGGGCCTTAAAATACTTGTTTTGTCAAATTTTCGCTATCTAATTTTTCTCCTTTGCAGGATGCCTCCCAGACGCAGAGCACCGCAGGCCCAGCCCGAGGTCGTAGTTCCAGGTTGGATGGATGCAGAGTCAGCTCAGAGGTATAGAGCGTTGGCTCAGGTGGAGCTTCGTGCCAGCCGTTTCGTATCCCGACCGTTCCTAGAGGCCCTAGGGATGGCCCCAGAGTTTGATTTGCTTGACGAGGGTGCTGGGTGGACAGAGTTCCTTGACCCTTCCTTCCAGACTTTTCCAGAGGCTACCCGCCAGGTCTTAGCCACTCTCCGCTATACCGGTTTTCAGAGTACAGATACCGAGCCAGGGGTGGTCCAGTTTTGGTTCGACGGCGACCATTACAGTATTACCAGGTAGAGATTCGCTCAGGCCATGGGGCTCCCTACAGAGGAGGGGGTCGAGATCCCACGGCGAGCTGTGAGACGCGCCCATTGGGCGGCTATTGCCCTACCGGGAGTGCTGTATGATCATGATACAGCGAAGAGCACCGTACTGGTGTCTCAGGCACTCCGGTATTTGCACAGAGTGCTATCCAGTTCGTACCTCGGTCGAGCTGGTAATCTAGGGTCGCTCAATGCAGCCGAGATTTGGAGCCTCTGGGCTATGGTGGCACGCCAGCGTCTTAACATTAGCCATGAGATCTTGGCTAACTTGACCAGAGTTGGCAGAGGATTGAGACCGATGGTGATAGTGGGAGGAGTTATCACCCGGTTACTTTTGAGGTTGGGAGTCGCCCCTGACAGGTTGAGAGCGCCCTTGGAGGAGGGGATCCATGTGGATGCCGCAGCGGCAGTACAGATGGGGATGATCTCCCCGATATCAGGGCAGGCAGAGGCCTACAGGTTGCTGACCATTCACGAGACCCGGCGGATGTTCTCACTTCCACCCTTGGGTCCAGATCTAGACCACCCAGAGCACCCAGAGGATCAGCCTCCACAGCCAGAGCTCCAGCCTCAGCCCGAGCCTCACCCAGAGCATCAACCTCCACACTCAGAGCCAGAGCCTCAGCCTCCTCAGCCTCAGACTGTGCCACCGCCACTGCAGCCGGAGCAGCCCAGGACTCCATCAGACTTCGGCTTGGAGTTCACTATAGATGAGCTCTTTGCCGCATCACCGGCATCGAGAGCGCCGACTCCTGTCCCATCTCTGAGTGTCAGGGTACAGAGGACTACCCACGGGCCCCCTGAGAGATATCATCCGTATTCTAGAGGCGACCCAGGGGCATCTACCTCCACAGCACCGCCGCCAGAGCCACCACAGCAGCAGCCAGCACAGCCTGACTTCTCTCAGCTCATCACTTCCATGTTTACAGCCTTAGAGCGACGACAGGATGAGAGGGACAGAGCTATTCACGAGAGGTTGGACCGCCAGCAGGCTGCTATTCAGGAGCAGTCCCAATCAGTGGAGCGGTTAGCCCAGGAGCAGGCCGGCTACATCGAGCATACTACGCGGGAGCAGGCTCGGGTCATGGATGTTTTCAAGGATGAGCAGGCTCGGGTCATAGAGGCCTTCAGAGGTGAGTAGGCAAGGCTGATCGAGCAGATTGCTCAGGGTCAGAGGGAGCTTAGGCAGCAGCTCGCTCATGATTTGAGGACATCACAGGATCAGGCGTCTCAGAGGGTTGACATGACCCTACAGATGATTGACGAGTCGCTCGACTCTCTGAGATCCCGCGTCCAGGCGATAGAGGGGATCCTCCCACCCTTGTCTCAGACCATGAGGGAGTTCAGGGAGCAGTCAGAGCAGCGCCTAGAGCATACGAAGAGGGCCGCCAGTGAGCAGACCACTCAGTTGAGCCAGGCATTCAAGAAGTTGGGAGGCACAGTATCAGAGACGTTGGAGTTCATGAGGACTTGCACCCAGCCTTTCTTGGATGGCCACGCTCAGATCCGTTTCAGGCGGACCCACGATACCGAGGCAGGGCCCTCCATGGCTCCGCCTCTACCTCCGGCACGGCCAGCTCCACCTCCACCTCCGTCAGGGACAGTGCATATATCGGATAATGAGGACCCCGATGAGCCCTCTGACTACACACCCCTATGACATTCAGGGAGTCATATTTTGTACATTTATGCTTTGTATATACGTTGTACAAAATAGTTATTTCCAGTGAAAAACTTTTGTTTTCAAGATTTATGCATTTATTCGATTATTTATGATTCATTCATATAGCAGATAAATATATGCCTTCACATTCACTCATATTCTAAAACAAAAATGATAAAAAGTGATGAATAACATCTCAATAAAGAAGAATATAAATGAACATGGCATAGCAAATAAAGCAAAATCACGCCATTAATGAACAAATTAAAAGATGACCATTCAAACATGAACTAACAAAACCTTTCATCACATAGGTACAGAGAAATACTACTCTGCATCTCATAGATCGAAGCTGTAGTTAAAGAAACACTGCTCTTCACCAGATTGAGATCATGGCCAGAGAGTGCTACATCTCACAGTTCACGCGGCAGCCAGAGAGTGCTACGCACCTTGCAGATCGAATGGGGGTTAGCAAGGGAACTTCAGATCGAAGCTGCAGTTAAACAAACACTGCTCTTCACACCGAGATCGTGGCCAGAGAGCGCTTCATCTCACAGTTCACGCGGCAGCCAAAGAATCCTACGCACCTTGCAGATCGAATGGGGGTTAGCAGGGGAACTTCAGATCGAAGCTACAGTTAAAGAAACACTGCTCTTCACACCGAGATCGTGGCCAAAGAGCTCTACATCTCACAGTCCGTGCGGCAGCCAGAGAGTGCTATGCACCTTGCAGATCGAATGGGGGTTAGCAGGGGAACTTCAGATCGAAGCTGCAGTTAGAGAAACACTGCTCTTCACCGGATTGAGATTGTGGCCAGAGAGCGCTACATCTCACAGTTCATGCGGCAGCCAGAGAGTGCTACACACCTTGCAGATCAAATGGGGGTTAGGAAGGGAACTTCAGATCGAAGCTGTGGTTAGAGAAACACCGCTCTTCATATCGAGTTCGTAGCTAGAGGATGCTACGTCTCACCAGCACCTACAAGTCGAGACGAGACCGGTAGGGGTATCTTCGCATCGCCGAATGGACCGAGACGAGGTCTACCCGGCAAAAGGCATGAAAGATAAGAACCGTCGCAGGTACGCCTTCTTTCTTTCTGTCCTTTCTCTGAGTTTTGGCTTATATAGGCGCTTGTGCACTAGTTTCCCCAAAACTGGGGGCAACTGTAAGCACCGTGTCCCGGAGCGGTCCGGATCAGAGGTTACCCTATGATGAAATCAGTATCCGAGCCTGTATAAACGGATTGGATTTGGGGGTTTTAGTCCCGCGCCCCACGAGAAGTGAGTCTTTTTACCTTTCGTAGGCAGAGGGAGAGAAAACAGGGGGATTTTCGAGTCAAAAGGCATATTTTCCTCCACAGACGGCCAGCCCGTCTGTGAAGCCAGCCCGTCGCCTAGGGTCACCGACGGCTTGTGGTATTTTTCGGCGCCAGTCAGAAAATCACCGCCCCTGTCAGAACGTCGCCTGGTTTCTCGGAGCATGCAACCTTTCCGACGCCCGTCGGTGGATGTGGCAGGGCCGTCGGATGAATCCTTGTGTCAGAAGGATTCTTCCGACGCCCGCCTCCATACACCGACGCCCGTCGGTCGTGCCTGGCTTATAAAAGCTCCGGATTTTCACTAGAAAAAGGTTCCAAAAATTTTCAAGAAGGGAAACTCTGCCCAAATTCAAGCATATTTTCTCTCTCTTCTAGCAAACACATTTCATAAAGAAATCTCTTTCAAAAGAGGATCAAATCCATCAAAAGGGACTAAAAACTAATTAGTTTTCCTTAGATTTTGATTCCAAAGACAATCTTTTGAAGGGTTGAGGAGGAAATAATCTGTTTTCCTTTTTTGATCCTTCATCTTTGCTTCTCGTGGAACTCGCGGGGCTCTAATCAACACAAGAAACTCACCCGAAGCGATTATCTGAGGGTAAATATTCCGGATTCCTTCTTCATATTATTTCATATTTATTCTTTATTTGTTGATTCTTTCAATTTTGTCATCATTTTTTCTTTATTTTGACTCTTCTTACATGATTTTATGACAAAACCTCCTTTTTGGCTTTAAAAGGAATTTTCTTTCTCTGTTTTTTCGGAGGCGGTGGTGACCGATGGGTCATCTCTATCACCGACGCCCGTCGGTCACCCCACCTACAGACGCCCCTTCTTGAGCGACAGACGGACATGTCGGTTATCTTGACTGACGCCCGTCGGTCACCTAAGAAAGGCCGTCGGTGGGTTCTGTCTCTACCTTTTTAAATCATTTTCCATCTTTTTCAAGTCCTTTTGGCTTCCTATATATTAACTTTATGTATATTAACATCTTTTAACTTTCTATGAGTGTATATTGATTCTCTTGGACCATCCTGAGCTTGAGCGGCTATCTACCAATATTCGGAGGATTTCGTCCGATTTAGTTTCCTAATCCTCTTGATTATTTCCTTCATTTGTTATTCATTGATTATTTTATGTATATGGATATACTCTTTTCATATCTCGTTAATATATAAAAATGACTCAATGTTTTATATTCAATAAAATGAGGTTTACACAAAAGCAAGGGTCCAATGCCCTATTTTTATCCAATAAAATCATCACAAATAAAAAAAAACATCCAATTTTAATGATGCATGCGAGGACCAAAGTCCTCAAAATAAGCAATGCCCCGATTCGTGTATCCTTCGCATATTTACAAAAGGGAGTTGTATTCCGCTCCTTGTATTATTGTAACCTATTGCTTTTGATATTTACTTGCCCATTTATGGCTTTCCAAACATGAATAAATGCGCCTTCGATTAATTGCATCGTGTGGAGAGAGAGCGAATTAATGACAATTAAAATTTGATCATAAAATAACCGAGGTAGAAATAGATGAGAAATCCCGGACCCAGCTCTGGTCTTTGGGCTCAAAGAGGCTAGAGGTCTACCCTCCAAGACACTTTTTTGTTCCACGAGACTTTAGCGCTAATCCTAGGCTCCTTAGGGCGAGAGGTTTACCTTCCAAGACCCCTCTGGCTGGCCCAAAATGGATACAAAGCGCAGTCTTAGGCTCTCCGAGGCGAGAGAAACTTTCCCCATGTTCTATTGGGTGGCGACTCCATGAAACCTCCTTGTTGCCCAACATAGACGCACTTGCGATTTATTGCAAGCTGTCAACGGACCCACAAATGCCCCGATCGTCCTCGAGCGGGCGGTCCCATGGGCGGCCGCGGGGATCCAGCGCGCGTTACAGAGACTATTTTTGAAATTTTAAGAATGATGGAATTGGTTGGGAGTGAAAATGATTTTTGAAACATTCAATTATGCCAAAATAGTGAAAAATGACCCGAAAATTTAAAATCGAACTAAATCGGCTCAACCACTTTGGTTAGACCTGGTTGGGTCCAATTGGACCCATATAAAAGCATCCAAAAATCTGGAAATCCCTTGGATTCCCTTTTATTTCAGCCTCCCTCTTCCTCGCCCTTTGGCCGAATAGCTCTCCCTTTCTTCTCTCCCATTTTTCTTCAATTTTTCCTTCAACTCACCTGAAAATCAAACCTCTCTAACACAATTTAGCTCATCTATAATCCATTGTTGGTCTAAGAATTTCATTTGAAAGTGTAAAAGTGGGTGAAATCTAGACTTGAAGTTTAGGTGTAAAATTAAGGTAAGTGATTTAGATATTTTTAATTTTGTTTTAAGGTTCGTAAGGGTACTTTGGGAGTAAATATGATGTTTATGAAGTTTATTTGGCGAAAGGAAATTTGGTTTTGATGAAATCTTAATTTTTTTGTTTGGACATAATTATGTCCATTAGGTGAACGAACCTCTAAGCAAGCTAAGGGCAAGGAAAAGGAAAATTGAGAAGTATATTACAAGGATTTGAGGTTTGTGATTGCAAATTCCATTTATTTCCATGGTAAAAGTATGGATTTAGGTTATGTTTGTGAAAAAAGTATGTGATTTATGCATGTTTAAATAAGAATAACATGATATTCATGCTTAGGGATGTTAAAAATGATGGTATGGATGATTAAAATGAAGAAATAAATTTTGTGTGAAAAATTCCTACTTTGGCCGAATGTGAATCATGTGATTTTCATGATGTTTTATGTATTTTTATGATGGATCTATGGTATTTGGCATGTGAACTAATGTATGGTATGTGTTAGAGCATGTAAAAATATCATGAGGCATGTGATGTATGTATGGTCGAATGTATATTATGTGTAAAGTTATGATTTTGATGTGTTTTCATGGAAATTGATGGTATGATGATGTTATACAACATGTAATTGGCCTAAATAAATGATAAAATTGATAAAAAGAATTAATGTAAATAAATTGGTATGTGGGCCATATGCATGTATGCATGTATGCATGTGTACCATGATGAAATAATGAATTTACATGGCATGTGATGATGTAATGATGATAATTACATGTGTAATGATGAAATAGTATGAAAAAGAATAAGATATTATGATGATATAGCATGAAATATATGTATGTCACATTAATAATGTGAAAAATAAAATAATATTGCCCTATGTAGTGATCTGGTAATCAAGTCTAGTTCAAGATATTTTGGCATGTCATAGGGACATAAGACCGTGGGTGTGAGCATGGCGTCTCACTTATTAATAAGCCAATGATGGTCCTATTTCACTGTATCAAAATATTTTATTATACTTTACTGTATTTAAAGACAGTGGTGGTCCCACAGGACTCCTCTGCTATTTCTATTAACTTCTGGAGTTCACGTCTCGTTTATCCTGTATATAGAGTCTGTCAGTGTGTTACAGGGGCATAATGGTAAAAATGAGATTTAAATAGTTAAAATATGATTAAAATAATATTTATGTGAAAAAAGAGTATAAATGTAATTATATAAAAAGTTTGAGGGCAAAATGGTAATTTTGTGCATGTGTTAAGAATGGTTCCTAAGGGTAAAAATATAAATAAATGGTTAAATATGAAAATTTGCCACTTTTTAGGGGTAAAAATGTAATTTTGCGTGAAAATGGTAATTGGAGGGTAAAATCGTAATTTGGCATGTAAATTAATGGCAAAAATTTTAATATTAGTAAAAATAATTAAACTATTGGCATAATAGTAATATTATTGAATTTAAAATGAACTAATGGCATAAATGTAATTTTGGTGAAGTAAAAGTGAATTAACGGTATAAATAAAATATTGCCATAAGTTAAGGATAAAATGGTAATTATGATTATTTATGTGTATTAATTGTGTAATTGCCCTAATTATGTAATTTAAAAATAATTAAATATAATATTGCATGAATAATTGGTAATTAAATTAAATATGTTTAATTATGAATATTTAAATGCTATTATTTATTGAGTATTATTTATGCATGAAAAATTAGTTTAGTGGAAATTTGTGGAATTGCAATCAGCACTGGGCATATTTAATGCTCAGCACGTAGTTTTATTTGACTGCGTGTAGGTACTCCATAGGATTTTGGGAGCAGAGCATACCTCACTTTGGAAGTGGTATGGAAGAAATTAATTGGAATATTTAAGTATATTAAGAAGTTTGGCATGTATATGTCTTATTATATTACTTTTGAGTTTTGGTCTGTAATATATTATTATAACTGTTACTAAGTTATGTGTGTAATAGTTTCATTGCATGTGACTGGATGTCTGTGAATGAGTGTTGGGCATGCCTAATAATTAGTAGAAATTAAGTTAATACAATTGATAAAGAAAAATGTAGATTCCCAACTTAAAAGAAAACTGGCCAAATGAATAGTAACTTAGACAGTTATAGGTCAATCGACATAATTGATAACGAATTAAAATAGTAATATTAAGTTTGATGATTAATTAATAATTGTTAATAGACTTAAGTAAATTGACTATTTATATAGTACTATTTATATGGTACCAGTCATACGGTACTATTCATACGGTATAAAAAAAATATTTACCGGTTTTAACTAATTGTTTGTTTAATAACTTGATTAGTTTAATTAGGTTAACCGGATTAAAATGAACAGTTAATTAATCGGATAGTAAAGTATTAGAATGTATGTTAGTTCAGTGCGGTGGCACCCGGTATCCGTATCACATACGGGTATAGGGTGTTACAATTTAATTGGTATCAGAGTTTCGATTTAGGTTGTTCTAAGATCAGAGTGGCTCAATGGGAATAGTATAAGTACATGTACATGCCAATTAATTTTTCGACAGTATAGTTATGTGAGGCTAATGTATGCTTGCTCCTTGTGTTAGATTGTGAGTATGGCTTCAGATGAAGGTCGTCGTGATAGCGATGTTGAGAGTGCCACATCTGTTAGTATTAGTCGATCGAGGTTGCCTCTGCATCAGGATACTCTGCCGGTTGCTCCTCCTCCTCAGTAACAGCCTGAGTTTATGAACATGATGGCGAATTTCTATCAATTTATGCAAGCTCAGCAGCAGCCTTGGGGTCCTGAATAGCAGTTAGCTCCACCTAGGCAAAGGCCGATTTTGGAACAGATTAAGAGATTGGGAGCAGAGGATTTTTATGGTCGTGACCCTTTGACTCCGGTTCAGGCAGAGGAGTGGTTGTTTAAGCTCAAGCGTATGTTTGAGATCACTCAAAGTCCGCCAGTTGAGATGCTTAGGGAGCACTATCTTTACTTTAGGGTCCTGTTTATACTTGGTGGAGTTCAGTCCGTAAACATACTCTAGCTGATCAAGTTACTTGGGGGTTTTTTCAGACTCGGTTTGAGAAGAAATATGTCGGTTCTGAGTATAAATCTGCTATGCAAGATGCCTTTTGGAGGCTTAGATAGGGGAACAAGTCAGTTGCTGAGTACGAGAGAGAGTTTAAGTGGCTTAGTGCCTATCTAGATGATGAGTCCATGATTGGGCAGAAGTTGTGCCACAGATTTGAAAGAGGTCTGCATAATAACATCATATTGGCTTTGGGTTCTCAGAGGCATATGGATATGAGGTCCCTGGTTGAAGCAGCTCTCAGAGCAGAGATGATTATGTCAGAGGAGGCTGATAGACAGTCCCGTTTCAAATAAAAGGGGAAATCGGGTCAGTTTTATGGTGCAGCTGGTCAGAGTAAGAAGTTTAGAGGGCCTCCTCAGTCTCAGAGCCGTGCATTAGCAACCCCTACTTTCACCTAGAGGAACCCAATCGGCAACAGTGCCCCAGTCACATTAGTAGCTAGTGCACCCAGGAGTAGAGTATGAGATCCATTTCCACAGTGCCCTCACTGTAAGAAGTTTCATCCGGGCAAGTGAAGATTTTTGAACAGGGCTTATTTCAGATGTGGTTCCCGAGAGCACCAGATCCGAGATTGTCCTGAGGCCCAGCCGTCCACTGCAGCATCACCAGCTCTGGGTGGAGGTCAGCCCCTCAGATAGAATGTGGTAGGGGAGCAGCTCCTCCACAAGCAGTTTCAGGCCCTTCAGTACAGCCACCTCAGACATTGGATGTACATATGCTGTTAGAGCCCGTGAATAGGATGATGCTCCAGACGTCATTGTTGGTAAATTCTCATTGCTTTCTCATTCAGTTTATGCTTTGATTGATCCTAGTTCTATGCAATCCTATATTAGTATTGTTATTGCTCGGGATAAAGGGTTGCATGACAGTCAGTTAGACCAGGATATTTTAGTGAGTAATCCTTTGGGGCATAGCGTAGTAGTGAACAAGGTTTATAGAGATTCTTCGGTTAGTGCTCAGAGTTTTGTGTTTTTTGCCAAGTTAATTGATCTTCCCTTTCGGGAGTTTGATGTGATTTTGGGTATGGACTGGTTATCCACTCACCAGGCCACTGTTGACTATAAGAGGAAGAGAGTAACTTTAAGAACTGTAGACGATCAGGAGATTGCCATTGTGGGTGAGAGATCAGATTTTCTTTCTGATATGATTCAGCTACTGCAGCTACGAGACTTATTAGAAAAGGGTGTGTTGCCTACTTGTGCTATGCAATGGAGACTAAAAAAGATGAACTTAAGGCTTCAGATGTGCCCACTGTTCAGGAGTTTCAGGATATTTTCCTTGAAAAACTTCCAGGTCTACCACCTGATAGAGAGTTAGAGTTTACTATTGACTTAGTACCTAGTACTGCACCTATCTCTATTGCTCCTTACAGAATGGCACCTTCAGTACTCTGAGAATTGAAGATTTAGTTGGAAGAATTATTTGATAAAGGCTTCATCAGACCGAGTGTTTCACCATGGGGCGCACCAGTCCTCTTTGTGAAAAAGAAGGATGGATCACTTCGGTTATGTATTGAATATAGACAGTTAAATAAAGTCACCATAAAGAATAAGTATCCACTGCCTCGCATTGATGATTTGTTTGATCAGTTGAAAGGTGCGGGCGTGTTTTCCAAGATTGACTTAAGATCTGGCTACCATCAACTAAAGATTAAAGAGTCAGATGTGCCTAAGACAACTTTCCGCACTAGGTATGGTCATTATGAGTTTATGGTCATGCCTTTTGGATTGGCAAATGCTCCTGCAGCTTTTATGGATTTGATGAATACGGTTTTTCACCCTTAATTGGACCAGTTTGTGGTTGTTTTTATTGATGATATTTTGGTGTATTTGAAGACTTCAGAGGAGCATGATGAGCATTTGAGGATTGTTCTGCATACCCTGATAGATAAGCAGCTTTATGCGAAATTCAGTAAATGTGAATTCTGGCTGAATGAGGTATCATTTTTTGGGTCACGTAGTATCAACAGATGGTATTAAAGTTGATCCTAAAAAGATTGAAGCGATCCTTCAGTGGAAGACACCCAAGAGTGTTACCGAGGTTAGGAGTTTTTTTGGCTTGGCCGGTTATTACAAAAGGTTCATGAAGGGTTTCTCTTCGATTGCAGCTCCTTTAACCAAGTTATTGCAAAAGAATGTCAAGTTTGAATGGTCAGATAAATGTCAGGAGAGCTTTGAGAAGCTTAAGTGTATGCTGACTGAAGCTCTAGTGTTAGTGCAACCTGAATCTGATAAGGACTTTATGGTCTTCAGTGATGCTTCCAGAAATGGTTTGGGTTGTGTATTGATGCAGGAAGGCAAGGTGATTGCTTATGCCTCTCGATAGCCTAAGACTCATGAGAAGAATTACCCTACTCATGATCTTGAGTTGGCAGCAATTCTATTTGCATTGAAGATTTGGAGACATTATGTCTATGGTGAGAGCTGCTACATCTACATCGATCACAAGAGTCTTAAGTATTTGCTTACTCAGAAGGAGCTTAACTTGCGACAGAGGCGTTGGCTTGAGTTGATCAAAGACTATGAGTGCTTCATCGACTATCATCCTGGTAAAGCTAATATTGTAGCTGATGCTCTCAGTAGGAAATTCATGGCTTCTCTACGGGCAATGAATGTTAACCTGGATTTATTAGATGATGGAGCTTTGATTGCAAAAATGCAAGTTAAGCCAGATTTTCTCCAGCAAGTGAAAGATGCTCAAAAGCAGGATGATCGGTTGTCCACCATTATGGCACAGGTGAACGATGGCCATGTCAGTGATTACTCATTGGGTTCAGATGGTGGGTTATATTAGAAACAGAGATTGTGCATTCCTAATCAAGCTGATTTGAGAAAGAATATCCTGTCAGAAGCTCATCACAGCAGCTTCGCCATGCATCCTGGTTGTAACAAGATGTATCAGGATTTGAAAATGCTCTATTGGTGGCTAGGCATGAAACGTGATGTCACAAAATTTATGGGTAAGTATCTGATTTATCAGCAAATCAAGGCAAAACATCAAGTCCCTTCAGGTTTGCTTCAACCTATTGTCATTCCTGAATGGAAATGGGATAGGGTAACCATGGATTTTGTGTCAGGATTTCCTCTCACGAGAAAGAAACATGATACAGCTTGGGTGATTGTTCATCGACTCACTAAATCAGCTCATTTCCTGCCTATCAGAATGGATTATTCATTATCTAAGCTGGCACAGTTGTATATTAGTGAGATTGTAAGACGGCATGGAGTTCTGTCCTCTATCATTTCAGATTGTGATCCAAGATTCACTTATCAGTTTTGGAAAAGAGTTTAGGAAGCTCTGGGAACTAGATTACATTTCAGCACAGCTTTCCATCCTCAGACTGATGGTCAATCTGAACGTGTAATTCAGATTCTGGAAGATATGTTGAGATGTTATATACTTGAGTTTCCGTTGGGAGAGGTACTTGCCTTTAGTAGAATTTACCTACAACAACAGTTATCAGACTAGTATCAAGATAGCTCCTTTTGAAGATTTATATGGTAGAAAGTGCAAAACTACTCTTTATTGGACAAAGCTCAATGAGAACAAGATTGTGAGGTCAGATCTGATTCGAGAAACTGAAGAAAAGGTTCAAGTGATTAAAGACATACTAAAAGAAACCGTGGATCGATAGAATTCCTATGCAGATTTGAAGAGGAAAGATATAGAGTTTCTAGTGGGAGATAAAGTATTTCTGAAAGTTTCTCCATGGAAGAAGATACTGAGATTTGGAAAGAAAAGCAAGCTGAGTCCAAGATTCATTGGCCCTTATGAAATTATTCAGCGGGTTGGGCTAGTAGCTTACAGATTGAAACTTCAATAAGAGTTAGAGAAGATTCATGACGTCTTCCACGTCTTTATGCTTTGAAGGTACCGTTCAGATCCTAGTCATGTCATTAAGCCTGAAGAAGTTGAGTTCAGCCAGACATGACTTATGAGGAGTATCCAGTGAAGATCATGGCTAGAGAAGTAAAGCAGCTCAAGAACAAATAGATTCCACCAGTGAAGATTCTTTGGAATCACCATAATGTCGAGGAACCACTGGGCATATTTAATGCTCAGCACATAGTTTTATTTGACCGCGTGTAGGTACTCCGTAAGATTTTGGGAGCAGAGCATACCTCATACTTTGGAAGTGGTATGGAAAAAATTAATTGGAATATTTAAGTATATTAAGAAGTTTTGCATGTATATGTCTTATAATATTACTTTTGGGTTTTGGTCTGTAATAGATTATTATAACTATCACTAGGTTATGTGTGTAATAGTTTTATTGCATGCGACTGAATGTCTATGAATTAGTGTTGGGCATGCCAAATAATTAGTAGAAATTAAGTTAATACAATTGAAAAAGAAAAATGTAGATTCCAAACTTAAAAGAAAACTGGCCAAATGAATAGTAACTTAGACAGTTATAGGTCAATCGGCATAATTGATAAGGAATTAAAATAGTAATATTAAGTTTGATGATTAATTAATAATTGTTAATAGACTTAAGTAAATTGACTATTTATATAGTACTATTTATACGGTACTATTCATACCATACTATTCATACGGTACTATTCATACGGTAAAAAAAATTTACCGGTTTTAATTAATTATCTATTTAATAATCTGATTAGTTTAATTAGGTTAGTTGGATTAAAATGAACAGTTAATTAATCTGATAGTAAAGTATTAGAGTGTATGTTAATTCAGTACGGTGGTACCCGGTATCCGTATCACATACAGGTATAGGGTGTTACATGAAAAGTTTGTGAATCGAGACTTTGAGATAGGATTTGTATTTTGTCGCGAGTGCGATAAGTGTCGCGGGCGCGATAGAGTGCTCTGTAAGATGAATATTGCTTGTTTGAGTTCTATCGCAAGCGCGAGGGATATTGCGAGCACGGCTGTAGTGCTTGAGGTGTTCTGTCGTGTGCGTGAGTGCGACTGAAAAGATATCCTTGCTCTGTCGTGGGCGCGACTGATAAGTTGCAATTATATTAATAGTTTAGATTAATTCTTGGCATAATTATGTGTTTTATTTATTTAATTTTAATATTAATTAATTAGTTTTTGTCATTGTATTAGTTTTTAATGTTTTTATCATTTTTTAATAAAATTTGGGATGTTTTCAGGTGTTTTGTTTTAATCCAGAGATAAATTAGAGGTTCGGGATTGATTTTAGAAGCAATTGTGGAAGGAAGGTAGATTTTGCCTAAAGCACAGCCGTGCTTTTACAAAGCACAGCTGTGCTTTCGAATGGAGCACGCATCAGCGAGGACAACCGACGACACAGCTGTGCTTCCTCGCAAAGCACAGCTGGAGGCGTGTGCGAACACGGAGCGACAACGCGCACTGCCTCGCCCACAGCACAACTGTGTTTCTGCGTGAAACACAACTGTGTCACAAGGATTACACGATGCAACCCTAGCCAAAAACACAGCTATGCTTTTCCTCAGACATTAAAAAGAACGCTGCTTCATCTTCAAAGAGAGCTGGTTAGATTTTGGATTAATATCTTTTAGTTTTCAGCAGTCTTTTATTTTAATTTTAGGTTTTAATTTTCATTTTAAAATTCTATTTTAGATAGATTTAATTTTAAATTGCAATTTTGTTCTTATTAATTAAAATTAGTTCTAGTTTAAATTTTGTATTTTGCGGATTCAAGGAGATTCGAAGGTTGATGAACAAGAGCTTCAAGATCTATTTTCTCTCTCATCAAGGGTGTATTCTAAACTTTGATTTTTCATATTTTATGTTTATATTCTTGATGTTAGAGTAGTTATTCTTGCTTAGGAGTTCTTGAATCATATTTGTATTTTGGATTTTTGGTTTTAATGAATATTTTCATGATTTCTTTTATTCCTCTCGTTGTATTTTCTGCATTTATGATGATTATTGGATTTGATTATGATTTAGTCCGGAATAATGATTAATTTCAAATCTAATTTTTGTTGTAATTTGTTTTTGCTCTGTTTTTACATCTCTGCATCTTTCGGTTTAGCTTGCTTCGGAATGGGATGCTTGATTTATAGATGTTAGTTTTATAATTTTCAGATATGTGAGGAATAGATGGGTTTTGGGTTGTTTGGCTTCGGAATGGGAAAGCAAACCGAATCTAGGACTTTAGACCCATGCTTAGGCTAGTTTTATGGCTTGCTCCGAAATGGGACGTCATGCAATTAGAGTAGCTTGCTCTGGAATGGGACGCTTGGGTTTAGTTGGGTTGTCCAGAATTTCATGTTTATATTGTTTTACTAATTTACAATTACATTTATGAGGATAGAATTTCCTAAGCATTTAATTTCATCCTTGAGTAATTTCTTGATGAACACTTTTATTTTTAATTGTTAATTAATTTTCTTGCTTAGCTTAGTTCTCTCCACCAAACAAACCCGGTGTAACACCCCGACATCCCCGTTGGAAGGATGCCGGAGTGCCACGCGAGCAAACACATATAACGAAACCATATACACATGTATAAATAAAAACCAAGTAAGATTTAAAGAAACTTTTAATCATGTACTAGTAAATCCTTTTTACATATAACATATATCCATACTGTTTTACAGAATGGCTCGTAAGCATATACATATACAAAAAAATATACTTGTTTCTTTACAAAAGATTCATTTTTGCTAAACATAAACCATGTACAAAAATATAACAGCGGAAGACTTCAAAAGTACAACAACTTCATCCAAAAAGACTCCTAGTGGCCGACCTGCAGATATCCGACTCCAAATCCAGACTCGCCACCTGCACGGGAAAAGAGCCCGTGCTAAGCGATAACGCTTAGTGGGGAGGAACAAAACAACTAACAATATGCATATACAATATTTACAACAATACTATAATCTCATCCCAATCATAATCGTACATTACAAGTAATTAACTATAAAAACATAATTAAAATCTACATATTTCTCATCAATGCAAATACATATACACTCAAGGTGTATAAACACAAAGTTATACTATAATTCATATACAACATATACCTTTAATCTTGTCGATAAACATCTCAACATATAAACATGTATATCACATATAAACATGTAGCCTGATTAATCCGAAATACTCTCTAGAAGTGGATACGGTCATTTGGATACTGATTGAACACAGTATCCCAAGCATATAGAGACATGAGTCTCAAACATGTATTTTCCATATAGAGACCGGAGTCTCGCTTAATTTTCATATAGACCAAACATGGTCGAAACAAGGATCCAAATGGACCCGCATATATCGTTTTATCATATAGCAGCTGCACACACACTCTGACCTAAGTAAGCGCTTACTTATCCACTACTATGACTATTCAGGCTTAAAACTCAACTCAACAATTCCAACACTCATATCAATATGAATATTGAAGATAATACTAATTTATGGTCCATGTATACAGGTATACAGATCACATTTAAAACAAGTAACTATAAATATTAAAACAACTAAATGCAAATACATATTTCACGTATACATGTGACTAGATCAAATTCAGAAACATTTTAAATACATCCAGTATCAATTATTAGAGGCCGACGTACAAACAATTCATATTCAAGACCATTTATGTTCATGTAACATATAAACTAGTAAGTTATGTACATTAATTATTTATTCAAGTATACAAAACCCAATATTAAGCAATTATTAAAACACAATACAGATTTAAAATCAAATATTTGTCATGTAGTGCAAAAACCCTTAAAACTGTAGTTCAAATCTTAAAAACTCAAACATTTAATAGGTGTTGAAAACCCTTTAAACCAGAAGTTAAAAATCATGCTTTTAGGAAAACTGGACAGCAAGCAGAAGCCAGTCACGTCGTGACCACTGGTCACGTCCCGTGATGCTGGCTTCACGCGAGCTCCACGCAAAACAGCAAGTAAGAACAGGCGGTCACGGCGTGACCATCGGTCACGTCTCGTGACGCCTGTGAGGAGAGAGGGCAACAGAAGAAAAATCACGAGAAGGAGACAGGCGAGGTCGCGAGGCGTGATGCTTCATCACGTCGCGACTTCCCACAGGGAGGAAGGTCACGGCGTGATGCTTCATCACGTCTCGTGATCCTCCTCTCACAGACTTCTCCTTCTCCCAACTTCTCAGATAAGGGGATCACGGCGTGATGCCCCATCACGTCGCGTGACCCTCTACAGGGAAGAGGGTCACGGCGTGATGCTCCATCACGTCACGTGATCCTCCTCTCACACAACTTCTTCTTCTCCAACAGATTTCCAGAATTTCCCAGAAGGAAAACGTGAAAAACCAGAAAGTTCAGAAAACAGAGTAATTCAAAAATTCAAACTCCACTTTATCAAAAACCATTTTTCATGCAATCATGATTCGAATACATACCTCCAAGTCTCCAGAGCACATTCACAACTATTATAACACAAATAGTACATTTTCACAATTAAAACAGAGGCAATGTCAGAAATTCAACTTCCCAGGAATCCACCTTCAACTCATACATATTCATCTTCTTATAACACTCACATTAACCTTTTCTACAGGAATCATATATATACAGTACATATTTCATGCATTTCAATACACAAACATACACAAACGCATTAATACCAATAATGAAAGCAGGATCCAAACTGAGGAAAACAAACAGTCCCAAACCTGTTGAAGTCCAAAACAACGTCCACTGCTCTTTCAATCCACTACTTTTCCTTTTTCCTTTTCTTTTCTTTTATCCACAGAGGCTTGCAAACAAGTAAAATCACAATCAAAACCCAATAACAGAATCTCTAAATAACCAAAGACGAGAGGAACCACACGAAACCAGTAGCCACTTACCTTCAGAAGATTCTAACAGACCCAACTCAAGCTTCACAACAGGAAGAACACACATGCAAATGGAAGGAACAGAATGTGCATTATGAGAGAGAGAGAGCAAGAAAGAGAGAACCTCTCGTCTTCTGTTTCCAGCCAACTGAGTTTCCCTTAGTTTTCTCTTTTCCTTTACCACGTGCACATCCACCTTCCACTTGGCACACATGCACAAAGACACAAATCACTTATTCCTCTTTTACCAAATGGTCCTTGACAAATTACCTTTCACTCACTCAAATATAATCTACCATTTAAAATACTTTTGTTTCCTTGCAATTTAATCCTCAATCACAAGTAAAATTACTCAATTACCCTTAATTGTCCAATTAAAATTGCCAATTTCCGATTAGGCCACTAATGGGGTGTGACAACTCTCTCCCCCTTAAGAAAATTTCGTCCTCGAAATTTCCTCGCTAATCACTTGTAGATAAATCTATAAACAAATCTCTGAATCGTTATTACTTATACCATATAACTATCAAATCATGTACACTCCACACTCTCCTTAATACACTACACTCTAATCCATATACCTCTTCTAATCATCAAGTACTCGATGTATATCCTGTCAGCTTCTCTCAGTGAAGTGCATACAATGATGCTGTTTACATACAAATGAGGGATGCGGATGAAATGGTCATGTAATGATTTATGTATGCGAGATGATGCGAAAATGCAATGTAAGCTACTATAAAGCACTTTTCCCATCCCCATGTTTCACTATGCTTATGTGCACACGATTTCAAGAAGATAGCTGACAGGAATACAGAGTGTCACCTCGAACTCTTATCAATTCACATTTGCCACTGCCTCGTCTATGCTCTCACGCGAGTCGGACTCCATCTATACTTTACACAAACGACATCTGCATTAGGCCACTATACAAAACTGACTCTCATGTATAGACTTAACTCACACCAAAACAATCACAACATAACCCAGAACCACCAAACCTGGGCTCTGATACCAAGCTGTAACACCCCGACATCCCCGTTGGAAGGATGCCGGAGTGCCACGCGAGCAAACACATATAACGAAACCATATACACATGTATAAATAAAAACCAAGTAAGATTTAAAGAAACTTTTAATCATGTACTAGTAAATCCTTTTTACATATAACATATATCCATACTGTTTTACAGAATGGCTCGTAAGCATATACATATACAAAAAAATATACTTGTTTCTTTACAAAAGATTCATTTTTGCTAAACATAAACCATGTACAAAAATATAACAGCGGAAGACTTCAAAAGTACAACAACTTCATCCAAAAAGACTCCTAGTGGCCGACCTGCAGATATCCGACTCCAAATCCAGACTCGCCACCTGCACGGGAAAAGAGCCCGTGCTAAGCGATAACGCTTAGTGGGGAGGAACAAAACAACTAACAATATGCATATACAATATTTACAACAATACTATAATCTCATCCCAATCATAATCGTACATTACAAGTAATTAACTATAAAAACATAATTAAAATCTACATATTTCTCATCAATGCAAATACATATACACTCAAGGTGTATAAACACAAAGTTATACTATAATTCATATACAACATATACCTTTAATCTTGTCGATAAACATCTCAACATATAAACATGTATATCACATATAAACATGTAGCCTGATTAATCCGAAATACTCTCTAGAAGTGGATACGGTCATTTGGATACTGATTGAACACAGTATCCCAAGCATATAGAGACATGAGTCTCAAACATGTATTTTCCATATAGAGACCGGAGTCTCGCTTAATTTTCATATAGACCAAACATGGTCGAAACAAGGATCCAAATGGACCCGCATATATCGTTTTATCATATAGCAGCTGCACACACACTCTGACCTAAGTAAGCGCTTACTTATCCACTACTATGACTATTCAGGCTTAAAACTCAACTCAACAATTCCAACACTTATATCAATATGAATATTGAAGATAATACTAATTTATGGTCCATGTATACAGGTATACAGATCACATTTAAAACAAGTAACTATAAATATTAAAACAACTAAATGCAAATACATATTTCACGTATACATGTGACTAGATCAAATTCAGAAACATTTTAAATACATCCAGTATCAATTATTAGAGGCCGACGTACAAACAATTCATATTCAAGACCATTTATGTTCATGTAACATATAAACTAGTAAGTTATGTACATTAATTATTTATTCAAGTATACAAAACCCAATATTAAGCAATTATTAAAACACAATACAGATTTAAAATCAAATATTTGTCATGTAGTGCAAAAACCCTTAAAACTGTAGTTCAAATCTTAAAAACTCAAACATTTAATAGGTGTTGAAAACCCTTTAAACCAGAAGTTAAAAATCATGCTTTTAGGAAAACTGGACAGCAAGCAGAAGCCAGTCACGTCGTGACCACTGGTCACGTCCCGTGATGCTGGCTTCACGCGAGCTCCACGCAAAACAGCAAGCAAGAACAGGCGGTCACGGCGTGACCATCGGTCACGTCTCGTGACGCCTGTGAGGAGAGAGGGCAACAGAAGAAAAATCACGAGAAGGAGACAGGCGAGGTCGCGAGGCGTGATGCTTCATCACGTCGCGACTTCCCACAGGGAGGAAGGTCACGGCGTGATGCTTCATCACGTCTCGTGATCCTCCTCTCACAGACTTCTCCTTCTCCCAACTTCTCAGATAAGGGGATCACGGCGTGATGCCCCATCACGTCGCGTGACCCTCTACAGGGAAGAGGGTCACGGCGTGATGCTCCATCACGTCACGTGATCCTCCTCTCACACAACTTCTTCTTCTCCAACAGATTTCCAGAATTTCCCAGAAGGAAAACGTGAAAAACCAGAAAGTTCAGAAAACAGAGTAATTCAAAAATTCAAACTCCACTTTATCAAAAACCATTTTTCATGCAATCATGATTCGAATACATACCTCCAAGTCTCCAGAGCACATTCACAACTATTATAACACAAATAGTACATTTTCACAATTAAAACAGAGGCAATGTCAGAAATTCAACTTCCCAGGAATCCACCTTCAACTCATACATATTCATCTTCTTATAACACTCACATTAACCTTTTCTACAGGAATCATATATATACAGTACATATTTCATGCATTTCAATACACAAACATACACAAACGCATTAATACCAATAATGAAAGCAGGATCCAAACTGAGGAAAACAAACAGTCCCAAACCTGTTGAAGTCCAAAACAACGTCCACTGCTCTTTCAATCCACTACTTTTCCTTTTTCCTTTTCTTTTCTTTTATCCACAGAGGCTTGCAAACAAGTAAAATCACAATCAAAACCCAATAACAGAATCTCTAAATAACCAAAGACGAGAGGAACCACATGAAACCAGTAGCCACTTACCTTCAGAAGATTCTAACAGACCCAACTCAAGCTTCACAACAGGAAGAACACACATGCAAATGGAAGGAACAGAATGTGCATTATGAGAGAGAGAGAGCAAGAAAGAGAGAACCTCTCGTCTTCTGTTTCCAGCCAACTGAGTTTCCCTTAGTTTTCTCTTTTCCTTTACCACGTGCACATCCACCTTCCACTTGGCACACATGCACAAAGACACAAATCACTTATTCCTCTTTTACCAAATGGTCCTTGACAAATTACCTTTCACTCACTCAAATATAATCTACCATTTAAAATACTTTTGTTTCCTTGCAATTTAATCCTCAATCACAAGTAAAATTACTCAATTACCCTTAATTGTCCAATTAAAATTGCCAATTTCCGATTAGGCCACTAATGGGGTGTGACACCCGGGACATCTCATATTCACTCATCTATAGATATTTAACGTGACAATCCTTTTTCCCTTGTGTACGATAACTCGGGGTCCTAACTATACCCCACTTTATTACTTGTCGATTCGGTACACTTGCCGAACACCGATCAGTGACAAAGGTCTAGAGCACGACTCTGTTGGAATTTTCGAATGTGAGTTCTTTACATTATTTTTTATAAATTATATTATGTGGCCTATAAATGTCCATGCTCATGGGATTATTAAGTGTATTTATGCATATGAACAATGGTGTTTAGATCATGAATGACTATATATAGAGTGATGATTAATCTATTTATTTACATGAACATTAAGTGAGATGATTGATTCATAGCCTGTAATTAAGTCGTGGATAGATAAGCATGCTTATAAGGGTTAGTGTTCGCAGCTGCTAGTGTTGGTACCTAATTAGTATCTAGTGTTTTGAGATTTATATATCTCTAGTGTAAATATTGTTCTTTCTAATAATCTAATGATCGGTACCGAGTGGTATCTAGTGTACCCGTTATCCACTACTGTATGGGTTCAGGCTATGTTAAGTTGTTACTACAATGATTGATTGTCGTAATGTGTTATATGTTATACTTGTCATGATTTATTACTATCTCTGGTAATATTATATGTTAGTGACTTAATGATATGAAGAATGGAATAATGAATATTTGGTTATTAATTAATTATAGTGTATGTTGGTATTGTGTATTAATGCATGATTTATTTGTATTAGTCTATTGTATGTTTATAGGTCCTAGTCAAAATTTGCATGTTAAGTCGAGAAATTTAGGGAATTTCAGTAAATTATGCATATGGGAATTTGGATAATTTAGGACCTAATTGATGAATTCATTAAAGTTCTAAAGTGAAGAAATAAGTTTAGGGATTATAGTGTAAAGTCAAAGAGTTGAATCTTTGGTCCAATGGGAGCTTGCCATTTGGACTTGGTGGTTGGGCATTTAATGCAAAAGGAAGAGAGAGGGAAGGGAGGGGCAAAAAAGGGGATTAGCTTCCCATGGAAGCTATATTTTCCCTCTTGGATTGCTCAATTCCTGTTCCTCTCTTCTCTTTCTTTTCATTTTTGATGCTCTTCATCTTTGCATGAGTTGGTGCTTCAATCTTTGAGTAGGATTTCTGAAGTTTTGAGCTAGGTTTTTAAAGAAGTAAGTGCTTGGGTTTTGATTTAGGTTTCTTCTTCTTCTTCTTCTACTCTGTTTTTTGATTTGTAAGGGTTAATGTGTTGTTTGACTTAAGTGTGCATTTGGCTGAGTTTTGTGCAAGAATCGGAGGAAAGAAGGAGGAGCAAAGGGAAGGAAAAGTTGGTTCTTGAAGGGTTGGACTGAAGCTTCTTTTGAGGTTTAGGAGTGTTTTTCCCTTTTCTCTTTTCGGGTCATCTGTGTGTTATGCTTTAAATTTTTGGTGATCTTGAGTGTTAAATTATGTGTAAATGCATATATTTGATTGAGTTGGATCGTTAGTTGGCATGATTCAAGTTATAGTGATTTGCATGTAAAGCTTTGGAAGTGAAATAGCATGAGTTAGTGTAAATTCTGGTTTGCATGCTCCTGTGATTTAATTGTGATTTCTTGTTTAAATTAGTGTTAATTGATGATAACCATATCTTGGTATACATTGGAGTGATGAGGTATGTGTTAGTGCATGATTGAGTGGATTTGAGTATTGGTTGTGATGCGAGGAAGTGCAGTGAAGTGCAGATTTTGGGTAATTCTAGTCTCTGTCGCGAGCGCGATGCCTATCACGAGCACGACAGAGTGCGAAATGGCCTTTGTGTTGCTGAGGAGCCCTCTATCTCGAGCGCGACAGAGAGCTCGGTAGGCCGAGCTTCGGTAAGCCGAGCCCCAGCGCGAGTGTGCCTCCGAGTGCGAACGCGAAGAGGAAGTGTCTGGTCTCTGTCGTGAGCGTGACGTTCATCATGAGCGTGACAGAGCTCGATAAAGTGAGCGTCTGCTGAGCCGTGCTTCGTCGCGAGCACGTGACGGGGTACCCTGCGCTCTGTCGTGAGCGCGACACATGTCGCGATCGTGACAGAGGCCCTTCCTGACTGCCCTAAGTTTTGAATTATTTCTTCTTGTCCCACTTTGCATGGTTTCACACTATTGCATTGTACATGGTTTTGCTCATGCCTTAATGATATTATTTTCCTAGCTTTTGTATTAATAATTGATGACGTGATGTTGATTGGACTTGTGATTGTGGGTACTGTCAAGTGATATGCTTTGAGTGAGTGAGTTGAGCCTGAAGTGTCACAGTAGTGGATAGATAAGCATGCTTATAAAGGGATAGTGAGTACAGCTGCCTATGTTGCCCCAGTTGGGCCTTGCGATGACCCCGCTTAGGGTCTTAGTGATTAGTGATAGTGTTGAGGCTTCGGTCTCCACTTTTGATACTGTTTGCAGTGTCCCTTGTAGTGTAGTGTTCTCGTATCCACCACCACTGAAATTCAGGCTACTGTTTGAAGTGTTTGGCATTTTGTTTAGTGAAGTGTTATGATTATTGAGTGATCTCAGTTAGTATATTTTGTTTCATGTATGCTGTTATTAAGCTCTGCTTTCTTATAGTGAATATGACTTATGTATCTCTGTTTCTGCTACTTAGAGAGTTCAATCTGTGATGCTTATTTAAATATGTATTTGCATGATATTTGTATAGTGCTCTTTTGCCTTTGTTCCTCCCCACTAAGCGTTATCGCGTAGCACGGGTTGTTTTCCCGTGTAGGTGGTAGGATTTTGGTTCTGCTCGAGTCGCGCATCTGCAGGTCGGCCACATAGGAGTAGAGTTTTGTTTTATTTTATTTTGTACTCCTCCAGTACTTTTTTGTATATCATTTTTGGTTATGTAATTATGTAATTCTTTTTAGGTAGAGTAATACGTATGCATTATGTAAAAAGTTTTTGGATATTGTATAAATTTATACTTTGTTTATGTTATATATATATATGTTTTATCATTTTATTGTTTGCTTCTGCTGTGATATATGTATGTTTCTGAGTGAGTGTCGGGTAGCGCTCCGGTATCCTTCCAACGGGGGTATCGGGGTGTTACAATTTAGTTGTATCAGAGCACTGGTTTAGGCGGTTCTGGTTGTCTCTGATTGTTAAGTGTCGAGCCTTTGCATGCGAGTCGATTTTGTATCATGGCCTAATGCAGATGTGTCTTGTGTAGTGTCTAGATGGAGTGCGATCCAAGTGAGAATGTGGGTGAGATAACGGGCAGTGTTAATGCGGTTAGAGTTGAGGAGCCTGCTCCGCAGCATCAACGTGATGAGCGTCATGATATGCCCGGTATGGGATTTGAGAATCCGGCCTTAGTGCAAGGTTTACTTCAGTTAGTGGATAAGCTGACCGCTCCTAAGGCTCCTATTGAGTTGTTGAGAAAGAGAGGAGCGAAAGATTTTTATGGTACTTCGTTGGACCAATAGGATGTGGCCGAGTTCTGGATTGAGAGAGTAGATTGGATTTTGCAAGAGATTAGCTGTGCCGCAAATCAGAGGGTATCCTGTGCAGTGTCGCTACTTCAAGGGTCGGCTTATGACTGGTGGAAGCTTATGCTTCGCAACCCTCAACGACCAGCTGAGTTGACATGGGACTTCTTTAAGCAAGAGTTTGAACAGAAATATATGAAGAAGGCATACCGGGAAGCCGTTGAAGGAGTTAATTAGTTTGAAGCAGCGGGGTATGTCAGTGAGTGAGTATGAGAAGGAGTTTAGCCGGTTAAGCAAGTATGTGCTGGAGTTGCTTTTGACGGAAGAGTTTAAGTGCCGACACTTCGAGGATGTTTGAGGGAAGTGATTCTAGGACCGCTGTCGGCCATGGCTGTCATGTAACCGGTTAACTACTATCAGTTAGTGGCGAGAGCGATCAAGTTAGAGGAATCCGAGTTGATCAAGCAGAGGATTGAGCAGAAGAGTAGAGCCCCGAATAGCGGACTTGGGAGTGGTAAGAAATCAAGAGGTGTTCGGAGTGGCCAGGGAGCAAAAGGTTCGGTTCCAGTGCATTCAGAGGTTGGGAGTATAGCTCCACCCTCTAGTAAGGGAAGTGTGATTCCAGTGTGCGAGCATTGTCAGAAGCACTATTGGGGTGAGGTTAGAAGGATCTCTAGAGCGTGCTTCAAATGTGGAAGAAAAGAGCATTTCTTAGCAAATTGCCCGGAAAGAAGAGAGCTTAAAGATCAGCCGAAAATTAGAGTAAGTGAGCAGAGATCGAGAGGGAACCTGTAACACCCCCATCGCTGCCCCCATTGGAAGGACGCCGACGGGCGCGCTACCCGACGCTCACTCACACAGATATGCGCATGCACAAAGCGGAAGCATACATTCATACATAACATACATACAAAAAATACGGGTTAATTAAAAACTTGACTTAACATGCGGGCACAAACTGATCATGCATAACTCACACACAAGCAGGCACTAAGCGGAAGCATAAAGCGGATGATAAAATGAAGGAATAACTTAACATAAAAATATACTAATGTTTACATTACCCAAAATAATCTCAAGATTCTTACATATAATTACATATATATAATAATACAGAAGTACAAAAGCTGAAGTACAGAAATTGAACAACATACAAAACTTCTAACTCCTACGTGGCCGACCTTGCAGAAGCGCAACTCGAACAGAACCAAAACCTGCCACCTGCACGGAAAGGAAATCCGTGCTAAGCGATAAACGCTTAGTGGGGAGAACACACAAGAGTATGGACGGCCATTCACAATGGTCGCCAAGGCATAACACATTCACAATGGCAAATGCAGCAATCAGAATACACATATAATCAGGCTTGCATAGTAAAGGCATTAATCTGAAAACTCATAACCATAGCCATATACTTATATCAAGAATAGGCCAAAACAGACATAATACAATACACGATACAAGTATCATCATGCAGAACTACATACTATATCACATGCATCAACCTACAATGGTATCAAAAATCAGTACCTTACAGTGCGAAGTCACATGAGATTTACACCTGCAATTGTCATAACCAAGTATCCATGCATGAACTGACAACCCAATCCAAAGTGACACAATTATCATATGATAACGCACCCAACTATCATGTTATGAATACTAGCTATCTAACATACTTTGACATGCCATACACACACTAGCCAAAATCCAAGGGATGACATCCAAAGCACCACATTACCGATGCGTAACTCTAATATATATATCATGCTGAAAACACTCTAATAGCGGAGACCGAAGACATAATCACATAACCTCACATTCATATCATCACCATGCAAAAAGTACAGTTAAGTCTTACATACTTACAGCCACAACTGCTCCGATTCACATGCTTATATAATAAAACCATGCTTGAGTCACATACATAAATACATTAGCCAAATCACATTCAAAGCATTCTGAAACTTATAACACAACACATGACAAATGCGGATAATGGTGTCAGATATAAAATCATTCTTGCAATATAAAGACATACATTCCGAAGCTCAAATCCACATTCATATACTTATAAACTGATTCCTGAAATCCTTATCATGCTCATTCGGATATCACATTCTTATAGTTATTTCAAAGCAAAACAACAAGGCACCTGCTGACTCACAATAGTGGATAACGAGTGAACTTATTAGTACCTTACGGGTACAAGTCGGCCAAAGGGTACCTTACGGGTACGAATCAAAAACCATTTTATTTGTCACAATATAAACATTTTCCTGAGGGGGGGGGATCTTAAACAAGATCCAAACACATTAAAAAGGATCGCGAAGATCCGTACATATAAAGGGTTCACGAGGAACCAAACGGGGGACCTGATCAGGGTCCAAACGTCCAAAGGGCTGCAGCTAACTGAACTCTATTAGGCATGCCTAACTATCCACTAGACTGACTCTCGCAGGTCATGCATAAAACAATTCACGTTTCGAATCACACAACGCATAAATATATATACATCATGCATAAACCAGAGTACGATAGACATAAAAATATGCTCATAAAGTCGGTCATATATATCATACAATTCCTATTGCAAAACATAATACAATCAACACACTTTAACATTAAATAATGTTCTAAAGCATGTCAAAAATCAGGTATGAAAGCACTACCATGCCAATGATTATCAATACAAAATCCTAATCATGCATTAGGTGAGGATAACGAAGTATAAATCATGCATAATCCAAAATTACTTTTAAGCATAACACATTGAGTTCAAAGGCTAAAGCATAATAATGCATTCAGACATTAACCATATTATTTAAATAAACTTGGCATAGCATAATATCAATCATACCTCATACAATTCATATTCTGAAGCATGCAATAATTCAATCGATCACATTTTAGCATTACTCAACATACTAAAGCATGTCAGCAACACATGTGGAATCATATTATGCCAATGATTAATAACGCATAATCTCAATCATGGAATGATACAATATACTCTTAAGCATGGCAGAATTAATCTTAGGGGAAGAGGATCAGATCAAGGATATGCATAACATATTGCTAATCTCAAATAAATTAGGATGATCATTTATATAAACAAAGTAATATAGCACACAGTAGAGAAAAAGCCATAAGAGTATTTGAAAGTCATTTTATAAGAAAACTAGTCACTAAGGGAACAAGGCAAAACAGAAAAGGCCATATAAGAGCATATAAAAGTATGACATGAATCATACAGCAGAAAAGGTCCATACAGAAGAAATCGAAAATTCATTTTGGTTGAAACTGGGCAAAATCGAAAAAATGGGGCTGAAGGGAGGTCGGCCACGAGCCATGTCATGACTCGTGACTGGCCTTAAAGGAGGGTCACGAGTCGTGACTCTATGTCACGCCTCGTGCCATGCCTCACAAGGAGTCACGAGCCGTGACTCTAAGTCACGTCTCGTGACTTGCCTCACCAGGGAGTCACGAGTCGTGACTCTAAGTCACGTCTCGTGACTTGCCTCTCAGGGCAGTCACGCGTCGTGACTGGAAGTCATGCCCCGCGACTGCCTTCAGCTCGGCGAAAAGTCACGCATCGTGACTGGGAGGCAGAGTCACGTGCCGTGACTGAGAGTCACGACTCATGACTTGTCTCTCTTAGGGAAGGCACGACACACGCTGGAAACAAAAATTCCACCAGAATCGCGATTTCCCGTTCCCAGCATGCCCAGAATTCAAACAACTCAATAAAAACCATTTCAATCTGATTCAAAACACTACCCAAACTCATCTTACCTTCCAATCGATCTTCCATGCATCAAAAATGAAGTAACACCAACTTAATTCAACATCAAAACAACCAAAATCATGCATGTACACATTCAACTCCCTCAAGAACATAAACCCTAAAAATTACAGAAAGTTCAAAACCCAAGCTCAGTAACTTCAATTTAATCCTTATCATGCATTACTAACACATATACTCACATAATCATGCATATACACATGCCAAAACACACAAAGTTCCAGAGATTAAACAAAACAGACACATTTACATCCTACGTGAGAATTAGGGCAGGGACATTCAATAATTCACAAACTAAAATTGAAGAACACAGAGCTCCCAAACCTGGAATCAAAGATCCAAAAATCACACTTCCCGCTTTAATCCTCAATCCTCTACTTGCCCTTAAGCTTCTTCTTGCAATCCAAGGCTTGCACAAACAAGAAACCCACAAAATCCTTAGCCAAACCCTAACTGAGGTTAAACCAGTAGAAGAAGAAGAAGAAGAACAGTAACATGCAGGAAACCTTAAACTCCAACTTACCTCTTCAAGCAAAGCACAAGCTCCACCAAGACACCCAATCACGCACAGAACCAAGGAAGGGGAGACAAGGAACAGGAAAAGGAAAAGATAGAAAATCAAAGAGGAAGACAAGAGAGAGTAGAAAACGTGATCTGCTCTTTTCCCTCATTCTTTGTCTCTTTTTCTCATTTTCCCATTAATTGCCCACCTACCAAGCCCACTTGGCAACTCCCAATTGGACCATAAAACCCACTTAGACTTTTCAAACCAAGGCACCATACACTCACATGCACCCAATCCTTTCCTTAAATAAATATCTCATGCCAAGGTACCAAACTCACACTTCACTAGATCAATGCCACAACCAAAACACCCTACAACTGTATACCACATGCACACTCTAACACTTCTCTTCTTAACACACCTAATTAATTATTTACCATTAAGTCCTTATTATCCAAATTTCTCATGCATAAATTACTGAAATTGTCACACCCCGTTTGCCCCCTAGTAGAATGAGCCTGTGTGTATGAGCATGCATGTGCATGTGTTCAGCATGTCATAAGGGTATTTTAGTAAAAATGTATGTTTTTGGGTTTATTATTATGTGGGTGCATACATGGCATTAGTATGTGATTTAATTGGGAATTACGTGTGTATATTGGAGCATATCATTGTAGGGTGTTTTTAGTTGAGTTTGCATTAGATGTGTGTGATGTGTGGGGTTAGGGTGTGAGTGAGTAAGTTCCACCACCAAGAAAATGACATGTGTATTAGGTTAGGGAAAATGAATAAAGAAAAGAAGTAAGAAAGAAGAGAAGATCAGATTTACGTTCTTCCTCTTCAACCTTCATCTTCTTCCTCCTTTTCCCTTTCCTAAATACTGCTCACTGTTAATTAAGTTGTGTTGTGGAGATTGCTCACTCTTGCTTCTAACTTGGTAAGTACATATCCTTGTCCTTGTCTTACTGTAATTCTCTTCTTCTTCCTTGAGTTTAGGTTTAACTTAGAGTTGCATTATTGAATGTTTGTGTTTAGCTGAGACTCCTCGCGATCCCAAAGGCAAGGAGATTGCTGGGAGCAGTGGGACTAAGTGAAGAGAAGCTTAGATTTCAGGTTTGAGAATATTTGGTTGTGATTTGTATGATTTTGAGTTTACTGTAAATTTCTAGGGTTTATGTTCTTGATGAACTTGATTGCATATATTCTTGATTTGGTTGATTAAATGTTGAAACTGGGTTGTATATATGTTGCTTATATTGTTTGGGATGTTTTCCAGAAGGTAAGAACAGGTTTGATTTGTTTTGAATCAAAATTGGGATTGATTTCTGTATTCTGGAAAACTGGAAATCGAGTTACTGTAGAAATCCCGTTTTCCAGATTTTGGGTCGCGTGACTAGCCAAGGAAGAGAGGGCAAGTCACGACTCGTGACCTGCCAGAGCAAAGCCAGTTACAAGTTGTGATTGCCTATCACAACGCATGACCGGCCTTGAGGAAGGCAGTCACGAGACGTGACTCCCCGTCACGCCTCGTGACCGGCCTGATAAAAGACCATGTCGCGTGATCGGCTAAAGAGAGAAGCAAGTCACGAGACGTGACGTCCAGTCACGTCGCGTGACCTGCGAGAGCGCCGCGTGATCTGCGAGGGACGAAGCAAGTCACGAGGCGTGACCCTCAGTCACGTCTCGTGACCTGCCTTGTGAGGAGGCCAGTCATGCCTCGTGACCAGCCAACCTCACCCGTTACCCCGTTCAGCCCTTTTTCCGAAATTTCCTGGCTTTTGACTCAGAAATGAATTTGGTGTTTCTTCTGAATGGACTTATATTGCGGTATGATGCATGCCATACTTTTATATGCTTTGATATAAATGATACCATGAATTTCTGAAGAATTCTATTTCGTACCCTGAAATGTGATTTGAATGACGCTTAACCTGCTAGAGTCAAGTAAGTGGATAGTTAGGCATGCCTAATAGAGTCTTTAGCTGCAGCCCTCAGTTCAGTTTGGACCCCGATCAGGTCCCCGTTTGGTTCCTCGCGAACCCTTCAGTATTAGGATCTTGTTTAAGATCCCCTCAGTATATTTATATAATAATGTGTTTTGATTAATGAAATGACTTTTGATTTGTACCTGTGAGGTACCCTCAGTATTCGATTCGTACCCGTAAGGTACCTTCAGTACACTCGTTATCCACTATCTAGAGTCAGCAGGTGTTCTTTAAATGTTTAATAGAATTGTTCTGATCTGATTTGGCTATTAAATGGAATATCTGAATGAGTTTATTGATGAAACACATGTTGGATTATTCTGGAATGGATACGATTATGAGATACTGATTGTATGGCTTTTATATATGAGCATGTTTATATGGATTATGTTATAGCCTTTGCATTCTGCCATTGTGTATGTGTTATGCCTTGACGACCATTGTGAATGGCCGTCCATTATTTATGTGTGTTTCCCCACTAAGCGTTTATCGCTTAGCACGGTGTTTTTACCCGTGCAGGTGCGGAAGAAGTTTTGCTTTGAGAGAGTCGCCGTCATCAAGCCAACACAGAAGGGTTTTAGTGTAGGGCTCAGTTTTGTATCAGTGATGATTCTTTTTGTATAGAACTCTCTGTATCAGTTTTGTTTTAGCTTCCGCGTTTGTAATTATATTTTTGATATGTAATATTATTTTTGTATCAGCTAGTTGATCAGAACATTATTGTAATGCTTTATTATATTAATGAATGATCAGCTATTGTTTTCCTTTCTGTAAAGTTTTAATTATACCGTATTTCTGTATGTATGTTATGAATGAATGTATGTTTTACTTTGTACTTGCTTGGTGGCACCTTTACTCATACGGCATCTCACTCCTTCTCGGATGGGATTGCCTATGTATGGGAAGGGGGTGTTACAGTTTGTGGTATCAGAGCATAGGTTTAGGCGTTTCTGGGTGTTGTTGTGATTGTTCTGAGTTGCTTAGATGTGTATGAGTCTAGATCTGTGTTGGCTGATACGGTTGTTTTTTGTTTGTTTAGATGGCTTCTAATTCTGCTCGTGGATCACTTGAGGAATCCGCCGAGAGTGTGAACCCTCAAGCCGTAGATCCATCGATTTCTGTGTCGGCTCAGCATGCTAGGGTCTAGCCCGAGGCCGCAGCCATGCCCTTTGAGGCTATGTTCAGGTTGCATCAGGACATGGCTAGGGTTTTGGAGAGAGTTACTGCTCCTAGAGCACCTATGGAGAATTTGAGGAGGGCAGGAGTTGAGGATTTCTATGGCACTGGTTTGAATGAATCTGAGATGGCAGAGAAATGGTTAGATAAAGTGAAGTTGCTTTGAGAGAGATTCGGTGTCCTCCCGACCAGCAGGCAGAGTGTGCGTTAGTTCTTCTGCAAGGGTCTGCTTTTGAATGGTGGGAATTGGTTTGCAGGCATCCTCAGCTACCGGATCCGATTACTTGGGAGTTCTTTGAGGGTGAGTTCACAAAGAAGTATATTACTCAGACTTATAGAGATTCGAGATGGGCGCAGTTTTTGAGTTTGAGACAGAGGGCCATGTCAGTAGCAGATTATGAGAAAGAGTTCAACAGGTTATCTCGCTATGCCCCACGTGGAGTTATGACTGATGACTTTAGATGCAAGCATTTCGAGGCAGGGTTAAATGAGTCTTTGAAGATTGCTTTGATTTCTTTGATGTGCATACCTGGGGTTAGCTACTATCAGATTGTAGAGGCTGCTGTGAGAGCTGAGTTGTCTGAGACTGTGATGAGAGAGAGAGCTCAGAGGAGGAACTCTTCTCCTGGAGGATCTTTTTCGGGTAAGAGATCTAGGAACCCACAGGACGAGTCAGCTTCTGGTCCGGCTTCTAGAGGTAGACGATAGGGTTCTGCAGCTGTATCAGGTTCTGGTAGGGGTGGTAGAGCTGAGACTACATCAGTTTGTCCTCATTGTAGTAAGACTCATCGAGGTGAGTGTAGGTGGCTCTCCGGTGCGTGCTTCAGGTGTGGGAGTTCTGAGCATCTTTTGGCCAGTTGTCCGAGATTGCATGAGGATTCAGGTTCCCAGAGAGAGTCCAGCAGGGTCGGTTCGAATGCTTCTCAGGCTACCCGTGGTAGAGGCAGAGGTAGAGGTAGAGGTGGTCGGCATAGAGATGGAGCTGCTTCTGAGACTGTTGAGCATCCTCCTCAGGGTGCCATTAGAGCATATGCTATGAGAGCCAGAGATGAGCAGGATGCGCCTGATGTTATTGCTGGTAAGTTCCTACTCCATGACACTGAGTTGTATGCTCTAATTTATCCTGGTTCCACACACTCATACTTGTGCACAGATAAAATTGTTGATAAGTTGCATGCAGTTGATCAGTTAGATTATGAGATTTGTGTGACCAGTCCATTAGGGCATAGTGTCAGTGTGAGTAGAGTCTTTAGGAGTTGTCCTTTGATAGTAGAGGGAGTTGTGCTTCCAGCGGATTTGATTGAGTTACCCTTCAGAGAGTTTGATTTGATTCTGGGTATGGACTGGTTGGGTAAGCATCGGGCTGTAGTTGATTGCCATAGGAACACAGTTGTGCTTCGGGATAGATGTCAGTCTCTTGTGTTTCTGAAAGGTTTGGGTGCTAGTTCGTTGAATAATGTGATTTCTGCGATGCAAGCCAAGAGGTTTATTAGGAAAGGTTGTGAGGCTTTTCTAGCAGTTGTGTTAGATTCTAAGAGGGATCAGGTTCAGATTGAGGACATTCCTGTAGTGCGGGAGTTTAGTGATGTGTTCCCGAGCGAGTTGCCTGGGTTACCTCCTGAGAGAGAGGTTGAGTTGTCCATTGAGATTATGCCAGGTACTGCACCTATTTCGAGAGCACCTTATCGGATGGCTCCTGTAGAGTTGAGGGAACTTAAATCACAGCTACAAGAGTTATTGGATAAGGGGTTTATTAGACCGAGCATATCTCCATGGGGAGCTCCAGTTCTGTTTGTCAAGAAGAAAGATGGATCATTGCGGATGTGTATTGACTACAGGCAGATTAATAAAGTTACAGTGAAGAATAAGTATCCATTGCCTAGGATTGAAGATTTGTTTGATCAGCTTCGAGGTGCGGGTGTTTTCTCCAAGATAGATCTTCGATCAGGGTACTACCAGCTTCGAGTTCAGGATGCGGATGTGGTTAAGACTGCATTTCGGACTAGGTATGGCCACTATGAGTTTCTTGTGATGCCGTTTAGTTTGACTAATGCTCCAGCGGCTTTTATGGATCTGATGAATCGTGTGTTTAGGCCATACTTAGATCGATTTGTAGTAGTGTTCATTGATGACATCTTAGTGTATTCCAAGGATGAGAGTGAGCATGAGGAGCATCTCCGATTAGTTCTATAGATGTTGAGAGAGCATCAGTTGTTTGCTAAGCTTAGCAAGTGTGATTTCTGGCTTCGAGAAGTGTCATTCTTGGGTCACATTGTTTCAGCTAGAGGTATTCAGGTAGATCCAGCCAAGATTGAGGCGATAGTTGATTGGAAAGCGCCTAGAAATGTTCAGGAAGTGAGGAGTTTCCTTGGTTTAGCAGGTTACTACCGTCGCTTTGTTAAAGGATTTTCTGTGATTGCTGCTCCGATGACTAGATTGTTGAGGAAAGGAGTTAGATTTGAGTGGTCAGACAGGTGTCAGTCTTGTTTTGATCGGTTAAAGCAGTTGCTTGTTGAGGCTCCTATTCTTACTCAACCCATTTCGGGTAAGGAGTTTGTCATTTATAGTGATGCTTCGGGTGTTGGTCTTGGATGTGTGCTGATGCAGGAAGGAAAAGTAGTGGCTTATGTTTCTCGACAGTTGAAGCCACATGACAGGAACTATCCGACGCATGATTTAGAGTTGGCAGCTGTGATCTTTGCTTTGAAGATTTGGCGTCACTACTTGTATGGGGAAAAGTGTAGGATCTTCTCGGACCACAAGAGCTTGAAGTACTTCCTTTCACAGAAGGAGTTGAACATGAGACAGCGCCGATGGTTGGAGTTGTTTAAGGACTACGACTGCATTGTGGATTACCATCCTGGTAAGGCTAATGTAGTCGCTGATGCTTTGAGTCGAAAATTGGTTTCAGCCTTGTTCTTGAGGCGATTCAGATGGAGATTTAGTTCTGATGGGGCTTTGCTTGCCCAGTTGCGTGTGAAGCCTACTTTGAGACAGAGGATTGTAGATGCTCAGAAAGATGATGTGAGACTTCAGCGGATTGTACATGAGGTCAGATCGGGTAAGCAGTCAGAGTTCTCAGTTCAGGATGAGGTGCTTATGTTCAGAGATCGTTTGTGTGTGCCAGAATCTGAGGATTTGAGGAGACAGCTCATGAGTGAGGCGCATAGTACAGTTTTTACTATGCATCCGGGCAGTGAGAAGATGTATAGAGACATGAAGCAATTCTATTGGTGGTCCGGTATGAAGCGTGATATAGTGGATTTTTTTTCCAAGTGCTTGACTTGTCAGCAGGTAAAGGCCGAGCATCAGGTTCCTTCGGGTTTGCTTATGCCTTTATCTATTCCTGAGTGGAAATGGAATGATATCGCCATGGACTTTGTTTCTAGTTTGCCTTTGACTCAGAGGAAACATGATTCAGTTTGGGTTATTGTGGATCGGCTTACGAAATCAGCTCACTTTTTGCCAGTTAGAGTGGACTACTCCATGGACAGATTGGCCAGTATCTATGTGGATGAGATAGTTCGGTTGCATGGTGTGCCTTTGTCCATAGTTTCAGATCGGGATCCGAGGTTTACTTCCAAGTTTTGGAAGGAGTTACAAAGAGCTTTGGGCACTAGGTTAAACTTCGGTACAACGTTCCATCCTCAGACCGATGGTCAGTCAGAGCGAGTCATTCAGATTCTGGAGGATATGATGAGAGCTTGTACTTTGATTTTCCGGGTAGTTGGGACAGATATGTGTCGCTTATGGAGTTTGCCTACAACAACAGTTTTCAGTCGAGCATCGGTATGGCACCATATGAGGCTTTGTATGGTCGTCAGTGTAGGACTCCGGTTTGTTGGACCGAGCTATCCGAGAGATCTATGATTGGACCAGACTTGGTTAGAGATACTGAAGAGAAGATCAGAGTGGTGCAACGGAATTTGAAGGCAGCCAAGGATCGACAGAAGTCTTATGCCAATTTGAAAAGGAAAGATGTGCATTTTGAGATCGGGGACAAGGTTTTCCTTAAGGTTTCACCTTGGAGGAAAGTGCTTCAGTTTGGCAAGAAAGGCAAACTTAGTCCTCGTTTGATTGGACCTTATGAGATTTTGGCTAAGGTAGGACCTGTAGCCTATAGATTGGCGCTACCATTGGAGTTAGCAAAGTTGCACTATGTGTTCCATGTTTCGATGCTTCGTCAGTACAGATCAGATCCTTCGCATGTACTTTCGGTTCAAGATATTCAGGTTCAGCCAGACTTCTCCTATGATGAGGAACCTCGAGCTATTCTAGCCCGAGAGGTGAGACAGTTGCGAAGTAAGCAGATTCCCTTGGTTAAAGTGTTATGGATCCATCATGGAGTTGAGGAAGCGACTTGGGAACCGGAAGAATCGATGAGAGCTCAGTATCCGCAGTTGTTCAGTTCAGGTGAGAATTTCGAGGACGAAATTCTTATTAGTAGGGGAGAGTTGTCACACCCCGTTTGCCCCCTAGTAGAATGAGCCTGTCTGTATGAGCATGCATGTGCATGTGTTCAGCATGTCATAAGGGTATTTTAGTAAAAATGTATGTTTTTGGGTTTATTATTATGTGGGTGCATACATGGCATTAGTATGTGATTTAATTGGGAATTACTTGTGTATATTGGAGCATACCATTGTAGGGTGTTTTTAGTTGAGTTTGCATTAGATGTGTGTGATGTGTGGGGTTAGGGTGTGAGTGAGTAAGTTCCACCACCAAGAAAATGACATGTGTATTAGGTTAGGGAAAATGAATAAAGAAAAGAAGTAAGAAAGAAGAGAAGATCAGATTTACGTTCTTCCTCTTCAACCTTCATCTTCTTCCTCCTTTTCCCTTTCCTAAATACTGCTAACTGTTAATTAAGTTGTGTTGTGGAGATTGCTCACTCTTGCTTCTAACTTGGTAAGTACATATCCTTGTCCTTGTCTTACTGTAATTTTCTTCTTCTTCCTTGAGTTTAGGTTTAACTTAGAGTTGCATTATTGAATGTTTGTGTTTAGCTGAGACTCCTCGCGATCCCAAAGGCAAGGAGATTGCTGGGAGCAGTGGGACTAAGTGAAGAGAAGCTTAGATTTCAGGTTTGGAAATATTTGGTTGTGATTTGTATGATTTTGAGTTTACTGTAAATTTCTAGGGTTTATGTTCTTGATGAACTTGATTGCATATATTCTTGATTTGGTTGATTAAATGTTGAAACTGGGTTGTATATATGTTGCTTATATTGTTTGGGATGTTTTCCAGAAGGTAAGAACAGGTTTGATTGGTTTTGAATCAAAATTGGGATTGATTTCTGTATTCTGGAAAACTGGAAATCGAGTTACTGTAGAAATCCCGTTTTCCAGATTTTGGGTCGCGTGACTAGCCAAGGAAGAGAGGGCAAGTCACGAGACGTGACTTCCAGTCACGACTCGTGACCTGCCAGAGCAAAGCCAGTTACGAGTTGTGATTGCCTATCACAACGCGTGACCGGCCTTGAGGAAGGCAGTCACGAGATGTGACTCCCCGTCACGCCTCGTGACCGGCCTGATAAAAGGCATGTCGCGTGATCGGCTGAAGAGAGAAGCAAGTCACGAGACGTGACGTCCAGTCACATTGCGTGACCTGCGAGAGCGCCGCGTGATCTGCGAGGGACGAAGCAAGTCACGAGGCGTGACCCTCAGTCACGTCTCGTGACCTGCCTTGTGAGGAGGCCAGTCACGCCTCGTGACCAGCCAACCTCACCCGTTACCCCGTTCAGCCCTTTTTCCGAAATTTCTCGGCTTTTGACTCAGAAATGAATTTGGTGTTTCTTCTGAATGGACTTATATTGTGGTATGATGCATGCCATACTTTTATATGCTTTGATATAAATGATACCATGAATTTCTGAAGAATTCTATTTCGTACCCTGAAATGTGATTTGAATGACGCTTAACCTGCTAGAGTCAAGTAAGTGGATAGTTAGGCATGCCTAATAGAGTCTTTAGCTATAGCCCTCAGTTCAGTTTGGACCCCGATCAGGTCCCCGTTTGGTTCCTCGCGAACCCTTCAGTATTAGGATCTTGTTTAAGATCCCCTCAGTATATTTATATAATAATGTGTTTTGATTAATGAAATGACTTTTGATTTGTACCTGTGAGGTACCCTCAGTATTCGATTCGTACCCGTAAGGTACCTTCAGTACACTCGTTATCCACTATCTAGAGTCAGCAGGTGTTCTTTAAATGTTTAATAGAATTGTTCTGATCTGATTTGGCTATTAAATGGAATATCTGAATGAGTTTATTGATGAAACACATGTTGGATTATTCTGGAATGGATACGATTATGAGATACTGATTGTATGGCTTTTATATATGAGCATGTTTATATGGATTATGTTATAGCCTTTGCATTCTGTCATTGTGTATGTGTTATGCCTTGACGACCATTGTGAATGGCCGTCAATTATTTATGTGTGTTTCCCCACTAAGCGTTTATCGCTTAGCACGGTATTTTTACCCGTGCAGGTGCGGAAGAAGTTTTGCTTTGAGAGAGTCGCCGTCATCAAGCCAACGCAGAAGGGTTTTAGTGTAGGGCTTAGTTTTGTATCAGTGATGATTCTTTTTGTATAGAACTCTCTGTATCAGTTTTGTTTCAGCTTCCGCATTTGTAATTATATTTTTGATATGTAATATTATTTTTGTATCAGCTAGTTGATCAGAACATTATTGTAATGCTTTATTATATTAATGAATGATCAGCTATTGTTTTCCTTTCTGTAAAGTTTTAATTATACCGTATTTCTGTATGTATGTTATGAATGAATGTATGTTTACTTTGTACTTGCTTGGTGGCACCTTTACTCATACGGCATCTCACTCCTTCTCGGATGGGATTGCCTACGTATGGGAAGGGGGTGTTACAGAAATACCCTTGCATTCCCGACTTAGCATACACATTCCGAGCAGGGCTATTTTGGGGTGTGACAGAACCGAAGTCGTAGAGGTAGTGGAAGACCTTCTCAGGTGCCGTCGGAAACAGTGCAAAAATTGTCAACTCAAGAAGTGTATGTGCGACCGCGAGTATACGCGATGATTAGAGATGATACCCTTGAGCCTGCAGGTCCTTCTGGTAAGTTTAAATTGTTAAGTTCCGTTTATTTTTCGGTTTGGGTTGTTTATACGTGAGCGGTTAGCAGGGAAATTTCGAGGACGAAATTTCTTAAGGGGGAGTGATTGTAACAACCCAAAAAGGGCCTAGTCAGAATTTTCATGTTAAGTCGGGAAATTAAGGGAATTTCAGTAAATTGTGCATATGAGAATTTGGATAATTAAGGACCTAATTGATGAATTAATGAAAGTTCTAAAGTGAAGAAATAAGTTTAGGGATTATAGTGCAAAGTCAAAGAGTTGAATCTTTGGTCCAATGGGAGCTTGCCATGTGGACTTGGTGGTTGGGCATTTAATGCAAAAGGAAGAGAGAGGGAAGGGAGGGGCAGAAAAGGGGATTAGCTTCCCGTGAAAGCTATATTTTCCCTCTTGGCATGCTCAATTCTCATTCCTCTCTTCTCTTTCTTTCCATTTTTGATGCTCTTCATCTTTGCATGAGTTGGTGCTTCAATCTTTGAGTAGGATTTCTGAAGTTTTGAGCTGGGCTTTTGAAGAGGTAAGTGCTTGGGTTTTAATTTGGCTTTCTTCTTCTTCTTCTTCTTCTTCTTCTTCTTCTTCTTCTTCTCTGTTTTCTGATTTGGAAGGGTTAATATTTAGTTTGATTTAAGTTTGTATTTGGCTGGGTTTTGTGCAAGAATTGGAGGAAAAAAGGAGGAGCAAAGGAAGGAAAAAGTTGGATCTTGAAGGGTTGGACTGAAGCTTCTTTTGAGGTTTGGGAGTGTTTTGCCCTTTTCTCTTTTCAGATCATCTGTGTGTTATGCTTTAAATTTCTGGTGATTTTGAGTGTTAAATTATGTGTAAATGCATGTATTTGATTGAGTTGGATCGTTGGTTGGCATGATTCAAGTTGTAGTGATTTGCATGTAAAGTTTTGGAAGTGAAATAGCATGAGTTATTTTAAATTCTGGTTTGCATGCTCTTGTGATTTAATTGTGATTTCTTGTTTAAATTAGTGTAAATTGAGTGTATATTGATGATAAGCATGTCTTGGTACACATTAGATTGATGGGGTAAGTGTTTGTACATGATTGAGTGGATTTGAGTATTGGTTGTGATGGGAGGAAGTGCAGTGAAGTGCAGATTCTGGGTAATTCTAGTCTCTATCGAGAGCGCGATTCCTGTCGCGAGCATGACAGAGTGTGGAATGGCCTTTGTTTTGCTGAGGAGCTCTCTATCGCGAGGGCGACAGAGAGCTCGGTAGGCCGAGCTTCGGTAAGCCGAGCCCCAACGCGAGCATGCCTCTGAGCTCGAACGCAAAGAGGAAGTGCCCGGTATCTGTCGTGAGCACGATAGAGCTCGATAAAGTGAGTGTCTGCTGAGCCGTGCTTCATCGCGAGCGCGCGACAAGGTACCGTACGCTCTATTGCGAGCACGACGCACGTCGCGATTGCGACAGAGGCCCTTCCTGGCTGCCCTATTTTTTGAATTGTTTCTTCTTGTCCCACTTTGCATGGTTTCACACTATTGCATGGTACATGGTTTTGCTCATGCCTTGATGATATTATTGTCCTAGCTTTTGTATTAATAATTGATGACGTGATGGTGATTTGACTTGTGATTATTGGTAAAGTCAAGTGATATGCTTGGAGTGAGTGAGTTGAGCCTAAAGTATCACAGTAGTGGATAGATAAGCATGCTTATAAAGGGATAGTGAGTGCAGCTGCCTAGCCCCAGTTGGGCCTTGCGATGACCCCGCTTAGGGTCTTAGTGATTAGTGATAGTGTTGAGGCTTCAGCCTCCACTTTTGATACTATTCGCAGTGTCCCTTGTAGTGTAGTGTTCCCATATCCACCACCACTGAAATTCAGGCTACTGTTTGAAGTGTTTGGCATTTTGCTTAGTGAAGTGTTATGATTATTAAGTGATCTCAGTTAGTATATTTTGTTTCATGCATGTTGTTATTAAGCTCCGCTTTATTATAGTGAATATGACTTATATATCTCTGTTTCTGCTACTTAGAGAGTTCAGTCTGTGATGCTTATTTAAATATGTATTTGTATGATATTTGTATAGTGCTCTTTTGTCTTTGTTCCTCCCCACTAAGCGTTATCGCTTAGCATGGGTTGTTTTCCCGTGTAGGCAGTAGGATTTTGGTTCTGCTCGTGTCGCGCATCTGCAGGTCGGCCACATAGGAGTAGAGTTTTTGTTTTATTTTGTACTCATCCAATATTTTTTTTCTATATCATTTTTGGTTATGTAATTATGTAATTCTTCTTGGTTACAGTGATACGTATGTATTATGTAAAAAGTTTTTGGATATTGTATAAATTTATATTTTGTTTATGTTATATATATATGTTTTATCATTTTATTGTATGCTTCCGCTGTGATGTATGTATGTTTCTGAGTGAGAGGATCATTTTGGCACAAGTGGTGCACAAAATAGATAAGAAATGAGGAAGAAATTATAGAAAAACTGAAGCAGGCTGATGGTTTGCGAGAGAGAGAAGAAAAGGGAAAAGAAAGAAAAGTGAAGGGGCACGAAATGGGCAAGTTTTTATAGGCATTGTGTGACCAACAGGCTGTCCGTTGGAGGACCGAACGACGGGCTACCCATCGGTCATTCAAAATTCCTTTTTCCTTTTCTTTTCCTATTTTTCTAAAATTTCAAAGAGAAAATACTTCCTGAATATTTTGCCCCCCCCCCTGATTTTCATGCATAGTATACTTTTCCATCAAATTTGCTTTCCTGTAAAATTTAAATGGTAAAAATACACATAAAATATTTATGCCCGTGAAATGCATGAAATGTGCAGGAGAAGAGATCCTCAGGTAGTCAACTGGTTGACCGACAGGAATGCTGTCGCTCAACCCAACAACGAGCAGCCTGTATGTCATTGCTTTCTTTAAATAGTCCATCTTTTCCTCGAATTTCGTGCATCCTTCTCCTTGGACTTGAGTTCTATCTCAACCGGCTGTAGACACTGAGTCTCGAGGAGGTCCAAGATTAAGATTACCTGATGATGAAAATAAAGACGATTCATAAGCAAGAAAATAGCGATTGATCATCTCGTTATCAAGTTCTTTTTGTCTATCTCGAAATGCCTTTAAAAGTTTTTTTATTATTTATTTATTTTTATTTTTATTGTTTGGAAAAAGAGATTTTTGGGTTTGCGTGTGGAGGACTTGCACGCGCCGCCTCGCCGGAGGAGGAATACACGGGTGGGGAACTACCCCTACCGTGTGCGTGCTCGAGGGGCGCTGCCTTGTCGCTCAGTGCATGGGGCATTGCCCCTGCTGAGTGCGCGGCGAGGAGCGCTCCCCCTTGTGTGCGAGGCCGCTTCTTTCGCGAGGGCGCCCCTCCAAGCGCAGCAGTTCGCGAGGCTGTCCCTGCACGCTGGGTGCCCCTCGGTTGCCCTTCCCTTCACGACAAGCCACCCCTGTCATTTTCCTTCCTTCTGTGGCTCTATTTTCCCTTCTGACGTGGGATTTGGTCGGATTTTAAGGGGTTAAAGTCCAAATTGGACTGAAAAGACCTGATTTATTTTAGTTCTTTTATTTTTTTGGGTGAAATATATAAGAGAAGAGAGAGAAAAGGAAGAGGAAGATTCTTTTGGTAAGGGATTTTTCGAGTTTTGAGAGGATTTTTGAAGAGAGCTTTTGGGCAAAAATGTGGAGATTCTTGGCGGAAAAAAACCATTTTTCTTGAATATCAAAAATTTCTTCTTGATTTTCTTAGATCAAGAAAAAGTTTTTTTTTTTTTTTCTAACTAGAGAAAGGGAAAATCGATTACCTTAGTTTGGGTTTCTCATCAAACAACAAAAAATATTATTTTTGAGTTTAGTGTTCTTGAGTTTTTTTGAGACAAAAACTTAAGAGTTTTGAATCTTTTTTTGAGTCTGTTTTCAATCTTGACAGGGAGAATAGATCGAGACATCTTGCTTCCATATTATCTACTCTGAGGGTAAAGATTCATGGATCCATTTTTATTATCTCATTTTATTTTATCTATTTCATTATACTTTTCTTGCAATAATAAATACATGAACAATGCTTTAATGAATATATGTTTTCGGATTTAGGATATATTTCTCTTTAATATGATTCTCCAACTTTTTTTTTTTTGGCATGAGAATGGATAAATGCATATGATTTGGGTGTGAAAAATCAGATTTATTATTTGAGTTTTTGGTATGATTTTCGTGATAGTCTTTTCTTTTTTTATGTTTAAATATTATTATTTTCTGTTGCATACTTATGTGCTTTCCTCAGTCATTTTATTTAATTATTTAATTTTATTTGTTTATTATTGTCAGTTATTATTATTATTATTATTATTATTATTATTATTATTATTATTATTATCATCATCATCATCATACTTTTGCATGGCTAGTTTTTGCATGATATTTTAATTCTCTTTGTATGTGTGCTACTCACGTGTTAAATTAATATGTTTAATTTAACTCATTTTAGTTTCTACTTGTGTGTTAATTTTATTTTATATTTCCCTTATTTTCATTTTTATTTAGTTGATTTTAGAATTATTACTAATATTTTCTATTGTTATTTTTATTTGGGGTTTAAAATGTCGTGTTGCTTATTTGAGCGTATTTGTGACCAAATAGAGGGATCACAACGTGTAGGAGACTACGTTATTCCGGTGAGATCTTACCTATCTCTATTGGTGTGATTGTGTTTGTTTATAAAATGAAGTAGTTTTATTTTATGCACGTGTCGGATAAAAAATCACAAAAATAATTTTATGACTAAATCTTGATTTTTATTAATAACTTAGAACTAATGTCCTCGATTTTAGTCAAAGAATGCAAAAATGTGACAAATTAAAACGAAAAGTTAGTTTTCTCAAAATGGGAGTAATTCGTCCCGGTTTTCAAGAAAAATAGCCGAAACAACTATTCGATCCCCTTTTAAGTTAGCATAAAGGAACCAATGTTCCTAAACCAAATAAATATCTCGATTTATGCATGTTGTCACTTTTGATTGACTTTGCTTGATTGTTTAGCTTTTCATTTATATATCTGGTGGGCCCTTGTAATTAATTATTTTTTGGGCAATTTTGTTTATCTTTTTATTTGAGAATTGTATTTTGTCCCAATTTCCATTTTAATTTTGTTTAGCTTTTCCTTTTGTTTGGCAGATTGTATTTGTCCCAATTTCCATTTTGTAATGGTATGATTTTATGTGTTTATCATTTTATTTACCGCTTTCATTTATTGGTTTTTTTTTCGATGCAATTTTCATTTTGTAATGGTGTGGTTTTGTGTGTTTATCACTTTATTTACAGCTTTCATTTACCGCTTTTTTTTCGATGCTTGAATTGGGCCTTTAATAAGTTGCATTAATCGTGTGAGAGGAGAGATGAAATTTTCTAATCTAAAAGCTCATCTATAAATAATCAAGACATTAATAAGAGTGGAGTTTCGAACTATTCTCTGGTTTAAGACCATAGAGGTTAGATGTCACACCCCGTTTCCCCCTAGTAGAATGAGCCTGTCTGTATGTGTAAGCATTCGCATGTGTTCGGCATATCATAAGGGTATTTTAGTAAAATGCATGTTTTTGGAGTTTATTAGCATGTGGTTATATGTATGACATTAGTGTGTGAATTAATTGGGAAATGGTTGTGTGCATTTGAGCATATCATATTAGAGTGTTATAAGTTGGGCACGCATAGTGTGTGAGTGCATACCATTGTAGGGTGTGCATTAGTTGGGAGTGTATTGGGTGTGTGTGTGGTGCATGTCTAATTGGTGTGAGTGATTAGTTTCACCAATAGGAAATTGACACATGTGTAGGGCAAAAGAAAAGAAAAAGAAAAAGGAAAGAAAGGAGGGGAATGGCAGATTCACGTTTTCCCTTCTTCCCCTCACGTTTCTTCTCTTCTTCTTCTTCATTTTCTGCATCCTAAGAACCCTAGTGTGGATTCAAGTCTTATTGGTGGAATTAATCATCTCTTTGCATCTTCTTTTGGTAAGTCATTGCATTCTTCATCTTTGCTTTCCATTTGTTCTCTTCTTCTTCTTTGGGTTTAGATTTAACTTAGGGTTTTACTTGGTTGTTCTTCGATGTGTTGTTGCTTAGTTGTGGCTCCTCGCGATCCCAAGGGCAAGGAGGTTGCTGGGAGTAGTGGAGCTAAGTAATTGAAGCTTAGAATCTCAGGTTTGGGATTTTTACTTGTGGATTGTGCTTGATTTGAACTTACTGTAATTTATAGGGTTTATGTTCTTGAATGTGGTTATGTATGATTTTGGTTATGATGAATGTTGAATTAAGTTGTTATATGTCATTTTGATGCTTGAATGATCTTCTGGAAGGTAAGAACTGATTTGTGTGATTTTGATTCAAGTTTGGAGTTGATTTATGTGTTTTGGGAAAATTCTGAAAAACTGGAAAATCGTGTTACTGTAGAAAATTCCCGTTTTACTGTGTCTATCGCGTGACTAACAAAGAAGAGAGGCAAGTCACGAGGCGTGACTCCCAGTCACGACTCGTGACCTGCCAGAAAGAAGCTAGTCACGAGTTGTGACTGCCTGTCATAACTCGTGACCAGCCATGAGGAAGGCAGTCACGAGGCGTGACTCCCAGTCACGACTCGTGACCGGCCTGAGGCAGTCATGCGTGACCAGCCCTAAAGAAGCCAGTCACGAGGCGTGACACCCAGTCACGACTCGTGACCAGCGAGGCAAGTCACGTTGCGTGACCAGTAAAGGAACCCAATCACGAGACGTGACTCTCAGTCACGACTCGTGACCAGTCTTCTGAGGAGGCCAGTCACGAGTTGTGATGCCAGTCACGACCCGTGACCAGCCAACCTCGTTGGTCACCCCGTTCGGCCTATTTTCAGAAATTTCCCGGTTTTAACTCAACAATGAATTTCTGTACTTCTTCTGAATGGACTTATACTGCTGTATGATGCATGTCATATTTTTATATGCTTTGATATGAATGATACCATGATTCTTCAGCTGAATTATATTCTGTACTCTGAAATATGATCTGAATGACGCATAACCTGCTAGAGTCAAGTAAGTGGATAGTTAGGCATGCCTAATAGAGTCTTTTAACTGCAGCCCTCAGTTCAGTTTGGACCCCAATCAGGTCCCCCGTTAGGTTCCTCGCGAACCCCTCAGTATTAGGATCTTGTTTAAGGTCCCCTCAGTAAAAATATTGTGTTTTGATTAAAATGAAATGACTTTTGACTTGTACCTGTGAGGTACCCTCAGTATTCGATTCGTACCCGTAAGGTACCTTCAGTACACTCGTTATCCACTACCTCGAGTCAACAGGTGTTCGATTGTTTTGCTCTGTTCTGAATTGGCTATATAAATGTGATATCTGAATGAGTATAATGATGAGATGGATGATGGATTATTTGGCTTGAATATGAATCTGTAATGCGAAATGTATGGCATTATATTATGAGCATGTTTATATGGTTTATGTTATAGCTATTGCATTTTGCCATTATAAATGTGATATGCCTTGACGACCATTGTGAATGGCCATCCATATTTTATGTGTGTTTCCCCACTAAGCGTTTATCACTTAGCACGGTGTTTTTACTCGTGCAGGTGCGGAAGGAAGTTTGCTTTGAGAGAGTCACCGCCGTCAAGCCAACACAGAAGGTTTTAGTGTAGGGCTCAGTTTTTGTAATATGTAATGATTCTTTTTGTATAGAACTCTCCTGTATCAGTTTTGTTATAGCTTCCGCTTTTGTACTTATATTTTGGGTTATGTAATATCTTTTGTACCAGCTGGTTTGATCAGAACATTATTGTAATGGTTTGTTATGTTAATGCATGATCAGCTATGGCTTTCTTTCCCTTTAGAGTTTTTAATTATCCTGTATTTCAGTATGTATGTTATGAATGAATGTATGATTTGCTTTGTATCTGTTTGGTGGCACCTTGACTCATACGGTATCTCACTCCTTATCGGATGGGATCGCCTACGTATGGGAAGGGAGTGTTACAGTTTTTGGTATCAGAGCTCCGGTTTAGGCATTTCTGGGTGTTGTTATGTTGAGTTGCTTAGATGTATATGTGTCTAGATCTGTGTTAGCTGATGCGGGTGTTTCTTGTTTGTTTAGATGGCTTCTAACTCTGCTCGTGGATCACTTGAAGAGTCTGCTGAGAGTGTGAACCCTCAAGCAGTAGATCCATCGATTTTTGTGTCGGCTCAGCATGCTAAGGTCCAGCCTGAGGCCGCAGCCATGCCTTTTGAGGCTATGTTTAGATTGCATCAGGACATGGCTAGGGTTTTGGAGAGAGTGACTACTCCTAGAGTACCTATGGAGAACTTGAGAAGGGCAGGTGTGGAAGATTTCTATGGTACCTGTTTGGATGAGTCTGAGTTGGCTGAGAGATGGTTAGATAAAGTGAAGCGTGCTCTGAGAGAGATTCGGTGTCCTCCCGACCAGCAGGCTGAGTGTGCTCTAGTGTTACTACAAGGGTCTGCTTTTAAATGGTGGGAATTGGTTTGCAGGCATCCTCAACTACCGGATCCGATCACTTGGGAGTTCTTTGAGGGTGAGTTCACGAAGAAGTATATTACTCAGACTTATAGAGATGCTAGATGGGCGCAGTTTTTGAGTTTGAGGCAGAGGACCATGTCAGTTTCAGATTATGAGAAAGAGTTCAATCGGTTATCTTGCTATGCTCCGCGTGGGGTTATGACAGATGATTTCAGATGCAAGCACTTTGAAGCCGGATTGAAGGAGTCTTTGAAGATTGCTTTGATTTCCTCGATGTGTATGCCTGGGGTGAGTTATTATCAGATTGTGGAGGCTGCTGTGAGGGCTGAGAAATCTAAGACTGTTATGAGAGAGAGGGCTCAGAGGAGGAACCCTTCTCGACGAGGATCTTTTTCATCCTCGGGTAAGAGATCGAGGAACCCACAGGATGAGTCATCTTCTGGCCCGGCTTCTAGAGGTAGAAGGCAGGGTTCTGCGGCTGTGTCAGATTCTGGTAGAGGTGGTAGATCTGAGACTGCATCAGTTTGTCCTCATTGTAGTACGACTCATCGGGGTGAGTGTAGGTGGCTCTCCGGTGCGTGCTTCAGGTGTGAGAGCACTGAGCATCTTTTGGCTAGCTGTTCGAGATTACATGAGCATTTAGGTTCCCAGAGAGAGGCCAGTAGGGTTGGTTCGAATGCTTCTCAGGCTACCCGTGCTAGAGGTCGTCGTAGAGGTCGAGGTGGTCGACCTAGAGAGGGTGCTGCATCAGAGACAGTGGATCGTGAGTTGCCTGTTGCAGCTAGAGCTTATGCTGTGAGAGCCAGAGAGGAGCAGGATGCGCCTGATGTTATTGCTGGTAAGTTCCTACTCCATGACACTGAATTGTATGCTCTAGTTGACCCTGGTTCCACACACTCATACTTGTGCACAGATAAAATTGTTGATAAGTTGCATGTGGTTGATCAGTTAGATTATGAGATTTGTGTGACCAGTCCATTAGGGCATAATGTCAGTGTGAGTAGAGTCTTTAGGAGTTGTCCTTTGATGGTTGAGGGAGTTGTGCTTCCTGCGGATTTGATTGAGTTGCCTTTCAGAGAGTTTGATCTGATTCTGGGTATGGACTGGTTGGGTAAGCATCAGGCTGTAGTTGATTGCCATAGGAAGACAGTTGTGCTTCGGGATAGAGGTCAGTCTCCTGTGTTTATGAAAGGTTTGGGTGCTAGTTCCTTGAATAATGTGATTTCTGTGATGCAAGCAAAGAGGTTTATCAGGAAAGGTTGTGAGGCTTTTCTAGCAGTTGTATTGGATTCCAAGAGAGATCAGGTTAAGATTGAGGACATTCCTGTAGTGCAAGAGTTTAATGATGTGTTCCCGAGCGAGTTGCCTGGTTTGCCTCCTGAGAGAGAGGTCGAGTTGTCCATTGAGATTATGCCAGGTACCACTCCTATTTCGAAAGCACCTTATCGGATGGCTCCTGTAGAGTTGAGGGAACTTAAGACTCAACTACAAGAGCTATTGGATAAGGGGTTTATTCGACCTAGCATATCTCCTTGGGGAGCTCTAGTTCTGTTTCTCAAGAAGAAAGATGGATCTTTGCGGATGTGTATTGACTACAGGCAGATTAATAAGGTCACAGTGAAGAATAGGTATCCGTTGCCCAGGATTGAGGATTTGTTTGATCAGCTTCGAGGTGCAGGTGTTTTCTCCAAGATAGATCTTCGATCAGGGTACTATCAGCTTCGAGTTCAGGACGCCGATGTGGTTAAGACTGCATTTCGGACTAGGTATGGCCACTATGAGTTTCTTGTGATGCCGTTTAGTTTGACCAATGCTCCAGCGGCTTTTATGGATCTGATGAACCGTGTGTTTAGGCCATACTTAGATCGATTTGTGGTAGTGTTTATTGATGACATCTTGGTGTATTCCAAGGATGAGAGTGAGCATGAGGAGCATCTCAGATTGGTTTTGCAGATGTTGAGAGACCACCAGTTGTTTGCCAAGCTTAGCAAGTGTGATTTCTGGCATCGAGAAGTGTCATTCTTGGGTAACATTGTTTCAGCTAGGGGTATTCAGGTTGATCCGGCCAAGATTGAGGCGATTGTTGATTAGAAAGCGCCTAGAAATGTTCAGGAAGTGAGGAGTTTCCTTGGTTTGGCTGGCTACTAACGTCGGTTTGTTAAAGGCTTTTCTGTGATTGCCCCTCCGATGACTAGATTGTTGAGGAAAGGGGTCAGATTCGAGTGGTCAGATAGATGCCATTCTTGTTTTGATCAGTTGAAGCAGTTGCTTGTTGAGGCTCCTATTCTTACTCAACCCATCTCGGGTAAAGAGTTTGTAATTTATAGTGATGCTTCGGGTGTTGGCCTTGGATGTGTTTTGATGCAAGAAGGTAAGGTCGTGGCTTATGCTTCTCGACAGTTAAAGCCACATGAGAGGAACTATCCGACACATGATCTTGAGTTGGCGGCTGTGATCTTTGCTTTGAAGATTTGGCGTCATTATCTGTATGGGGAGAAGTGTAGGATCTTTTCGGATCATAAGAGCTTGAAGTACTTTCTCACACAGAAAGAGTTGAACATGAGGCAGCGCCGTTGGCTTGAGTTGTTTAAGGACTACGACTGCATTGTGGATTACCATCCTGGTAAGGCCAATGTTGTCGCAGATGCTTTGAGTCGGAAGTCAGTTTCAGCCTTGATCTTGAGACGGTTTAGATGGAGATTTGATTCAGATGGGGCTTTGATTGCTCAGTTGCGTGTGAGGCCTACTTTGAGACAGAGGATTGTGGATGCTCAAAGGGATGATCAGAGGCTTCAGCAGATTATGCAAGAGGTCAGATCGGGTAAGTAGTCAGAGTTCTCAGTTCAGGATGAGGTGTTTATGTTCAGAGATCGCTTGTGTGTGCCAGAGTCTGAGGATTTGAGGAGACAGCTCTTGAGTGAGGCGCATAGTATAGTTTTCACTATGCATCCTGGCAGTGAGAAGATGTATCAGGACATGAAACAGTTTTATTGGTGGTCCGGTATGGAGAGAGACATCGTGGATTTTGTGTCCAAGTGTTTGACTTGTCAGCAGGTAAAGGCCGAGCATCAGGTTCCTTCGGGATTGCTTACACCTTTATCCGTTCCTAAGTGGAAGTGGGATGATATAGCCATGGACTTTGTATCTGGTTTGCCTTTGACTCAGAAGAAGCATGACTCAGTTTGGGTAATAGTGGATCGGCTTACGAAATCAGCTCACTTTCTGCCAGTTAGAGTGGACTACTCGATGGATAGATTGGCCAGTATCTATGTGGATGAGATAGTTCGGTTGCATGGTGTGCCTTTGTCCATAGTTTTAGATCGGGATCCGAGATTCACTTCCAAGTATTGGAAAGAGTTGCAGAGAGCTTTGGGTACTAAGTTGAACTTCAGTACAGCGTTTCACCCTCAGACAGATGGTCAGTCAGAGCGGGTCATTCAGATTCTGGAGGATATGATGAGGGCTTGTGTTTTGGATTTCCCGGGTAGTTGGGACAGATATGTAACGCTGATGGAGTTTGCCTACAACAACAGTTTTCAGTCGAGCATCGGTATGGCACCGTATGAGGCTTTGTATGGTCGTCAGTGTAGGACTCCGGTTTGTTGGATCGAGCTATCCGAGAGATCAGTGATTGGGCCAGAGTTGGTTAGAGATACTGAAGAGAAGATCAGAGGGGTGCAGCGGAATTTGAAGGCAGCTAAGGATCGACAAAAGTCTTATGCCAACTTGAAGAGGAAAGACGTGCAATTTGAGATCGGGGACAAGGTTTTCCTTAAAGTTTCTCCTTGGAGGAAAGTGCTTCGATTTGGAAAGAAAGGCAAGCTTAGTCCTCGTTTCATTGGTCCTTATGAGATTTTGGGTAAGGTTGGACCAGTAGCCTATAGATTGGCGTTACTGATGGAGTTAGCAAAGTTGCACTATGTGTTCCATGTTTCAATGCTTTGTTGGTACATATCAGATCCTTCGCATGTTCTTTCGGTTCAGGATATTCAAGTTCAGCCAGATTTCTCCTTTGATGAGGAACCGCATGCTATTCTAGCCCGAGAGGTAAGACAGTTGAGGAGTAAGCAGATTCCTTTGGTAAAAGTGTTATGGAACCATCATGGAGTCGAAGAAGCGACTTGGGAACCAGAGGAGTCGATGAGAGCTCAGTATCCGCAGTTGTTCTGTTCAGGTGAGAATTTCGAGGATGAAATTCTTATTAGTAGGGGAGAGTTGTCACACCCCGTTTGTCCCCTAGTAGAATGAGCCTGTCTGTATGTGTAAGCATTCGCATGTGTTCGGCATATCATAAGGGTATTTTAGTAAAATGCATGTTTTTGGGGTTTATTAGCATGTGGTTATATGTATGACATTAGTGTGTGAATTAATTGGGAAATGGTTGTGTGCATTTGAGCATATCATATTAGAGTGTTATAAGTTGGGCATGCATAGTGTGTGAGTGCATACCATTGTAGGGTGTGCATTAGTTGGGAGTGTATTGGGTGTGTGTGTGGTGCATGTCTAATTGGTGTGAGTGATTAGTTTCACCAATAGGAAATTGACACATGTGTAGGGCAAAAGAAAAGAAAAAGAAAAAGGAAAGAAAGGAGGGGAATGGCAGATTCACGTTTTCCCTTCTTCCCCTCACGTTTCTTTTCTTCTTCTTCTTCATTTTCTTCATCCTAAGAACCCTAGTGTGGATTCAAGTCTTATTGGTGGAATTAATCATCTCTTTGCATCTTCTTTTGGTAAGTCATTGCATTCTTCATCTTTGTTTTCCATTTGTTCTCTTCTTCTTCTTTGGGTTTATATTTAACTTAGGGTTTTACTTGGCTGTTCTTCGATGTGTTGTTGCTTAGCTGTGGCTCCTCGTGATCCCAAGGGCAAGGAGGTTGCTGGGAGTAGTGGAGCTAAGTAATTGAAGCTTAAAATCTCAAGTTTGGGATTTTTACTTGTGGATTGTGCTTGATTTGAACTTACTGTAATTTATAGGGTTTATGTTCTTGAATGTGGTTATGTATGATTTTGGTTGTGATGAATGTTGAATTAAGTTGTTATATGTCATTTTGATGCTTGAATGATCTTCTGGAAGGTAAGAACTGATTTGTGTGATTTTGATTCAAGTTTGGAGTTGATTTCTGTGTTCTGGGAAAATTCTGGAAAACTGGAAAATCGTGTTACTGTAGAAAATTCCCGTTTTGCTGTGTCTGTCGCGTGACTACCCAAGAAGAGAGGCAAGTCACGAGGCGTGACTCCCAGTCACGACTCGTGACCTGCCAAAAAGAAGCTAGTCACGAGTTGTGACTGCCTGTCACAACTCGTGACCAGCCATGAGGAAGGTAGTCACGAGGCGTGACTCCCAGTCACGACTCGTGACCGGCCTGAGGCAGTCACGCGCGACCAGCCCTAAAGAAGCCAGTCACGAGGCGTGACACCCAGTCACGACTCGTGACCAGCGAGGCAAGTCACGTTGCGTGACCAGCAAAGGAAGCCAGTCACGACTCGTGACCAGTCTTCTGAGGAGGCCAGTCACGAGTTGTGATGCCAGTCACGACCCGTGACCAGCCAACCTCGTTGGTCACCCCGTTCGGCCTATTTTCTGAAATTTCCCGGTTTTAACTCAATAATGAATTTCTGTACTTCTTCTGAATGGACTTATACTGCTGTATGATGCATGTCATATTTTTATATGCTTTGATATGAATGATACCATGATTTTTCAGCTGAATTCTATTCTGTACTCTGAAATATGATCTGAATGACGCATAACCTGCTAGAGTCAAGTAAGTGGATAGTTAGGCATGCCTAATAGAGTCTTTTAGCTGCAGCCCTCAGTTCAGTTTGGACCCCAATCAGGTCCCCCGTTAGGTTCCTCGCGAACCCCTCAGTATTAGGATCTTGTTTAAGGTCCCCTCAGTAAAAATATTGTGTTTTGATTAAAATGAAATGACTTTTTACTTGTACCTGTGAGGTACCCTCAGTATTCAATTCGTACCCGTAAGGTACCTTCAGTACACTCATTATCCACTACCTCGAGTCAGCAGGTGTTCGATTGTTTTGCTCTGTTCTGAATTGGCTATATAAATGTGATATCTGAATGAGTATAATGATGAGATGGATGATGGATTATTTGGCTTGAATATGAATCTGTAATGCGAAATGTATATGGCTTTATATTGTGAACATGTTTATATGGTTTATGTTATAGATATTGCATTTTGCCATTATGAATGTGATATGCCTTGACGACCATTGTGAATGGCCGTCAATATTTTATGTGTGTTTCCCCACTAAGCGTTTATCGCTTAGCACGGTGTTTTTACCCGTGCAGGTGCGGAAGGAAGTTTGCTTTGAGAGAGTCACCGCCGTCAAGCCAACACAGAAGGTTTTAGTGTAGGGCTCAGTTTTTGTAATATGTAATGATTCTTTTTGTATAGAACTCTCCTGTATCAGTTTTGTTATAGTTTCCGCTTTTGTACTTATATTTTGGGTTATGTAATATCTTTTGTACCAGCTGGTTTGATCAGAACATTATTGTAATGGTTTGTTATGTTAATGCATGATCAGCTATGGCTTTCTTTCCCTTTAGAGGTTTTAATTATCCTATATTTCAGTATGTATGTTATGAATGAATGTATGATTTGTTTTGTATCTGTTTGGTGGCACCTTGACTCATACGTTATCTCACTCCTTATCGGATGGGATCGCCTACGTATGGGAAGGGGGTGTTACATTAGATGACCTTTCCCAATTTCTTGTAAATTGGGTGGCGACTCCAAAATACCTCGAAGGTGCCCAAAGGTTTCATGGGACTAGATGAACTTTCCCAATGTTCTATTCGGTAGGGATTCCAAAGTGTCTCATGTTACCCAAGATCGAATGACGGGAACCATCCGTCGAGCCCTAAAAGTAGGCCTTCAAAAAAGGGCCGATTTCGCACATGTCACACTAGTAGTACTGCTTCTGTCCCATACACCAAAGATTACGGCGTGGCTCCTGTAGAAGTTCTGACAGTGGTTCTATAGCCCAGGAGTGCGGAAGGTAGTTTCTCTGCCAAGTCTTTTTAGCTCTGAACCATTTTGGCCAAATTCTTCTTAACATTCTTGTTTGCAACCTCTACTGCCCCGTTGGCTTGCGGGCGATACAGAGAGGATTTATGATGCTCTATACCACACTTCTGGAGCAACTTCTTAAGTTCAGCCATAAATTGCACTCTATTGCCGGACACAACATGATGTGAAAGACCGTATCTGTATATTAGATTCTTTTCAATGAATTTGGCCATATCCCGGGCATCGATTTTCTTAAAAGATTCAGCCTCTACCCACTTAGTGAAATAGTCGATAGCGACTATGATGAACCTATGTCCATTAAAGGCCATAGGGTCTATCTCCCTAATGATATTTATCCCTTAAGCTGCGAACGGCCAAGGTGGAGTTAAATTGTGTAGCTCCAAAACTGGCAAATGCCTCAAATCTGCATATTGCTGAGATAACTAAAACTGCTTCACGTACTTCGAGCAACATGTATCCATTGTAAGCTAGTAGAACCCTTGTCTCATGATCTTTTTCGCTAGAGTTAACCCGTTCATGTGAGCTCCACAGATTCCAGCTTGGGTTTCCTCCATAGTCTTCTCAGCTTCTTTCTCATCCAGACATCTCAACTGAATGCCATCGACTTGCCATTTGTATGGCACACCATTTATGCAGATAAACTAAGTAGACAGCTTACAGATCAGTCTTTGGTCCTTTTCAGTAGCTTCTTCTGGGAATACCGTCTTTTCTAGGTAATTCTTGATGTAATGGTACCATGGCTTCTCGTCAATAACTTTGACTTCCATGATGGGATTAGACTCAAAACTGGGCCTTTCCGAACTAGAGATCAAGACGGGCTTCATAACTACTTCCTTTGGATTGTCCCATATTGACACCAAAGTTGCGAGGGCATCCACTAACTGATTTTCGTCCCTTGGAATGAAGTGAAAGGTGCACACCTCAAACTGACTGCTCAAACTCTTCAGGTGCTTCACATAGAGTATCAAACGCTCTTCTTTTATGGCCCACTCACCCCGAATCTTGTTGATTACTAGTGATGAGTCTCCAAAGACTTCTGAACTTTTTACCCCTAAGGCTATCAAGGCTTCCAACCCGAAGGTGCAAGCCTCATACTCAGCTTCATTGTTAGTAGCTTTGTATATCAATTTCTTGGCCAACGAAAGTTTTTCACCGTCTAGGGTCGTCAGAATGACTGGTACTCCTGTCCCCTTGCTATTTATTGCCCCATCAAAGTGCAACTGCCAACCTTGTACTGTAATGGCCGTGACATCCTCGTCTGGAAAGTTAAACTCAAATGAATCTCCTTCGATAAGGTGCTCTACCAAGAACTTTGCTACTGCACGTCCCTTAATGGCCTTTTGAGTGACATATTCAACATCAAATTCTTGTAGTAGCAGCAACCATCTTCCCATTTTTCATAACAAAGAAGGGGCTTCTTGCAGGTATCTGAGAGGGTACTATTTAGCGACTGCTTGTACCTTGTAAGAGTGGAAGTAGTGTCTCATCTTCTTAGAGGCCCAAATCACTGCAAGGCAGATCTTTTGGACTTTAGCATACTTGATCTAATAAGAAAAGAACTTCTTATTAAGGTAGTAAACTGCGAATTCTACTCTGAACTCATCTTCTTGAGCTATCATTGCACCTACAAAACTATCCTCTATCACTAAGTATGGAATTAAAGGTTTGACTGGTTGAGGTGGTCTCAGAACTAGGGGATTCAACAAATATTCCCTGATGGTATCGAAAGCCCTCTGGCAATCTTCATTCCATATCACAAGCTGGTCTTTTCTAAGTAACTTGAAGATCGACTCACAAATTGAAGTGAGCTTGGTGATGAACCTGCTGGCATACTATAACTTGCCCGAGCTTCTGACATCCTTCTCTTTTCGAGGCATCAGCACTTCCCTAATGGCCTTGACTTTATCCGTGTCAATCTCGATCCCTCTCTGACTGACTACGTGCCCCAGTAGCTTTCCTGAGGTAACCCCAAAAATGCACTTCTTATGGTTTAATGCAAATTATACTTGTTGATTCTCTGAAAGAACTTCTCTAGAGCATCAAAGTGACCTTCTCTAGTGGCTGACTTGATCATCATGTCATCAACATATACTTTCACCTCCTTATGGATCAAGTTATTGAGGATCCGAGTAACCATCCTCTGATAAGTTACGCCTGCATTCTTCAACCCAAATGGCATTACTCTGTAAGCGAATGTTCCTCACTCAGTTATAAAGGCTATTTTAATCTGATCGGCTATCTTATTGAGAATCTGATCGTACCTAGCATATCTGTCTACGAAGCTATACATTATGTAAGCAGCGGCGCTGTCTACTAACATGTCGATGTAAGGTAGTGTAAAATCATCTTTTAGATAAGCTTTGTTTAAATCTCAATAGTCCACACACACGCGTACTTTTCCATTCTTCTTAGCTACCGGGATGACGTTTGCCAACCAAGTCAGGTATTGGACCTCAATAAGAAATTTGGCCTCAATCTGCTTGTGGATTTCTTCCTTCACTTTCTCTACCCATTCAGCCTAAGTCTTCTGAGCTTCTGTTTAACCAATTTATGATCTGGGTACTTTGGTATGGCGTGTTCAGTGATTTCACGATCGACTCCTGGTGTAACAACCCGGATTATACGCTAGTAGAAATTGTGTTACTCATTTTTGTAACAACCCGGATTATACTCTAGGCTTCCCATGGAGCATTCTGTCGCGCTCGTGACAGAACCCCACACCAAGCCACTCACTCAAATACACTCTCCTATACACACGAACTCTTGAATTCCCGAACAAAATTCCAAAATTCTACTAGGGCCAAATTGGGTTATTACAGATAAGCTACTGGGCCAACCTTATCCAGAATCTCATACGGTCCAATAAACCGAGGGCTTAATTTCCCTTTCCTACCAAACCGAAGAACTGTAACACCCCGATACCCCTCGAAAGGAATGTCGGGTTGCCACACTCGCCAACACAAACATTCAAGCAAGAGCTAAAGCCGAAGCACTCATAAATAACATATATACTTACATTACTGAACTTATAAAGTATACATATACAAGTCATTACATTACACATCATAATTTCATGCCTTACAAAACGTTACAAAACATACAAGCAAAAACTGGACTAAACAACTTATCCCTATCCTAGTACAAAAAGAAGACTTCAACTTCTAGTGGCCAGCAGATGAGCGACTCCAAAACCAAACCAATCCTGCAAACTTACATGGAAACAAACATCCGTGCTAAGCGATAACGCTTAGTGGGGATGTACAAAAACAAACAAAGGACTGCACAAGCACGCATAACAATATATACATATTATGCCAAGGTGTCATCGCAATATCAATACAAAAGTATAACATGTACAATTCAATCTTATCAAAACTAACATGCTCAAAGCACCATAACATTCTTATTTACATATCACATAACTGAATCTTAACAATAACATGTCCACTTGACAAACATAACCGATCCAAAAGCATTAATATGAAATGCTCAAAATAATCATTCAATCACTAACATAAGCTTAAACATAACAGATCCAAATGAAAAGCAAAGAGCCTGAACTTTCATAAATCATGGATACGGGTACTGAAGATACTGGTTGGACACAGTATCTGAACACACAAAAGACATAAGTTTCAAAATATATAAATACCCTGAGGTAACAAAAGAGACCGAAATCTCTTAGCAAAAGACCCATACGAGTCTACTGAGCAGCTGCACTAAACCCTTCGAGACTTGTTTTCACTCCATATTTGCATCGCAAAAACTGACCTCTAGACCTCATTTTTAGGCAAAATAGTCTTCTTAACAATTGTTCTCCTACGTCCTAACTTTCAAATGGGACAAGTTATAGGTCATTTGGACATTTTAAGCATAAGTTATGACCTAAAAAATCTATACTATTCCAATGGACCCGCCTGAATAGAGACACTTACGTTATGGCACATTTTTGGGACACTTAGAGCCCGAATTAGTTCATAGTCACTTCAGGGACTTATATAGATATGGAAGTCATGGTTCTAATGAAATAAGAATCACTTAAATTGGAGTTTTGAAACTCCACATATGGATAAAACATCACACGAAGGTTTGATATAATCTGAGCAGAGTTTTCCCCTACAACTAGTGTTCATACATGGTCACTATATTTTACTCAAGGCAATTCAATTCACACTTCAGCACATATCCATTTTACATTTCAATTATATAAAATATCAATTAAACACATTAACATGCATCAATTGACCCAACATCATAATTTCACTATGCATGCAAAAATCAAAGGGGCACACGATCCCTACCTCTAGAAGAGCAGCCGAGACACCCCAAATCAGATCTTGTCCTTGCCCTTTTCCTTTCTTCTAGCCTCAGCTTCTTGCAATATCCAAATCAAAATAAACTCTTAATCCATTTACTCAACCAACAAACCACAAGAAGGGGTAGAAACAGAAACACAAATCCAATACACTTACCTCTTAGTTCACACGGTAACCTCTTCAAACCATCCAATTAGAGCAATAACATAACTTGAAGAATCACAAATCAGAATGAAGAAAGGAAGAAGAGAGAAGAACCCATGAGAGAATGAGAGTGAGTGGAGTAGAAAATCTGATTGTTAGTAGAATGAGATAGATTTTCCCACTAACTTCAATACTTCTTGCATGTGGCTGCCTAGGTGGCAAGCTCACAGCAAGACACATGTCTAAAATCTGCCACATGTTCCACTCAATCAAATTTCCCACTTACTCCTTATCTCAATTCCCTACTAGTCCTTCCACTCAACTTCTTTTCTATAATTAAATTTACCTCTTCAATTAGGTCCTTAAATACTCTTAATCTTATTCTTGGTCCAATTTCTTATACCCTTACTATACAATTACACCATAAATCCTACTAGAGTGTAATTCGGGTTGTTACAAGAACCTTCCGCGAAGGTGACACTTTTAAGAATACCTTGTGGCCAACCTCAAAACGAATGTCCCTTCGATTCAAATCAGCGTAAGATCGTTGCCTATCTTTAGCTGCTTTCAGATTTCGTTGCACCACTAAAATCTTTTCTTCCGTGTCTCTAATCAATTCCGGACCCACAACTGATCTTTTCGATAACTTTGTCCAACACACTGGGGTTCTACATTTTCGTCCATAGAGAGCTTCATAAGGAGCCATCCCAATACTCACTTGATGACTATTATTGTATGCAAACTCCATTAAGGATACATATCTATCCCAACTACCAAAAAACTCTAAAGCACATCCTCGAAGCATGTCTTCCAGAATTTGAATAACTCTTTCCGACTGACCATCCATCTAAGGGTGAAATGCAGTGCTAAAGTTTAACCGTGTACCCAAAGCTAATTGTAACTTCTCCTAAAACTTGGACGTAAACCTCGGATCCCGATCAGACACAATAGAAATTGGAATTCCGTGAAACCTCACTATCTCATTCACATAAATCTCAGCTAGCTTTTCCATGGTATACTCCATCTGAACTGGCAAAAAGTGTGCTGATTTCGTCAATCGATCGACTATCACCCAAACAGAATCATGCTTACACTGCGACAAAGGCAATCCAACCACAAAGTCCATCGTAATATCATCCCACTTCCATTGAGGAATGGGTAAGGGATGCAACAATCCGGTCGGGACTTGATGTTCCGCTTTCACTTGTTGGCACACCAGACACTTCGAAACAAAATCTACTATAGCCCTCTTCATACTTGGCCACTAATAGAATTGCTTCAACTCTCTGTACATCTTATTTCCTCCTGGATGCATTGCGAAAATCGACAAATGAGCGTCTTGCAAAAGCCTTCTTTTCACTTCATCCACATTGGGCACACATAACCGATTCCCAAATTTGAGCACTCCCTCACTGTCTACAGAAAATTCAGTCTGCTTACCATCTCTAATCATGCGAGAAGCACGCTACAACACTGGATCACTTAATTGTGCATCCACTATCACTTGCTTCAAGTTCGGTCTAGCCTTTAACCGAGCTATAAGTGCTCCTTCTTAATCAAACCTCCACCTCCCTCTACTCAGAGATAAAACTGACATTGATTTCCTACTTAGAGCATTTGCTATCACGTTAGCCTTGCCTGGATGATAATCAATAATACAATCGTAGTCTTTGAATAACTCTAGCCATCTTCGCTGCCTTAAATTCAATTCCTTTTGAGTGAGCAGATACTTCAGACTCTTGTGATCTGTAAAGATCCTGTAAGTCTCTCCATATAAATAATGCCTCCACACCTTAAGAGCAAACACTACTGCTGCTGGTTTTAAGTCATACTTCAGATGGTGTTGCTCATGAGGTTTTAGCTGCCTGGAAGCATAGGCAATCACTTTGCTGTCTTGCATCAGAATACAACCCAGTCCTATACCCGAGGCATCACTGTACATAATATACTCTTTATCCAAAATGGGTTGAGTAAGTACAGGAACCTTAGTTAACATATCCTTCAATTGCACAAAACTTGCTTGACACCTATCAGACCAATGGAACTTGACCTCTTTTCGGAGAAGTCGAGTTAGAGGCGAAACTATCACTAAAAAGCCTTTCACAAACCGTCTATAATATCCAGCTAACCCCAAAAAACTCCTCACTTCTGGTACAGACTTCGGTGGCAACCAGTTCACAATAGCTTCAACCTTGGACGGATCTACTCGGATACCTTCTACCGAAACCACATGTTTAAGGAATGTCACCTCTTTTAACCAAAACTCACATTTACTAAGCTTGGCATACAACTGATGGTCTCTCAACACTTGCAATACCAATCTCAGATGTTCCCCATGTTCCTTTTCATCCTTGGAATAAATCAAGATGTCATCGATGAACACTACAACGAAACGATCCAAATACTGTTTGAATACCCTATTCATCAAATCCATGAAAGCTGCGGGCGCGTTAGTCAGACCAAATGGCATCACCAAAAATTCATAGTGACCATAATGCATCCAAAAAGCCGTCTTTACCACGTCCGCATCCTTGACTCTCAACTGATAATAACCCTATCTCAAGTCTATCTTTGAAAACACTCCAGCTCCTCGTAGCTGATCAAAAAGATCCTCAATCCATGGCAATGGATACTTATTCTTCACCGTAACCTTGTAAATCTATCGGTAATCAATACACATTCTCAAAGTGCCGTCCTTTTTCTTGAAAAATAGAACTGAAGCACCCCACGGCGAGACACTCGGTGAAATGAAGCCCTTATCCAGAAGCTCTTGCAACTGACTTTTCAACTCCTTCAATTCCATCGGAGCCATCTTATACGGAACCCTAGAAATCGGAGCAGCACCCGGAACAATATCCACAGACAATTCTACTTCTCTTTCTGGTGGTAAACCCGGTAATTCCTCTGGAAACACATCCGCAAAATCTCTTACTACTGGAATATCTTGTATCTTTACTTGCCCTCTTCGGGAATCCAAAATCAAAGCCAAATATGCTTCACATCCCTTCCTCATAAACCGTTTCACTTTCGTAGCCGAAATCACATTATGAAGCGAGTCACTTCCTATACCTCTTACAACTACAGGCATCTGATCCTTATCCTTGAGCACAACTGTTTTCCTCTGACAATTCACTATAGTTCGATGCTTGGACAACCAATCCATACCTAAATTAAGGTCAAACTCACAAAAGGGTAGACTAATCAGATCAACCGAAAATTCCTTACCTTACACCATCAATGGACAATTCTGACATACCCTATTCACTTTCACACTTTGCCCCAACGGACTAGTGACACAAATCTCATAATCCAAATTATCCTCATTAGATATTTCATCACACAACTTATCAGAACACAGATAGGAATTGGTAGAACCCGGATCTATCAAAGCATACATTTCAATACTGAAAAGTAAGAACTTACCGGCTATCACCTCCGGAGCATCTTGGTCATCACGGGCTCTCACCGCATAGGCTCTTGCAGCTGCAGGCACTGGACGATCAACCGTCTCAGAAGAATCTCTTTCTCAAGACCGTCCACCATGACCCCGTCCTCTGCCTCTAGCACGACTGCCCTAAGGAACATTTGACCCAGCTCGACTTGAATCTTGCTGACCCTGAGTGTTCCCATACAAATTCGGGCAATTGGCAAGAAAATGGTCGGTGCTACCACATCTGAAACATCCCCCAGTCAACCACCGACACTCGGCCCAATATCGCTTATTACAATGAGAACATTGAGGTACTCCATCGCCTCAACCACCCGAAGCTCCTCTACCCGCACTAGACCCTCTGAAAGAATCCTGCCTTCTCCCTCTAGTAGCCGGAATAGGTTGTGACTCACCAGAGGGATTCCCTTGAGACTCACGTGACCTCTTTCCCTAAGAAGAACCTCCTCTAGAAGATTTCTTCCTCTGAGCCTTCTCTCTTAAAACATTCTCAGAGTGTTTCACTCTCAAAGCTGCCTGCATAATCTGATAGTAACTGACATTAGGTGTCGACATCAACGAAACCAACATTACCTTTAGAGACTCATTCAAACCCGCCTCAAAATGTTGACATCGAAACTCCTCGGTGAGAACTCCTGGCAGTGCATACTTGCTGAGTCGATTGACTTCCTTCTCATAATCAGCTACAGACAACACTCTCTGATGGAGACTCAAAAACTGCGCCCACCTAGCCTCCTTAAACGCCTTAGTCATAAATTTATTCCGAAACTCCCTTTCAAAGAACTCCCACGTCACAGGCTCGGGAAGCTGCGAATGTCTGAGCACTAGCGTCCACCAATCATAAGCTGAGCCCTGTAATAAGGAGACTACACACTCCACCTCTCTCTCCGAAGGGCAATAAATTTCCCTTAGCACCTGCTTAACTTTCTCAATCCAGGTTTTCACTTTATCCGATTCATCCAAACTAGTTCCAAAGAAATCCTCCGCTCCAAACTTCCGTATATTCTCTATTGGAGCTCTAGGGGCAGTAACTCTTTCCAAGACCCTGGCCATATCCTGAGATATCTTGAGCATAGCCTCAAAAGGGACTACATGGGCCTCAGGTTGCACCCTAAGTGGCTGAGCCGGACCCAAAATAGATGGATCTTGCTCTCGGGGATTCGCACTCTCGGCTGACCCCCTCAAGTGATCCACGAGCAGACTTCATCAAACTACAAAACATACACAATGATCTGCATCAGGCCAACACAACACTAGACGTACACTCTATCTTACACTAGCCCAAAAATGTCTAAACCTGTTACTCTGATACCACAAAATGTAACACCCCTTACCTATACGTAGGAAGCTTCATCCTTGGAGGAGGATGAATAGATGAGGGTTGTCGCACAAAACCTCAAGCACAAACATACAATAGTAAATCATACACTCAAAGCAGTAAAATAAAATTTCACAAACAAAAGGCCAAGGCTGAAAACAAAAGGAATAATATTATTAATGTACATAATAGTCTTTACATATCATATTAGAAAAGTACCGTAGCACAAGAGGTCGCTTACAAATTGGTATCAAACCAACATACAAAAGAAGAACTTACATCAATAGTTTCATTACAAAAACATTAAACTATTACATATAAAAAAAGAAGTACAATCCAGAACTATAAAATCACTCTACTAGTTGTGTCGGCCCTTCTAAAATGGATCACCCTGCTCACGGACTCCCACATCTTCCACACCTGCATGGATGAAGCACCCGTACTAAGCAAAAATGCTTAGTAGGTAAAACCACAATGAAAATGACCACTCATAGTGGACGTCGAATACAAATCACATACACATGGCACATACTTAAATCCATACTTAAATAATTCATCATACTGAAGATAATAATTTCTTTTACCATTCAATCCAACACACAGTGCCAAATTAAAACTCATAATCACATAAGACCTGCTTATTCAAAAGTAGTGGATAGCGAGTAACGCATAATCATTCGAAACGCATGGATATCTGAGGGTATCAAAATCATTATTTTCTTTTTATTTCAAAACATTTTCTCATGGAATCTTAAGCAAGATTCAAGTTAAATGGGGATCGCGTGGATCCAATTCAGGGACCTAATCAGGGTCCAAAACACATATGCATGGCTGCATCAAACTGAACTCTATAGGCATGCCTATCATCCACTTAATTTGACTTTCACAGGTTATGCATAATGAAATCACCTTTAAATATCTCATACTGTTTATATCAAGCACTAGAAAATAAGACATACAAAATCCAATTATATTCAACACGCAACATGCGATAAAATTTGCCATAAATATCATTTGGCAAAATTGAAATGCTAATTAATATCATTTACTAATTAATAATACACAAATAAAGATTAAAAACCCAAATTAAAAGAAAAAGGATCGAAAAAGCATAAGTGAACATTTTACAAAAAATTGGAGGCAGAAGCATTTTACACGGCGGTATGGTTTACCCATACTGCAGTGTGAAACGGGGGAACACGAGTCATGCATAAGGGACACAACTCGTGTCGCTTCCCTTGTCTGTCGCAAGTCATGTTCTAAAACACGACTTGCGGTAGAGCCTCCCAGCCAGCATGAGTCGTGTTGTACGTGCACGAGTCATGCTGAACTCCTCTGCTCGCCCACTCTGCTGAACTGCACGATTCGTGCACACCAAAGGCAGGACTAGTCATGCTATCTCGCATGAGTCGGACAAGCGGATTACATGGGGGTATGCCCATTCATACCGCCGTGTGAAACGCACCAAACCCAGAAATTCAACGGGAAAAGGAATTCAACTCACAACAAAACTTCAACGCATCCCAAAATTGATCAAATACCACAAAATTACGACTCATCAACATTCAAAGGCATACTCAATCACACTCATACCTCGATTTGCAAGCAATTAACATACGATTAACACCAAAACACAATTATTACCCCCTAACACACACAAAACCATAAATGTTTCCAAACCTCAAATTCTTCAACTATAATCTCAAGCTCCGCTTGCACTCGCAATTTCCTTGCCTTTGGGCTCTCTAGGAGGGTTTTCTGAGCAACAACCATCAAAGCAAACTTCAAAACTCAAACTCCCAAACCATACCCAAATGCCCAAATTAGAAGGAAAAAGAGAAGAAGGAAGAACAACAAGCTAATACTTACCTAGAAAAACTTAAGATTACCCAAAACTCACCAAGATTACAGCTCAAAAGGGAAGATTGCAAGAAAGATTAAGAAGAACATAAGAGGAAGAAGAGGAATAGGAAGAAGAAAGAAAACGGGAAAGGAGAAGGGAAATCTGACTTTTCTCACCTCTCTCCTCACTCACATACACCTTCTCATGCCACATGGTAGTCCCTTATTGGAAGACTACCCCAACATATACACAAAACTCATCCTCTCACATACACATAAGACTAACCTCACTTACACACACCCTACTCCCATACACTCACTCACACCCAAGCCCAACTCTACAACACCTAATACTTCAATTTAAATTATACACATACACATAATAACACATGCCACACTTGAACGCACACACAAAATCACACATACAAATAGCTCATACTACTAGGGCGACTACAGGGCGTTACACCTCATGTTTGCGGCAGCGTACGACTTCTCCTTTGGTTCTTCTCTTTCTCTCTTCTCTTCCCTCTTCTTTGGCACCTTCTGTCGCACTCGTGATGCTTGTCGCACTCGCGGTAGAATCATCTTCTCTTTCACAATTTTGCTCCTTTTTCCATTATTTTCTCCAATTTCTCCTATATTCACAAAACATAGAACAACACATAAGACATACCTAATTCTAACACAATTAATTACAAATAAACATTATTTTAATCACAAAATATGGACTAAATATGAGCTATTTAGGCTCATATCAGACACATGTCACCATGTGGATATATGGCATGATAGGAGAATGCCACATAGTCTAGTGCATGTAATTTTAAGTGGAGTTAGTGGGAAATTATGTCCCATTTTCCCTCTTATGTGGCCGGTTTGCTTCTCCTTCTCTTTGCTCCTTTTTCCTTTTATTTCTTCTGCATTTTGTGGTTTTGATTCTTCATTTTGTGGTTTGAATTCTGCAAAATTGGGTTGATTTGAAGAGATTTCAAAGTTTAAAAAAGAAGGTAAGTGTAATTTGGATTGGTGTGTCTACTTTTACTCCATTCTTCCTTGTGTTTTGAGTTGGTTTGTTATGGACTAAGAGGGTGTGTGTTCTTGGATTGTGGAAAAAGCTAAAGAAAGGAGAAAAGATAGAGGCAAAGAGAAGATTAGTTCTTAAAGAGAAGAGTTTGGGTTGCTACCTAAAGGTTGGGATCGTGTGCCTTTTGAATTTGTTGCATGTGCTAAGTTTGTTAGTTTGAGCTATACATGTGTAGTTATATTGAGGTATCATCTTGAGTGGTTGCTATTGATGCATGTTTGGGTTAATGATGCTTTAGTATGCTTTAATTAGTGTTAAAGTTCATTTGAGAGTTATAGTCAATTTTTTATGTTCATATGTTTAGATTTTGGCATGTTGAGCAATTCTTATGATTATATTGATTATTGGCTCTTTTATATGAGATTAGAAGTCGAATTGTATTCATGTTGTAATTAGTGTTCTTAGATGCTTATTGCATGATTCAAGAGGTTATGCATGTGAGTCTTAAGTTGGTATGTGAAGCATGTGCTTGGATGGTTTATTTTGCTTGGAGTTGAACATTTAGTTCTGTTCTATCGCGAGCACGACAGAACGCTCCTTGGCAAGGTCTGCTTGCCGAGCATCGCCGAACCTATCGAGCTTTCTTGTGCATGGTTGAGCAGTGCCGAGCTTTATCGTGAGCGTGAACTCCGTCGCAGGTGCGACAGAAGCCACTTTGGCATTCTGTCGTGAGAGCAACGAAGCTTGCATGCATAAACTCTGCATGTGTTGGATACAGTCATGAACATGAGCAGGGTCATAGGCACAACGAAAGTGAACTTTGGCATTATGTCACTGCCGCGACAATGGTCATGAGTGCAACACTGTGCATAATTGTAAATGTGATTCTTTTGTTTACAATTGAGTGTGGTATTGCATTGGACTATGTTTGAACATGCATAATATAAATCATATGAATTATATGCTTATTGGAATGTTTAGCATGTACATATATTAAATGAAATGTTATTGTGATTAGATACGTGAATATATGTAATATTGTGATTAGAGTGTTTGTTTAGCGTAAAGAGTCAAGGTAGTGGATAGATAAGCATGCTTATAAAGGGTTTAGTGCAGCTGCTTCTATCGGCCCATACGGGTATCTGAAAGTTTTAGACTTCGGTCTTTTGATATTTTAGACTTTTAGACTTCGATCTTCTGATACTACTTATTTGTATTTTGAACACCCGTATCCACCATCATTTTGAACTCAGGCTTTTGCTTTTGGTTATATCATTTTGTTATGAATTGTAGAAAATAAGTGAGCTTGTATCTGTCCTGTATATGTGTTTGCTCCTGTTTGCCGTGAATGCTATCTTTCCCATACATGATACTTGAGAAGATTATTGCTTTATGCCCTGCTTTGTAAGCGATATCTATATATGTTAGATGCATGGAAGTGTTATTGGTATGCCTATATCGTTATATGTGCATATGTTAGTGATGTGTGATGCAAGTATGTTTGGTAACTCTGTATATTTGTGACTTCATTGGAAGTCCTTTGTTTTCTGTATATCCCCACTAAGCGTTATCGCTTTGGACAGATATTTTGTCTCCGTGTAGGTATGCAAGTTCACTTCTGAAGGGATTGTCCTCATTTGCTGGCCACTAGGAGTTTTGATTTTGAAGAGTTTATTATTGTCATGAGTATAAAAGTATTCTTTTTGTTTAAAACTCCTGTATAGTGTTCTGTATATGTGAGGAAGGCATGTAATATTGTTAACTTTTTTGTAATAAGGATATTCTAAGATTTACTTAATGCAAGTATGCTTTGACCTATTTGATGCTTTCGCTTAAGTATGCTTTTGTATGATGCTTCCACCATTGTTCTTGCATGAGTGTGTACCCATTTGCATTGTGCGTGTGTAACATCCCGGTATTCCTCCCGAGGGGTATTAGGGTGTTACACTTGGCATGTCTTCATTGGTCCAGGCAAAGACTTTTCATATTTTCTTAAAATTCTCTCAAATTTTATCCTCTCTTCAGGAGTTACATTAGATGCTATCAAGATTTCCTTCGGGTTTTTCGAGGTTCTGAGATTAAATGGAATGGCATCAGTTGAATCAATGTCAAATATAAATGAGTGATGATTATGATTATACATAGTGAAATCATCAGAAACATCGCAAAAGTAAGAAAAATTGTTCATATTATTGATTGAACTGGAAAAACCACAAACATTATTAAAGAGTTCTAGCATAAAAAGAAAATCTAAATTATCATCTTCTTCTTTCTTTGTCGATGCAGATGTTGCAGCAGACAGTTGTGTATTGAACTGGCATTTCGGAGGCACTACAGCAACCCCTTGTGAAACTTCATTCTCTTCCCCTGCAGCTTCATCTTCCATCTTCTCTTTCCCCTATACTCGGGTGGCCATTAACCTCTCAGTGATAATCTCCTCGGGTGCATCTTGGTCCCAGACAGTCCCCTTGATCACGATTTCTTCATCCCAAAAACCCTCTATTGGCTTGATCATTCCAATGTCCCAATTAAAGACATCATTAAAGACCTCAAATCCTTGTACAATTCTTCCATTCACCTACTGAGGCTCGGCTTCTCCCACATAGGCACATACTGAAGCAGCTAGCACGAAGATTTCCTTAATATGAGGGATCTCACCTACTACCCTCTTGTTCTTCATTGTGGTGCCTTCATATTCGATGCCTCTCCTATCTCTCTAACCTCTTGTAGTAATGGCAGCTTGCGGCCCCTGGGAATTTTTGCCCAAACCGACTCCAGGGAGGAAAGACATCCTCTTCATCATATTCACCACCTAAGGGCTTCCCATGAAGTGCTCTTCCTCATCGATCACAACCATATGGAACCCGTTGAAGGGTTGCTTTACAATCTCTAGCACTGATACCTGATTCTTCCTTGCAACTCTAATTGTCACCACTTATCCCTCATGTGGGATCTTGATCATCTGATATAATCTGGATGGCACCCCTCCAAACTTATGAAACCATGACCTGCCCAATAGTGCCAAAAAGTTGGCCGGAATGGGGAGGGCTACAAATTCTATTTCCATCTCAATTGGCCCAGTCTTGACCATTGCCTTGAATGTCCCCAATGCCTGTATTCGGGAGTTATCATAGGCCATGATTGTAAGGTCAGACTTGCTCAGCATGTCTTCTAACACCACGAAAGCCGCCATTACCACCAAAGGGCAGACATTTATGGAGGAACCGTCATCCACCATGACACAGGCAGTGTGCTTCTCATTTATTTGGGCCCTTATGTATAAGGGACGGTTGTGGTTACAGCCCTCGGCCTGCAAATCAGCACTTGAATACACCAAGTTCTCACCAGCAGTTCCCTTCACTATGTCCAATAATTCCATGGGGGATATGGTAGTTGCCACTATAGATTTGCATAAGGCTTCCACCAATTTTTGCCTATGCGAAGGAGACTGTCTCAACAGATCCCATATCAAAATTTTAGCCGGCATCTTTTTAAACTGCTTCATTATCGGATCTTCCTCCAGCTTATTTTCCTTTTGAACTGCCATGGGATCTTGTGGCTTCTCAACCTCCAGAACTACCCTTTCGCTCTGGGTCACTGCTCTGACCTTTTTCTCATCATCCTTCTTCTCCTCCTCATCTGAACCCCACGGGTCGGTGGACTCTTCGTTATCAAATTTATTATCTTTATTTCCACTGTCATCAGTGGACCAACAATCTACCATTGCCATGGGAATCCCTTCTTCACTTGCCCCCTCTGGGTAAGTGATAGTAACACTCTCACTTCCATACAAATCCTTCAGCACATACCATTCGGGTAAACTAGACCCAATCATGAACACAGGTGGGGGACACTTTATTGTATCCGAGCTTCTTTTGGTTCCCTCTCTTTTCTAGATTTGTGATCTGCTTGGAGTCGATAATATCCTGAATGACATGCCTCAATGCCTTGTAGTTATCAGTCTTATGTCTGGTGTGCTGATGGTAAGCACAATACTCATCGTCTTTATTCCTGGTTGTCCTTCGGTCCGGGCAGGTCGAGGTGCTAGGGGTTGTAACTTCCCCTCCTTCATCAATCTTCTCAGCACCTAGGAGAGAGACCTCCCTAGATTTGAGAGTGGATCAGACCAGCACTTGCAGCTGAAACTTCAGTTGTAACAACCCAAAATTGGCCTAGTCGGAATATGCATGATAAGTCGAGAAATTAAGGGTATTTCCATAATTTGAGTAAGAGAAAATTTGATAATAAGGACTTAATTGCAAAGAAATTAATTAAATAAGTTAAGAGGAGGAATTATTTGGTGTGCATGTGGTGTATGGATGTAGGGTATTTGTTATAGTTTAATCTAGTGGATTGTGTGTGTGGTGCCTTGAATGAAAAAGTGTTTTATAAGAGATTATATTGTGTGTGTGGTGTATGGTGCCATGGAATGTAAGTCAAGATAGTGGGGTTTTGGTCCAATAGGAGCTTGCCATGTGGACTTGGTGGTTGGGCAATTAATGTAAAAGTAAGAGAGAGGGAAAGGAGGGGCAAGGAAAGGGAATGGCTTCTCGTGGAAGCTGTATTGTCTTCCCTTTGCTTCCTCTATTCTCGTTCTCTCTTCTCTTTCTTTTCATTTTTGCTGCTCTTCACCTTTGCATGTGTTGGTTTTCAAGTTTTGAAGTTAGATTTCTGAGTTTTGAGCTAGAATCAAGAGGTAAGTGCTTGGATTTGTTGAGGTTTCTTCTTCTTCTTTATTTCTGGTTTTGTATGAGTGAGTGAATGGCTTGATTTAAGTGTGTTCTTGGTTGGGTTTTGTGCAAAAGTTTGGGTGTTAAGAAGAAGATCAAAGGCTAGGATTGTGGGTTCTTGAAGATGGAGGTTTTGAACTTCAATTTCCAGGTTTGGGAGTGGATTCTTCTATTATGTTCAGTTGGAAGTCTATTGCCCTAGTTCTCATTTTGGATTTAATGTGTATGTGTTTTGTGTCTTGTAAATTCTTGAAATTTTAAGTGATTTGTTTGAGTAAATGCATGTGTGATGATGATGTTAGATGGGTTATCATATAGTTGTGATGATAAGGTATGATTTTGGCCATTTTGTTCAGTTTTCATCTGACCTCCGTGTATTGTTTTTATTATAAGTAGAGTTTTAGATCTCTAAAGCGTGTGATTGTTGAGCCATTAGAACCATTACTTCCAGACCTATAAAAGTCTTGGAAAATAACCTTGAGCAAATTCTTGCTCTAAGACCCTGAAAATTAGCCAAAACCATAATGTCTCTGTTTGGGTCGGGTTATATGCACAGTATAGATTGTTTAGCTCATATCTGAAGTTATAGATCTCCAATTGACCTGAATTTTGTTCCATTTGATTCTTAACATCTTAAGGATCAATTTTTATGACGAATTTTTTCCTAAAAATGAGGTTTAGGGGTTGGTTTAGTCGATACAAGGTCGGAGTGAGAAACTGCCCTGATAGTCTGCCTTTTTCATGGAGCTTGTGAGGGAGGCTTCTGTCTCGAGTGCGACCCATGTCGTGACCGCGATAGAACCTAGTTGTTGAAGATTTTTTCTCTTATTTTGAACCCCATAGTTGTCTTGAACACTTGCCCTTCCTTACCCACCTTTAGGTTGAGTATTTGGGTACGTTTTGCTTCCGAAATGCATCCGAACTTCGTGGTAACTGTCTAAAACTTATTCATCATTTGTTTAGAGTTTGATAAGGATAAATAAATGGTTGTCCATTGATATTATGAGTAATTGATGCCTTGACATCAGAGTTTGATAATGGAATTAAGTGAGCACTTGATTTTTAGTTGTTGCATATGACATGTTATGTGATATTATTTATTTGTGATTGAATCATGATGAAATGCTTGGTAATTACTATGTATATGATATAGTGTGTGGAGTTCTTATGTTAAGCCTGAAGTGTCAATGTAGTGGATAGATAAGCATGCTTATAAAGGGATAGTGAGTGCAGCTGCCTATGTTTACTTTTAGACTGGCGATGACCCCGCCTATAGGGTTTAGTGATACCATTGAGGCCTAGCCTCCGATTTTAAGCGATGACCCCACTTATAGGGTTTAGCGATGCTATCGAGGCCTAGCCTCCAGTTTTAGTGTAGTGTTCCCGTATCCGCCACAAGTGAAGTTCAGGCTATTATGTAGTGTTTTGATTTATCTTAATGAGGTATAGTGTTATGTGTATTATTTGAGATAATTGTATTGTCTTAGTGAATTAATTTTCAGTTAGTGCATTTATACCATATATGCTAGTTGAATGGATGTAGTGAATATATATGTAATGTATTTCTGATTTCTTACTTTTATAGTGAACTCGGTAAGTGTATGCTTTATTCATTTTATGCATGTTATTACTTGTACTTGTTTAGTGTTCTTTTATTGTCTGTTTCCTCCCCACTAAGCGTTATCGCTTAGCACGGGTTCTTTTCCCGTGTAGGTGGCAGGTTCAGTTCTGGTTCGTGTCACGCATCTGCAGGGTTGGCCACTTAGGAGTTAAAGTTTTATTTTGTTTTCAGCTTCTGAAATTCCGTGTATATAAGTTATGTATATTGTTCTGTAATTTGTATATTATTATTGTAAATAATATGAAGGATCCTTATGTAATTTTGTAAATAATGTATATTTTATTATGTTATCGTTTGCTTCCGCTGAGATGTACATATGTGTGTCTGTGTTGTTAGGTAGCGCTCCAGTATCCTTCCAACGGGGGTATCGGGGTGTTACATTGGTCGTCTTGCCCATTCTGCCACTACTGCTAGAACTCGTTGGCCTACTCGCCCTTTGGCTACCACTGTTCTTTTTGGTATAAGCCTCACTGCTTGCTCTCCTCGCTAGGTACTCACACTCAGCCTCAATGGCTATGTCCTGTAGTAACTCCCAGCCCTTTACACCCTTAATCTTCAGCCCATCCTTTAGATATGGGCTAGCATTCTTAATGAAGAGCCTAATCTGATCTTCAGTATCTGGCTTTTTGTTCATCTCTATCACCTGGTTTCTCTATCAGGTTAGATACTTGTGAAATAACTCCCTAGATTTCTACTGTAAGGGTTCCAAATCTTTCAACGTCACCTCCATCCTCGTACTACAGCCATACAGCCTGAGGAATTCTTTCGTTAATAAGTCCCAGACTTCCTTGGTTCTTCTGTCTAGTCCATGGTACTAATCCACCACTGGACCCGTGTAAGCACCGTGTCCCGGAGCGGTCCGGATCAGAGGTTACCCTATGATGAAATTAGTATCCGAGCCTGTATATAAATGGTTTGGATTTGGGGGTTTTAGTCCCGCGTTTCACGAGAAGTGAGTCTTTTTACCTTTCGTAGTCAGAGGGGGAGAAAACAGGGGATCTTCGAGTCAATAGGCTTTTTTTTCCTCCACAGACGGCCAGCCCGTCTGTGAAGCCAGCCGTCGCCTAGGGTCACCGACGGCTTGTGGCATTTTTCGACGCCCGTCGAAAAATCACCGCCCCTGTCAGAACGCCGCCTGGTTTCCTGGGACACACAACCGTTCCGACGCCCGTCGGTGGATGTGGTAGGGCCGTCGGACGAATCCTTGTGTCAGAAGGATTCTTCCGACGCCCGCCTCCATACACCGACGCCCGTCGGTCATGTCTGGCTTATAAAAGATCCTAATTTTCAATAGAAAAGGGTTCCAAAAATTTTCAAGCGGGGAAACTCTGCCAAAATTCAAGCATATTTTCTCTCTCTTCCAGCAAACACATTTCATAAAGAAATCTTTTTAAAAGGAGGATCAAAGAAATCAAAAGGAAGTAAAACTAATTAGTTTTCTTTAGATTTTGATTCCAAAATCAGTCTTTTGAAGGGTTAAAGAAGAAATAGTCTATTTTTCTTTCTTTGATTCTTCATCTTTGTTTCTCGTGGAACGTGCGGGGCTCTAATCAACACTAGAATCTCACCCAAAGTGAATATCTGAGGGTAAATATTCCGGATTCCTTCTCCATATCATTTCATATTTGTTCTTTATTTGTTGGTTCTTTCAATTTTGCCATCATTCTTCTTTATTTTGGCTCTCTTTATATATTTTTATGATAAAACTTCTTTTTTGGCTTTGAAAAGAGTTTTCTCTCTTTTGATTTTTCGGAGCCAGTGGTGACCGACGGGTCATCTCTTTCACCGACGCCCGTCGGTCACCTCACCTACAGACGCCCTCCTTTTGAGTGACAGACGGACATGTCAGTTATCTTGACTGACGTCCGTCGGTCACCTAAAAGAGGCCGTCGGTGGATTCTGTCTCTTCCCTTTTAAATGATTTTTTGTCTTTTTCAAGTCCCTTTGGATTCCCATATATTGATTTTATGTATATTGACATCTCTTAACTTTCTATGAGTGCATATTGATTCTCTTGGACCATCCCGAGCTTGAGCGGCTATCTACCATATTCGGAGGATTTCGTCCGGTTTTGTTTCCTAATTCTCTTGATTATTTCCTTCATTTGTTTACTTATTGATTTTATGTATATGGATATACTCTTTTCATATCTCGTTAATGTATAAAATGACTTAATGTTTTATATTCAATAAAATGAGGTTTACACAAAAGCAAGGGTCCAATGCCCTATTTTTATCCAATAAAGATCATCACAAATAAAAATATCCACTTTTGATAATGGTGCATGCGAGGACCAAAGTCCTCAAAAATAAATAATGCCCCGATTCGTGTATGTATCGCGCATTTATAAAGGGAGTTGTATTCCGCTCCTTGTATTATTGTAATTTATCGCTTTCACTATTTATTTTGCTCATTTACTGCTTTCCGAATGTGAATAAATGCGCCTTTAATCAATTGCATCGTGTGGAGAGAGAGCGAATCAATGATAATTAAAATTTGATTATAAAATAATCGAGGTAGAAATAGATCAGAAAACCCGGACCCAGCTCTGGTCTTTGGGCTCAAAGAGGCTAGAGGTCTACCCTCCAAGACACCTTTTTGTGCCACGAGACTTTAGAGCTAATCCTAGGCTCCTTAGGGCGAGAGGTTTACCTTCCAAGACCCCTCTGGCTGGCCCAAAATTGATACCAAGCGCAGTCTTAGGCTCTCCGAGGCGAGAGTAACTTTCCCAATGTTCTATTGGGTGGCGACTCCATGATACCTCCTTGTTACCCAACATAGACGCACTTGCAATTTATTGCAAGCTGTCAACGGACCCACAAATGCCCCGATCGCCCACGTCCGGGCAGTCGAACGGGCAGCTGCGGGGATCCGGCGGGCGTCACAGTGGCGACTCCACTGGGGACGTTTATAGTTCGAGATTTCGATTTTAAAATACCTCGCTTAACATTTATGATTAAAATTTAATTCATAAATTCGCTTTATCTTAAATTTGCATTCGCATATCATTAGAGCCTTAGAATATGCTAGTTTCGTCCCTCTTTTAGCCCCGGTGTGTTCCTGAAGCACGACCTCATTTTCACTCAATTTGGGGAGGTGTTAAGGATAATCACCAGCCCAAGCCACGTACCTCAAATGGTATATCAAATTGATGACCCGATCGGTCGCTATGCTCGTGATGAGCTAGACCTGTCGGCAGGGATCATGCTTGGGTAGCCTTAAAGAAACATCTCCCTTGTCCAAAGCTCATGTAATGGCCATAGCTATCTTCCACAGGTGAAATGAACCCTAATTCCATGCTTGCTGTATGGATCCTCGTGTATTGGGTGAGTCCAAATGTCTCGCTTGGTAACCTAGCCAAAGGCTTTCATGCCCCGGTAGGGCCATGTCAAAATTTATGGAATGTCCAAATACGTGACAATCATTATCCATCCGCTTGTACATTAGCATAGGAGTGTCATGCTGCCGGTTTTTCACCGCGCACCATGCACGTCCATCGGGTCCCTCGTTGACCCCTGGGTTAATCCCACCTAGGAAAGAGACTGCACGACCACATGTGTGGGAGAAATAAGGGTGGAAGGACCTACTTGCTTGTTTGTGCTCTGTGAATGTTGCATATCACGACCATGCATTATACCCGCATTTCATGCATCATGCCTAACGTCTTGTCCCTACAGCCATCATAGATCTGCCCAGGTGGACTAGATCACCAACCGGACGACTGATCCGAGTTCCTACTCCTGAGATGTCAGATAGAGAGGGTCTACCAAAAATCTTATCAGAAATCAGCGGTACTGTATCTCAAATGGCAAACTCGCCTAGAGGGCATGACGCCACAAGGGCCATGATCGCGGAAGAAGTGGGTCGGCGATTTGAGGAATTCGAGGGCAGAATGATGAATATGTTGACCACCCTTGCACAGTAAAATGCTCCATAGAATCCTCCTCCTCCTCCTGTGAGACAGAATGAGCCAGAGGAAGAAAGGGCCAAAAGACGAGAAGAGCCCGTTAGGCCGCTGCCAGTAGAGTTGAGATCAGTGGCCTCAGGAGAGCAGAGAAGAAGGCCTGTGCTGAGAATTGATGATGATATCGAAGATGATAGGATGAGCATTGCATCCGAGAGGGGGAAGGCACCTCAGGCCGATGACTTCATCTGAAAGAAGATGGAAGAGAGATTCGAAGCTATGGCTCGTATGTTGAGCAGGGGTCAAGGGATGAACCCAGAGGATAAGGAATTGGAGGGAGAGGACCCGATACCTTATAACTTTAAGATGCCAGACGTGCCGAAATTTGATGGAACTTCTGACCCAACCGCTCACGTGAAACAGTATTCTCTGGTCATGAAAGGGACCATATTGTCTAAGAAGCAGAAAGTAGAATACTTTTGTCTGAGTCTGACCGTCCATGCCATTGACTGGTATCATGGTCTCGACCGTCGCACTAAAGAAGATTGGGATCTGCTCACTGAGGAGTTTTTGAAATAGTATGATTGCAATACCAGAATGGAGCTGACACTAAAAGATCTTGAACTGCTCCAGCAGAAGGCCGGAGAATCCTTCCATGATTATCTCACCCGATGGCGAAACCGAGTAATGGAGATGCGGAGAAAGCCGGACACCCAGGATCAGATTCGTTTATTTATCAAGAATGCAAGCCCGTACTTGAAAGAGGGGTTGAAGATGAAAGGGTTGAAGGACTGGGAGTCTCTCAAGGATATAGCCATCGAGGCTGAAGGAGAATTCTTGGCTAGGAAGGCTAACAATGACAATTTTACCAAAAGGGCTAACCCCGGTCAAGGAACCAGTAGGCCGGTGGGTCCCAGTGGTAGCACCAGAAGAACAGGTGAGGTGTCTGCTGCTGAGGTAACCACCCAGAGGATGTTTTCGAACTTGGGGAGACCATTATCTTGGGTCTTGAGAAGGTTAATGAAGGAGGGAAAATTGCAGCCCTTAGCTCCTAGACCTGCTTTGACGCTGGGAAAGCCTGGGCACAAGGACAATGAATTCTGTGCGTTTCACCAGCACTCAGGCCATATCACAGATAAGTGCAAAGTGCTGCGGCATTCTATCCAAGACTTGATTGATAGCAAGCAGATTTCTGACCCTGAAAAGAGGGAAACTGAGAAGAAGCCCGGTTATAATGCCGTACCACCACCCGTGTTCATGATCGGATCTAGCTTGCCAGAGTGGTATGTGCTACAAGATCTATATGGGAGCGAGAATTTTGCTGCTGATTGTTCCGAAGATAGGCAGGAGAGAGCAGTCGTAGCAACCCTTGATTGCTGGTCTAGCAGTGAGAGCGGCAGAGAAGCCAAGGAGGAAGGAGAGATGAACCTTGACTTGTGGGGGTCTGATGAAGACAAAGAAGAAATAGGGGTTGTAACGAGAAGTGGAAGGGTGGTCCCAGAGATTACAAGGCTACCTGAGCCAGCGCAGACGCCAGCAGAGAAAGAGCCAGAGGAGAATCAGATTGTCAAGCAATTGAAGAAGACAGCGGCTCAAATATCCATCTGGGATCTTTTGAGACAGTCCCCCTCTCATAGGCAGAAGGTAGTAGAGGCTTTGGTTGAGGCCACGGTCGCCACCACGATTTCCCCATCAGAGCTTTTGGGTTTAGTTAAGGGAGGATCCGAGGAGAGATTGGTCTTTTCTGATGCCGACCTACCAGTCGAAGGCCGTAATCATAATAGACCATAAGCACACTGCTTGCGTTATGGTAGACGATGGGTCTTCTATCAATGTGTGCCCCCTGATAGCTTTGCAGGCTTTTGGTTTAAATGAAGATATGCTCAGTGGATCAGATCTGACTATCACAGCCTACGATAATTCGAGGAGGCAAGCCTCGGGAACCTTTAAGACCTTGGTCAAGACAGGACCCATTGAAGTGGAGGTAGATTTTGTAGTTCTGCCCATCCCTGCTAACTTCTCAGCTCTGCTTGGGAGACCCTGGTTCCACAAATTAGGAGGAGTGCCATCCACGCTGCATTGAATGATAAAGTTCCCACATGAAGGGGAGGTGGTGACTATCAAGGCAGCCAGGGAGAACCAGGTCTCAGCACTTGAAATTGCTAATCAGCCATTTAGTGGCTTCCACATGTCCATGATAAGAGAAGAGCACGGGTCAGTGGATAACCCAGCTGTGGTTAATATGTTGAAGAAGATGCATTACCTCCCTGGGGCCGGTTTGGGCAGAAACTCTCAAGGGTTGCAAACAGCGATCACCACTCGAGGTCAGAAGAACCGAAGAGGTCTGGGGTACAGAGGCAGCTTTGGCAAGAAGAAGGCAACTGACAAGATCCCTCACATTTCAGAGAGCTTCGTACCAGCATCCTCAGTTTGTGCATATACTGGCGAAGATGAACCGCAATGGGTGAAGGGGAGGATTGTCCCTGGGTTCGAGATCTTTAATGATGTATTTGACTGGAGAGTCGGGTTTATCAAGACTGCTGAAGACTTCTGGGATGAGGAGGTCATGACTCGGGGTATCACTTGGGACAGATGCAAGCCTGAAGAGGTCGTTACCGAGAAAATGATAGCCGCCAAGCTGAAAGGGGAAGGGAAGATAACAGAATTAGAACCGAAAATGGGGGGTTTGAAGATTTCCTTTGACATGCCTGAGGGGCCTCTGCTAAATCAGGAAACCAGTGAGCAAGCAGCGACAGCATCAACCTCTGGAGCAGCAGAAGAAGACTCTAGCTTAGACTGTCTTTTTATTCCAGAACTCTTTTATGATGTAAATGACAATTATAATATTATTAATACGGCAAACAATTTCTCTTACTTGTGCAATGTTTCTAATGATTTCAACATGCATGAACATGATCATATTCCTTCAATTTTTGACATTGATTCCACTGATACAATGCCTTTTAATCTTGGAACCTCAAAAAATCCGAGAGAAATTCTAATAGCATCAAATATAACTCCTGAGGAGAGAAAAAATTTTGAGAGAATAATAAGAAAACATGAAAAAGTCTTTGCCTGGACCTACGAGGACATGCCAGGAATTGACCGAGACGTGGCAGAACATGCTATCCCGACTTACCCAGATTACAAGCCTGTGAAACAGAAGTTGAGAAGGCTCAGGCCAGAATGGGCAGACAAGGTTAAGGACGAAATCCGACAGCAAATTGAAGCCAAGTTCCTTGTTGAAGTGCAGTATCCTACATGGTTGGCAAATGTGGTCCCTGTAGCGAAGAAGAACGGAAAGGTCAGGGTATGTGTGGATTATCGAGATCTGAACAAGGCCTGCCCTAAAGATGATTTTCCACTACCCCATATCGATGTATTGATAGACAGTGCCGTAAATTGCGCGATGTACAGCTTTCGAGATGGTTATGTGGGCTACAACCAGATCCTAAACAAAATAGCTGACCGGGTTAAGATTGCTTTCATCACGGAATAGGGGACCTACGCCTACCAAGTCATGCCTTTTAGCCTGAAGAATGCAGGGGCTACATACCAGCGGATGGCGACCAAGATCTTGAGTGACCTGATCCACAAAGAAGTAGAAGTATATGTCGATGACATGATGGTCAAATCAGCCACCCGAGAGGGACACTTTGAAGCTCTAGAGAAGTTCTTCACCAGGATCGACAAGTATAATCTGTGACTTAACCCCAAGAAGTGCATTTTCGGAGTGACTTCAGGAAAACTATTGGGACATGTCGTCAGTCAGAGGGGAATAGAAATTGACCCGAACAAGGTGAAGGCCATCAGAGAGATGCCTGTGCCGCAAAAAGAGAAAGATGTAAGGAGTTTCCTGGGCAAGCTGCAGTATGTCAGCCGATTTATCGCCAAGCTCACTTCGATATGCGAGCCTATTTTTAAACTGCTTAGAAAGAATCAACCTGTGGTCTGGAACGAAGACTGCCAGAAAGCCTTTGACAGCATCAGAGAATACCTGTTGAATCCGCCAGTGCTAAGGCCGCCGCAACCGGTCAAGCCGCTTCTCCTGTATCTAGTAGTAGAAGGCAGTTTAGTGGGCGCTATGATGGCTCAAGAAGATGAATTTGGGGTGGAATTTACAATTTATTACCTCAGCAAGAAGTTCTTGGCTTATGAAATCAAATATGCTGAAGTAGAGAAGATCTGCCTTGCAGTGATTTGGGCATCAAAGAAATTGAGGCATTACTTCCATTCATACAAAGTTCAGGCAGTGGCCAAGCAGAATCCGCTAAGATATTTGCAAGAAGCCCCGTCTTTGCGTGGTAAGATGGGGAGGTGGCTGCTCTTGCTATAAGAGTTTGATGTGCAATACATCACTCGCAAAACTATCAAGGGGCGAGCTGTAGCAGAATTTCTTGCTGAGCATCCTATTCAAGGAGATACTCCCGAGTTTACCTTTCCTGATGAGAACATAGTCGCGATTTCTATCGAGGGTTGGCAGTTACACTTCGACGGGGAAGTAAATAACAGAGGGGCCGGAGTTGGAATCGTCTTGACAACCCCAGATAATGAGAAACTCCCCCTAGCCAAGAAGCTAAGGTACAGAGCTACCAACAATGAGGCCGAATATGAAGCATGCACTTTCGGGTTGGAAGCCTTAGCTGCATTGGGGGCAAGGAATGTAGAGGTCTTTGGCGACTCATCTTTGGTGATTAACCAGATCCGAGGTGAGTGGGCTGTAAAAGAAGAGCGGCTGGTACCTTATGTTGAATGTTTGAAAGAGGTATGTGGGCAGTTTGAGACTTGCACTTTCCACTTCGTGCCGAGAGATGAGAATCGTCTAGCTGATGCGTTGGTAACCTTAGTGTTAATGTGGGAAAACCATGAAGGAGTGGTTATGAAGCCAGTGCTAATTTCGAGTTCTGAGAAGCCCAGCTTCGAGACCGAGCCTGTAATGGAAGTAGAAGTGGCGGACGGGAAACCATGGTACTTCGACATCATGAATTACTTGGAAAATAGTAAGTTTTCCAGAAGAAGCTACTGAGAAAGACCAGAGGATGATCCGAAAGCTATCTACTCAGTTCATATCCTTAGAAGGGGTGTTGTACAAAAGACAGTCGGACGGGATTCAGCTCAGGTGCTTGAATGAAAAGGAAGCCCGCAAAGTGATGGAGGAAACCCATGCAGGAGTCTGCGGGGCACACATGAACGGTTTGACCTTGGCTAAGAAAATCATGAGACAAGGCTTTTATTGGCTTACGATAGACAATGACTGCTCAAAGTATGTTAAGCAATGCCAGTTGTGCCAACAATACGCAGACTTGAGACACCTACCGGTATCAGAGTTATATAACCTGACATCACCTTGGCCTTTCGCTGCTTGGGGGATAGATATCATTGGAGAGATTCGCCCTACGGCATCCAATGGGCACAGATACATCATAGTCACAATTGACTATTTCACGAAATGGGTAGAGGCAGAATCCTTTAAGAAGATTGACGCGAGGGATATGGCCAAGTTCATAGAGAGAAATCTGATTTGCAGGTATGGCCTCCCCCATCATATAGTGTCTGACAATGGGGTGCAGTTCATGGGGGAAACTAGGAAACTCCTTGAGAAGTATGGTGTCGAGAATCATAAATTCTCTCCCTACCGGCCACAAGCAAATAGAGCAGTGGAAGCCGCAAATAAGAATATGAAGAAGATCCTGTCTAAGATGGTCCAAACCTACAAAGACTGGGCTGAAAAGCTACCCTTCACCCTGTGGGGATATAGGACAACGGTAAGGACGTCTACAGGCGCTACACCATTTTCCTTGGTATACGGAATAGAAGCGGTGTTGCCAGTTGAGATAGAGCTCAAATCACTGAGGGTGGTCATGGAAGCTCAAGTTCCGGAGGCCGAATGGGCGCAGCAGAGGTTACAGCACTTGAACTTGCTGGATGAGAGTAGGCTGAAAGCTTATTATCATAATCAGATTTACCAGAAGAGATTGGCAAGAACTTTCGGAAAGAAGGTGAGAAAATACCCGCTGAAAGAAGGGGACTTGGTGTTCAAGCAAATGAGGCCAGGCATACCAGATATTAGAGGGAAATTCAGACCGACCTGGGAGGGGCCGTATATCCTGAAGAAGCTGCTATCCAAAGGAGCTACAATCTTGTCGGATAGTGATGGGAACGAATTCAAAGAACCGATCAACGTCGACAGACTCAAAAGGTTCCATGGCTAAAGTCCAAAATAAAAAGAAGAGAATAAAATGCCCTGCAGGTCGAAAACCGAAAAAAGGCGGCTGTGCCAAAATTGGGCGCCTCGACAGGGTGAAAACCGAAAAAAGGCATCCTGTGCAAAAATTAGAGGCATGAGAGAAAATGTCCAATCGTGAAAACCCGAGAGGGCCGATTGGTAACAGGAGTTGATGCTGTTAAAATTTTGTTTCATGTATTAACAGCGCGTAAGCAGCTGAGTAAATGCCAAAACTGATCATGTATGCTGAAATTATATGAAAATATACACAATTTCGTGAAATAGAATGAATATTATTCTTTTCATTTTTGTCATTTCCTAGTTCTGCATTAAAAAGAAATGTAGCACTAAAAAAAATACATATATAGACTAAGCTAAGTCCTGCTGCTGCTCTCGCCGACCAGAAGCTTGAGCCCTTGAGTCCTGTTATCAGATGCTGGACTAAGGATCCACTTCTTATACTCATTAGTCGAAGACACAGAATGATTGCCGAACCTCGGGAAAACAGTCTTCACTGGTAGTTTGCCCCACAGCTCATGACACCGAGAAGCAAACACAGCCGAGAGAGCTCCTCCCCGGAAAGATAAGGGAACCCTCACTACATCCTGGGTCATCCCGAGCTGACACGTACATCGAGAGGTGATGCAGAAGGTGGCTCGACGAAGCCCACAAAGGGGAACACACCCCGATGGCCCATCAATGACCACATGAGACAGTGGGAGCCAGGCAGACATAAAACTGATGTCGTCATCCGACAGCTCGCCAAATCTGGTAATGCCTTCACCAGTAGTGGCATAACCATGTAATCGTCAACGCGGCAGAAAGTGGCTCGGTGAGTACTGTGGGGTAACTCGAGGGGGTGGCTCAGACAGCATCTTCAGTTTCTCTTGCAGCCTGAAATAAAAAAAATAATAAAAAAAAGAAAAAGAAAGAAGAGAAGAAAAAGAAAAAAAGAAAAAAGCCGCTGGAGTAAGTAGGGTTTACTTCAGGCAAAAATAAGGCACGGGGTTGTGTGAAAATCTGAAAGGACGCACCTCCTGCTAAGAAAAGCTAGTGTGAAAATCCATAAGGGACGCACTACCTTTAAAATAATAACGTACCTGGAGCAATAAGGGGCTGCTAGTAAAGGTTGTAGTGGATCCAGAGCTCACATCGTCCAAGCCCAGAATGGTTTCAGCCAGAATGAGTGGTAAGGGTGATAATCCCAGATGAAAGTCACTCAGGACTCCGAACAGGCGGGAGTCACCTGTCAAACCCCCTGGAACAACAGTAAGGAAGTTCACCATGCAGAACAAGAACGTGATGCTTACCTGATAGGTGGGGATGTCAGTGAACTGATCCAGAGCCTCGATCAATGGTCCCAGGGCAAAGGAAGAGCCCAGAGGAATCAGCCGGACGGCCTCAGAAGGAGGCATGCCGAGAGCCATGGCTATGTCCCGGATCTGTAATAGACCGCAGCGGGGGACGCAAGGCAGGGCGCTAGGAGGGAACCAGGCTCCCAGAATGGTAGCTAACTCTTCAGGCAAAGGGAACAGTTCCTGGTAGGTGAAGCGAAAGACGTGAAACCGGGGATTCCAGATGTGGGTAACCGCCAGAAGGAGGTTCTGATCGACTTTGACCCGGCACAGATATTTCAGCCCGGACAGAGAAGAAAGGGTGCCTTCTCCCCAAGTGTGTTTGTCATCTAAGATACGGTGCATCCTTTGGGCTAGAGAAGAAGACATATTGGGAGAGATGAAAGGCTCAAGATATTTGAAAATGAAGAGACACAAGAAGAGCAAAAATTTTGTAAGAATTTATAGGGAAGCGTCACCGACGGCCTACCCATATAGATCCACCTGGCAGACGTTAGCATTGCATTCATCACGCGCATTAACTTGCCTTTATTGCGAGACAGACGGCCAGCCCGTCGGTCGCTCCTACAGACGCCCAGCCCGTCGGTCACGAAATTCTATATAAGGGCGAGTGACAGACGGTGCAAACGCTGCTATCCCTTTCATTTTCCTCTCTCAAACCATTTTTTAGCATTTTTTAGCGGTTTTTCAAGCATTTCTTCTTATTTTTTTACGATTTCTTCATATTTTCGCATTCTCTACTCACCGGGTGCTTGGATATTCATATTTTTTCGGTTTCTACACTTCTCGCGACTACAAGTAAGTAAATAACTACTTTTTTTTTTATTTATTCATTTCTTCTTCTTTTAATCTTTAGAAATGATTAGAAAGTTTTAGGTGTCTTAGAAATTTAGGGGGGATGCTACCCATTTTTCTTTATTTTTTTTATGCAATTAAACCTGAATCTTTGCATGATCACATAGAAATAGAATTTTTCTATAACTGTGGTGCTTTAGAAATGGATCTTTCTAGCGCACTTTTCTGTGTATATATTGCTTGTGAGGCCTGAGGCCATTATTCTGTGTTGTTGGGGGTACACTCTTGCCGGGGTGCGTCCCATTTACATGCGTATATTATAGTTGAGGCCTGACGCCTATTTTGTTGCCTTTTTATGCAGGAGGTCGGGCATATCCCAGCCGGGGTGCTGCCCAAATTTTTATTATTTATTCTAGAATTGAATATTTTCATGTATAATGCATGCCTTGGGACCTAGAAAGCCCGTTTTCTTTATTCGCTTCAAATTATTTCCATGCTAATTGCATGTTGTTTTTGCTTTGATATGTGCAAAGCATGTGGGCAACCATTGCCCTTTTTATTTTTTATCAGTTTTTGCTTTATCTAGTTTTCGGGCCGCCATTGCCCTGGTGAGGCCCAAATGGGCCGTCACCTTAAAAATAAGTCTAATAATACTTGTTTTGTCAAATTTTCATTATCTAATTTTGTTCCTTTTGCAGGATGCCTCCCAGGCGTAGAGCACCGTAGGCCTAGCCCGAGATCGTAGTTCCGGGTTGGATGTGTAACAACCCAAATAGGGCCTGGTCGGAATCTGTGTTTTAAGTCGGATAAGTGAGGGTATATTCGTAATTTGGGTAAGAAGAATTTTGGACATTTAAGAATTTTGTGTTAAAGGAATTAAATAATTAAGTGTTAAGTGAAGTGAAGGGAATATTAGTGTGTGTTTGTAGTGTATGGTTGTAGGGTGTTAGTGCTCTAAGGGTTATTTTTGTGTGGTTTGTGGGTTTGGTGCCTTGGATGTAAAGTGGATTTATTGGAAATTATAAGGTGTGGGTTGTGTTTGGTGCCTTAGAAGATATTTGTGTAATTAAGCTTGTGTGTGTTTAGTGTATGGTGCCAAGAGTGGATGAGTTAAGATTGATGGCTTAATTCTCTAAGATTATGACAAGTGGCATGAGTTGGTGAGCAATTAATGTAAAGTAAGAGAGAGAGAAGGGAAGGGCAGAAATTGCCTAGCTTCCCGTGGAAGCTAGCTCATTTCTTCCTTCTCCTCTTCATTTCCGTCCCTCTCTCTCTCCTTCTTCCATTTTTGTTGCTCTCATCTCTTTCTTCTTGTGTTTTCTTGAGTCTTGAGGGGGATCTTTGAAGGTTTGAGCTAGAAGTGTTAAAGGTCAGTGGTTGAGTTCGGTTTGGGGTTTCTTGTGTTGTTCTTGTTATTTGGATTTCTGGTTTTGGTTGTGATTGGTTTTGATTTAAGTGTATTTGGTTGGATTGTGTAAAAATCGGAAGAGAGAAGGAAGAGTAAGGGCAAGGATAAAGTGGATTCGTGAGGAGTTCGGTTGAAGCTTCGTTTTTCAGGTTTGGGAGTTTATTTGATGATGTTTGGGAGCTGTGTTCTTGAATGTGTTTTGGGTGCATGCAAGTGTTATGAGCTGTGTTATAGATTGTGGTTTTTCCCCTATTTTTCCTCCTTGGATCAACTCTAGCTAGTGTTTGCATGTTATTTGTAATCCTGAGTGTGTTATGAATGCATGTAAATCGAGTATTGATTTATAGTGAAGTGATTGCGATATAGTGAAATTGTTATGTGTTATGAGATCGTGACTGTGCCATGTGAGTGAATTTTTGATACATTGATGTGGTATTATTGTTTGAATGTGTTATGTGGCTTGAAAGTGATACGGTGATGTGTTGGAGGCGGGGGTGTTACAGGATGGATGCTGAGTCAGCTCAGAGGTATAGAGCATTGGCTCAGGTAGAGCTTCGGGCCAGCCGTTTTGTATCCCGGCCGTTCCTGGAGGACCTAGGGATGGCCCCAGAGTTTGATTTGCTCGTCGAGGGTGATGGGTGGACAGAGTTCCTTGAGCCCTCCTTCCAGACTTTTTCGGAGGCTACTCGCCAGGTCCTGGCCACTCTCTATAACACCCCAAAGTGGTCCTAGAAGAATTACGGAGTTCTTGTTCGGAAAAGTAAGTATCGCGAGCGCGACAGAACCCTCTCGCGAGATGCTTGCACAAGTGGGTTTTAAGAGACCTTGAGATGGGTTTTATGACACATGGCATCGTAGGAGAGTGACACGTGGTGTAACACCCCCTTCCCATACATAGGCGATCCCATCCGGTAAGGAGTGAGATGCAGTATGAGACAAGGTGTCACCAAGCAAAAACAAAGCAAATATACATTCATTCATTACATACATACAGAAATACAGGATAATTAAAACTTTAATGGAAAAGAAAGCCATAGCTGATCATGCATTAATAACAAACCATTACAATAATGTTCTGATCAACTAGCAGAAACCAAATATATTACATATCCAAAAATCTAAGTACAAAAGAGGAAGCTGATACAAAACTGATACACGAGAGTTTTATACAAAAAGATTCATCAACTATTACAAAATTAAGCCCTACACTAAACCCTTCTGTGTTGGCTTGATGGCGGTGACTCTCTCAAAGTAAACTTCCTTCCACACCTGCACGGGTAAAAACACCGTGCTAAACGATAAACGCTTAGTGGGGAAACACACATAAATTATGGACGGCCATTCACAATGGTCGTCAAGGCATAACACATTCACAAATGCAAAACTGCAATAGCTTTAACAATATTCATAAAATCATGCTCACAAATTAAAGCCATATATTTGCATCACAATTACATATCCATTTCCATATTAGTTGAACATATACCCCATCATTATACTCATTCTGATATCACATGTATATATTCAATTTAGAACAGAGCAATTCAATCAATTATTTAATGAACACCTGAAGAACACCTGCTGACTCTAGGTAGTGGATAACGAGTGTACTGAAGGTACCTTACGGGTACGAATCGAATACTGAGGGTACCACACAGGTACAAATCAAAAGTCATTTCATTTTTATCAAAACACATTATTTGTATACTGAGGGGATCTTAAACAAGATCCTAATACTGATGGGTTCGCGAGGAACCAAACGGGGACCTGATCGGGGTCCAAACTGAACTGAGGGCTGCAGCTAAAAGACTCTATTAGGCATGCCTAACTATCCACTTACTTGACTCTAGCAGGCTATAACTCATTCAAATCACAATTCAAAACATCGCGTATAATTCATCAGAAGAATCATGGTATCACGCATTTCAAAGCATATAAAAGTATGACATGCATCATACAGCAGTATAAATTCATTTGAAGGAATTACGGAATCCATTTATAAGTTAAAATCCGGGAAATTTCAGAAAATTGGCTGAACGGGGTGACGGGCGAGGTTGGCTGGTCACGAGGCGTGACTGGCATCACAACTCTTGACTGGCCTCCTCACAAGGCTGGTCACGAGACATGACTGAGGGTCACGCCTCATGACTGGCTCTGTCCCTTGCGGATCACACGGCGTGACTCGCCCCTTACCTCTCGCTGGTCACGAGTCGTGACTGGGTGTCACGTCTCGTGACTGGCTTCCTTCTTTTGGCTGGTCATGCGACGTGACTGGCTATCGTGACTGGCCTCTCTCAGGCCAGTCATGAGTCGTGACTGGGAGTCACGCCTCGTGACTGCCTTCCTCATGGCCGGTCACGAGTTGTGACAGGCAGTCACAGCTCGTGACTGGCTTCTATCTGGCAGGTCACGAGTTGTGACTGGAAGTCACGTCTCGTGACTTGCCTCTCTTCTAGGCTAGTCACGCGACAAACGGGGATTTCTACAGTAATCGATTTCCAAATTTTCCAGAATTTCCCAGAACAAAGAAATCAATCCAAATTTGATTAAAAGTCATTCAAACCTGTTCTTACTTTACAGAAGACATTCCAAACAATATAACAACATATATATATAACTCAATTCAGCATTTACACAACCAAATCAAATATATATATATGCATCAAGCTCATCAAGAACATAAACCCTAGAATTTTACAGTAACCTCAAAATCACACAAATCATAACAAACAATTCCCAAACCTGAATTCTAAGCTTCACTTCACTTAGTCCCACTACTCCCAGCAATCTCCTTGCCTTTGGGATCGCGAGGAGCCTCAGCTAAACACAAACATCCAACAATGCAAACCCTAAGTTAAATCTAAACTCAAGGAAGAAGAAGAAGAAAAAGAAGAATAAGAGCAAGACCAAGATACGTACTTACCAAGTTAGGAGCAAGAGTGACCAATTTCCACAACCACAGTTTGATTTACAGTTAGCAATAATTAGGAAAGGGAAAAGGAAGAAGAAGATGGAGGTAGAAGGGAAAAACGTGAATCTGATCTTCCCTTCACTCTTCCCTCTTTTCTTTATTCATTTACCCTAACCTAAAACACATGTCAATCTTTTGGTGGTGGAACTTGCTCACTCACACCTTAACTCCATACATCACACACATCTTATGCGCTCCTAACTTATACACCCTACAATGGTATGAACACATGTACATAATCATTTCCCACTTAATTCACATACTAATGCCATGCATATAACCACATGCTAATAAACCCCAAAAACATGTATTTTACTAAAATACCCTTATGATATGCTGAACACATACAAATGCATGCTCACACAGACAGGCTCATTCTACTAGGGGGCAAACGGGGTGTGACACGTGGCGGCGTAGGAACATAACAAGTGGCTACAAGAGAGAGTGACATGTGGCAAGAGTTGGATATTATTACATAAAATAAATAGAGATTAAAACTAAAAAGAGGATAAGCATGTATTTAATTGGTAGATGGCATTTATTAGCATAATTAATTTTGGATTTACATGGACCATTTGCTTCTTTCTTCTTCTTTTACGTTAGTTTTGGCCCTCTTGTTCTTGAGTTTCTTTCTTTGGTCAGCCGTTCACCTTGCTTTTTCTCTCTCTTGCTCCTTTATTTTTCATTTGCTTAGTTCTTTGAGAGAACCACTTGAAGTGGCTTAAAGAGAGCATAGTAGGACTTGATTAGGTCTCTTCTAAAGGTAAGTTGGATTTGTTTTCCGATCTGACCTCCTTTTTCTTTTTATTTTTAATTTACAGTGAGAAAAAGTCTAACTCAAAATGTTTTCTATGTGATTTGTGGAAGCTATGAACAAGAAATGGGATAAAGTAAAGGAAAGGGTTGGAGCTGAATAGAGAGCTTAGTTCGAGCTTCCTAGAGGTAGGGATCGAGTGCGAATCTTATTTTAATTGCTTGTAGTGAGCTCATGATATATGTGTGCATGTTTGTGATCATGTGTTAAGTGGGTTTCATATGGTTCTGTGTGTAAAGAGTGATTTTAGAGAAATTCTGTTTGGGTTTCATTAGACCTTTGAATATGGTTTCTGTCATAAGTAGAGTTACAGAGCTTCATTTGTGTTGAGTCAAATTGCATCTTAAAGCTAAGATCCATAGATAAAAATGTCTAAGAGGAAGCTAGAGCTAATTCTAGCTCTATGATCCTCGAAAATGTTAAAAATCGGAGTGTTTCTGTTTGGGTCGGGTTACTGGAACAGTATAGCTTGTATAGACCATATCTTTTGTTATAAATGTCCAAACGACCTGAAGGTTGTCTCATTTGAAAGTAACATCTTATATAAAAATTGTTAAGAAGAACGTTTTGCCTAAAAATTACGTTTAGAGGTTCATTTATAAGATACAAGTTTAGGGTAAAAAGCAGTCTCGTGAGGCACCAAAGCGGAGCCTCTGTCGCGAGCGCGACACAGGTCGCGACCTCGCGACAAAACAACCTATATTAAGCTCTTTTTTCTTCATTTTGAGCCCATGGTTGGCATGGGTAAACCCCTTGCCTTTCCCCTTAACATTTTATACATGATTAGGGCTCCTAAATGATTACAAATTAGTTGTTAATGGAAAAATACATATGAGTATGATTAAAGATGGTAATTTAACTAATAAAGTAACAATGTATAGTTGTAGGAAGTATAGTAATTGACATGATAAATATGTATGAACTTAGGAATTGTTATATAATGCATTTGGTATAGAGTATAGAGCCTTTTTGTAATCTAGCTTCTGTCGCGAGCGCGACCTCTTGTCGCGATCGCGATAATGAACTTGGCTTCTGTCGCAAGCGCGACTTCTTGTCGCAATCGTGACAGAGAACCCCTTCTCGTCCTGTTCTACTTGTTTTGAAGAGTGTTTCCTTTTGTCTTGCTTTGCATGATTTATATGTTTATGTAATGAATTTCAGTGTTACATGCTTTTAGTTGTTGAACAAGATTGTATATGAATTACATGCCTCTGAATTTGATAAATGCACTTGAATTTTAGTTGGTTAATTGATATCTGTGTATAGTGTGTGAGTTGGTATTGAGCCTGATTACGGTTATAGTGGATAGATAAGCATGCTTATAAAGGGCTATAGTGCAGCTGCTATATGTTGGCCTTAATTGTGCCCAGGGTTCGAATACCTCGTGTATTCCATAGAGTTTGAGTTAATTCTCCACATGTAAGATACTATAAGCGGTATCCAGAGTTACCCGTATCCACCATGAAAGGAATTCAGGCTTATTAATGTTGTGTAGTAAACTTGAGACGATTAAAAGTATTGCTATGAATAAATGTCATAGTACATGAGAGTAAGGTTTAAATACATGAAAGATCTATATACAAGTACATGATTATATGTATGTGAACACATGGTGATTGCTATAGTTGATTATATGTCCTATATAAGTGTGTGAAAGTTATATGCATGAGATATTTGACTGTGTTATATGAAATGTGTGATTTATGTGTGACTTCGGAAAGAAGTCCTTTACATTATTTTCATCCCCACTAAGCGTTATCACTTAGCACTGATGTTTGCTTCCGTGTAGGTTTACAGGTGGATCAGAGATTGTGCATCTGCAGGTCAAGGCCACTAGGAAGTTTTGCTATATCCTTTTGTATAAATTAGAGATAGAGTTGGTGATGTTTTGAGTAACATCATTATGTAATAAAGAGTATAGTTGTTATATGTAATCGTTAAATGTATATGTATATGAAAAAAAAAATATGAACATGTATAAGTATAAAGCTTTTGGTAAAATGTACAGTTTACATGTATAATAAAAGTATTTTTGTCTGGGCCCAACTTATTTCTAATTGTTTATTATTACCGCTTCCGCTAGTGTATGTATATGTATGTGTATACGTATGTGCCCGCGTGGTGCCCCGATATTCCTTACCGGGGGTATGGGGGTGTTACATTTAGTGGTATCAGAGCATAGGTTAGAGGTTCTGGACTATAAGATGTAGAGTATAGATCAAATGTCAGAGTTTATCTAGAGTGTGGCCTAATGCAGATGTCATTTGTATAAAGTATAGATGGAGTCCGACTCGCGTGAGAGCGTAGAAGAGACAGCGGCAGATGTGAATTGGTAACAGTTTGAGGTGACACTCTGTATTCCTGTCAGCTATCTCCTTGAATCATGTGCACATAAGCATAGTGAAACATGGGGATGGGAAAAGTGTATGGCAGTAGCTTATATTGCATTTTCGCATCATTTCGCATACATAAATCATTACATGACCATTTCATCCGCATCCCTCATTTGTATGTGAAAAAGTACCATAGCATGCGTTTCATTGAGAAAAGCTGACAGGATATACATCCAATACTTGATGCTTAGAAGAAGTGTATAGATTAGAGTGTAGTGCGTTAAGCAAAGAGTGAAGTGTGTACGATTTGCTAGTTGTATGGTATAAGTGATAGTGATTCAGAGGTTTCTTTAAACATTTACCTACAAGTGATTAGCGGGGAAATTTCGAGGACGAAATTTCTTAAGGGGGAGAGATTTGTAACACCCCAAAGTGGTCCTAGAAGAATTACGGAGTTCTTGTTCGGAAAAGTAAGTATTGTGTGCGAGAGTTCTGTCGCGAGCGCGACAAGCGTCGCAAGCGCGACAGAACCCTCTCGCGAGATGCTTGCACAAGTGGGTTTTAAGAGACCTTGAGATGGGTTTTATGACACATGGCATCGTAGGAGAGTGACACGTGGCAGTGTAGGAACATAACAAGTGGCTACAAGAGAGAGTGACATGTGGCAAGAGTTGGATATTATTACATAAAATAAAAAGAGATTAGAACTAAAAAGAGGATAAGCATGTATTTAATTGGTAGATGGCATTTATTAGCATAATTAATTTTGGATTTACATGGACCATTTGCTTCTTTCTTCTTCTTTTACGTTAGTTTTGGCCCTCTTGTTCTTGAGTTTCTTTCTTTGGTCAGCTGTTCACCTTGCTTTGTCTCTCTCTTGCTCCTTTCTTTTTCATTTGCCTAGTTCTTTGAGAGAACCACTTGAAGTGGCTTAAAGAGAGCATAGTAGGACTTGATTAGGTCTCTTCTAAAGGTAAGTTGGATTTGTTTTCCGATATGACCTCCTTTTTCTTTCTGTTTTTAATTTAAAGTGAGAAAAAGTCTAACTCAAAATGTTTTCTATGTGATTTGTGGAAGCTATGAACAAGAAATGGTATAAAGTAAAGGAAAGGGTTGGAGCTGAATAGAGAGCTTAGTTCGAGCTTCCTAGAGGTAGGGATCGAGTGCGAATCTTATTTTAATTGCTTGTAGTGAGCTCATGATATATGTGTACATGTTTGTGATCATGTGTTAAATGGGTTTCATATGGTTCTGTGTGTAAAGAGTGATTTTAGAGAAATTCTGTTTTGGTTTCATTAGACCTTTGAATATGGTTTCTATCATAAGTAGAGTTACAGAGCTTCATTTGTGTTGAGTCAAATTGCATCTGAAAGCTAAGATCCATAACTAAAAATGTCTAAAGGGAGATGGAGCTAATTCTTGCTCTATGATCCTCGAAAATGTTAAAAACCGGAGTGTCTCTGTTTGGGTCGGGTTACTGGAATAGTATAGCTTGTATAGACCATATCTTTTGTTATAAATTTCCAAACGACCTGAATGTTGTCTCATTTGAAAGTTAACATCTTAGATAAAAATTGTTAAGAAGAATGTTTTGCCTAAAAATTACGTTTAAAGGTTCATTTAGACGATACAAGTTTAGGGTAAAAAGCAGTCTCGTGAGGCACCAAAGCGGAGCCTCTGTCGCGAGCGCGACACAGGTCGCGACCTTGCGATAGAACAACCTATATTAAGCTCTTTTTCTTCATTTTGAGCCCATGGTTGGCATGGGTAAACCCCTTGCCTTTCCCCTTAACGTTTTATACATGATTAGGGCTCCTAAATGATTACAAATTAGTTGTTAATGGAAAAATACATATGAGTATGATTAAAGATGGTAATTTAACTAATAAAGTAACAATGTATAGTTGTAGGAAGTATAGTAATTGACATGATAAATATGTATGAACTTAGGAATTATTATATAATGCATTTGGTATAGAGTATAGAGCCTTTTTATAATCTAGCTTCTGTCGCGAGCGCGACCTCTTGTCGCGATCGCGATAATGAACTTGGCTTCTGTCGCAAGAGCGACTTCTTGTCGCGATTGCGACAGAGAACCCCTTCTCGTCCTGTTCTACTTGTTTTGAAGAGTGTTTCCTTTTGTCTTGCTTTGAATGATTTATATGTTTATGTAATGAATTTAAGTGTTACATGCTTTTAGTTGTTGAACAAGATTGTATATGAATTACATGCCTCTGAATTTCATAAATGCACTTGAATTTTAGTTGGTTAATTGATATCTGTGTATAGTGTGTAAGTTGGTATTGAGCCTGATTACCGTTATAGTGGATAGATAAGCATGCTTATAAAGGGCTATAGTGCAGCTGCTACATGTTGGCCTTAATTGTGCCCAGAGTTCGAATACCTCGTGTATTCCATAGAGTTTGAGTTAATTCTCCACATGTAAGATACTGTAAGCGGTATCCAGAGTTACCCGTATCCACCATGAAAGGAATTCAGGCTTATTAATATTGTGTAGTGAACTTGAGACGATTAAAAGTATTGCTCTGAATAAATGTCATAGTACATGAGAGTAAGGTTTAAATACATGAAAGATCTATATACAAGTACATGATTATATGTATGTGAACACATGGTGATTGCTATAGTTGATTATATGCCCTATATAAGTGTGTGAAAGTTATATGCATGAGATATTTGACTGTATTATATGAAATGTGTTATTTATGTGTGACTTCGGAAAGAAGTCCTTTGCATTATTTTCATCCCCACTAAGCGTTATCGCTTAGCACAGATGTTTGCTTCCGTGTAGGTTTACAGGTGGATCAGAGATTGTGCATCTGCAGGTCAAGGCCACTAGGAAGTTTTGCTATATCTTTTTGTATAAATTATAGGTAGAGTTGGTGATGTTTTGAGTAACATCATTATGTAATAAAGAGTATAGTTGTTCTATGTAATCGTTAAAAGTATATGTATATGAAAAAAAAAATATGAACATGTATAAGTATAAAGCTTTTGGTAAAATGTACAGTTTACATGTATAATAAAAGTAATTTTGTCTTGGCCCAACTTATTTCTAATTGTTTATTATTACCGCTTCCGCTGTGTATGTATATGTATGTGTATACGTATGTGCCCGCGTGGTGCCCCGATATTCCTTACCGGGGGTATGGGGGTGTTACACTCTCCGCTATGCCAGTTTTCAGAGTGCAGATATCGACCCAGGGGTGGTTCAGTTTTGGTTCGATGGCGACCACTTTAGTATCACTAGACAGAGATTCGCTCAGGCCATGGGGCTCCCTACAGAGGAGGGGGTCGAGATCCCACGGCGAGCTATTAGACGCGCCCATTGGACGGCTATTGCCATACCGGGAGTGCTGTATGATCATGATACAGCAAAGAGCACCGTACTGGTGTCTCAGGCACTCCGGTATTTGCACAGAGTGCTATCCAGTTCGTACCTCGGTCGAGCTGGTAATCCAGGGTCGCTTAATGCGGCCGATATCTGGAGCCTCTGGGCTATGGTGGCAGGCCAGCGTCTCAACATTAGCCATGAGAGCTTGGCCAACTTGACCAGAGTCGGCAGAGGGTTAACGCCTGTGGTGATAGTGGGAGGAGTTATCACCCAGCTACTTCTGAGATTGGGAGTTACCCCTGATAGATTGAGAGGACCCTTGGCAGAGGGGATCCATGTGGATGCAGCCGCGGTAGTGCAGATGGGGATGATCTCCCCGATATCAGGTCAGGCAGAGGCCTACAGGGTGCTGAGCATTCACGAGACCCGGCGGATGTTCTCACTTCCCCCCTTGGGTCAAGATCCAGACCACCCGGAGCACACAGAGGATCAGCCTCCGCAGCCAGAGCCCGAGCCTTAGCCTGAGCCTCAGCCAGAGCACCAGCCTCTACATCCAGAGCCAGAGCCCCAGCCTCCTCAGCCTCAGACGGTGCCACCGCCGCAACAGCAGGAGCAGCCCAGGACCCCTTCGGACTTCGATATAGAGATCACGATGGATGATCTTTTTGCTGCCTCACCAGTATTCCGAGCACCGACTCCTGTCCCATGGCCGGGCTTCAGAGTGCATAGAACTACCCACGGGCCCCCCGAGAGATATCATCCTTATTCTAGAGGTGACCTGGGGACATCCACCTCTACAGCACCGCCTCCCGAGCCACCACAGCAGCAGCCAGCACAGCCCGACTTCTCTCAGCTCCTCACCTCTATGTTCGCAGCTTTAGAGCGACGGCAGGATGAGAGAGACAGAGCTCTTCATGAGAGGTTGGATCGCCAGCAGGCTGCCATTCAGGAGCAGTCCCAGTCAGTGGAGCGGTTAGCCCGGGAGCAGGCCGGCTACATCGAGCATACTACGCGGGAGTAGGCTCGGATCATGGATGCCTTCAGGGATGAGCAGGCTCAAGTCATAGAGACCTTCAGAGGTGAAGAGTTGAGGCTGATCGAACAGATTGCTCAGGACCAGAGGGAGCTTAGGCAGCAGCTCGCTCATGATTTGAGGACGTCACAGGACCGGGCGTCTCAGAGGGTTGACATGACCCTACAGATAATTGGCGAGTCACTCGACTCTCTGAGATCCCGCATCCAGGCGATAGAGGGGATACTCCCACCTTTGTCTCAGACCATGAGGGAGTTCAGGGACCAGACGGAGCAGCGCCTAGAGCACATGAGGGGGGCCGCCAGCGAGCAGACCACTCAGTTGAGCAAGGCGTTTAAGAAGTTGGGAGGCACAGTATCAGAGACATTGGAGTTTATCAGGACCTGCACCCAGCCTTTCTTGGATGGCCACGCTCAGATCCGATTCAGGCGGGCCCACGATGCCGAGGCAGGACCCTCCACAGCTCAGCCTCCACCTCCGGCACGGCCAGCTCTGCCTCCACCTCCGCCCGGGACAGTGCATATATCGAATGATGAGGACCCCGATGAGCCCTCTGACTACACACCCCTATGATATTCAGGGAGTCATATTTTTGTGTATTTGTACTTTGTATATATGTTGTACAAAATAGATATTTCTAGTGAAAAACTTTTGTTTCAAAATTTATGCATTTATTCAGTTTGTTTATTTATGATTCATATAGCAGATGAATATATACCTTCACATTCATTCATATTCCAAAAGAGGAAAATAAAAATGATAAATAACAACTCAAAAAAAGAACAAATAAAACATGGCATAACAGATAAAAGCAAAATCACGCCATTAATAACAGGTTAAAAGATAACCATTCAAACGTGAACTAACAAAACCTTTTATCACACAGGTACAGAGAAATACTACTTTTCACCTCACAAGATCGAAGCTGTGGTCAGAGAGTGCCGCACTTCACCAAATCGAGTTTGCAGCCAGAGAGCACTACATCTCTTCAACCCTACACAAGCCGAGATGAGGCCACCAGAAACAGAAGCTGCAGTTAGAGAAATACTGCTCTTCACCAGACCGGGATTGTGGCCAGAGAGTGCTACGTCTCACAGTTCACGCGGTAGCCAGAGAGTGCTACGCACCTTGCAGATCGAATGGGGGTTAGCAAGGGAACTTCAGATCGAAGCTGCAGTTAGAGAAACACTGCTCTTCATACCGAGATTGTAGCCAAAGCATGCTACGTCTCACAGTTCGCGTGGCAGCCAGAGAGTGCTACGCACCTTGCAGATCGAATGGGCATTAGCAAGGGAACTTCAGATCGAAGCTGCAGTTAGAGAAACACTGCTCTTCATACCGAGATTGTAGCCAAAGCATGCTACATCTCACAGTTCGCGCGGCAGCCAGAGTGTGCTACGCACCTTGCAGATCAAATGGGGGTTAGCAAGGGAACTTCAGATCGAAGCTGCAGTTAAAGAAACACTGCTTTTCACCAAACCGAGATTGTAGCCAAAGCATGCTACATCTGATAGTTCGCGCGGCAGCCAGAGAGTGCTACGCACCTTGCAGATCGAATGGGGGTTAGCAAGGGAACTTCAAATCGAAGCTGTGGTTGGAGAAACAACGCTCTTCACATCGGGATTGTGGCTAGAGAATGCTACGTCTCACATACACCTACCAGTCGAGACGAAATCAGTAGGGGTATCTTCGCATCGCCGAACAGACCAAGACGAGGTCTGCCCGGCAAACGGCACGGAACGTAAGAACCGTCGCAGGTACGCCTTCTTTCTTTCTGTCCTTTCTCTGAGTTTTGGCTTATCTAGGCGCTTGTGCACTAGTTTCTCCAAAACTGGGGGCAACTGTAAGCATCGTGTCCCGGAGCAGTCCAGATCAGAGGTTACCCTATGATGAAATCAGTATCCGAGCCTGTATAAATGGTTTGGATTTGGGGGTTTTAGTCCCGCGTTTCATGAGAAGTGAGTCTTTTTACCTTTCGTAGTCAAAGGGGGAGAAAACAGGGGATCTTCGAGTCAATAGGCTTTTTTTTCCTCCACAGACGGCCAACCCGTCTGTGAAGCCAGCCCGTCGCCTAGGGTCACCAACGGCTTGTGGCATTTTCCGATGCCCGTTGGAAAATCACCGCCCTTGTCAGAACGCCGCCTGGTTTCCCGGGACACGCAACCTTTCCGACGCCCGTCAGTGGATGTGGCAGGGCCGTCGGACGAATCCTTGTGTCAGAAGGATTCTTTCGATGCTCGCCTCCATACACCGATGCCCGTCGGTCATGTCTGGCTTATAAAAGCTCTGAATTTTCAATAGAAAAGGGTTCCAAAAATTTTCAAGAGGGGAAACTCTGCCAAAATTCAAGCATATTTTCTCTCTCTTCCAGCAAACACATTTCATAAAGAAATCTTTTTAAAAGGAGGATCAAATCAATCAAAAGGAACTAAAACTAATTAGTTTTCTTTAGATTTTGATTCCAAAATCAGTCTTTTGAAGGGTTAAAGAAGAAATAGTCTATTTTCCTTTCTTTGATTCTTTATCTTTGCTTCTCGTGGAACGCGCGGGGCTCTAATCAACACAAGAATCTCACCCAAAGCGAATATCTGAGGGTAAATATTCCGGATTCCTTCTCCATATCATTTCATATTTGTTCTTTATTTGTTGGTTCTTTCACTTTTGCCATCATTCTTCTTTATTTTGGCTCTATTTATATATTTTTATGATAAAACTTCTTTTTTGGCTTTGAAAAGAGTTTTCTCTCTTCTGATTTTTCGGAGACAGTGGTGACCGACGGGTCATCTCTTTCACCGATGCCCGTCGGTCACCTCACCTACAGACGCCCTCCTTTTGAGTGACAGACGGACATGTCGGTTATCTTGACTGACGCCCGTCGGTCACCTAAAAGAGGCCGTCGGTGGATTCTGTCTCTTCCCTTTTAAATGATTTTCTGTCTTTTTCAAGTCCCTTTGGATTCCCATATATTGATTTTATGTATATTGACATCTCTTAACTTTCTATGAGTGTATATTGATTCTCTTGGACCATCCCGAGCTTGAGCGGCTATCTACCATATTCGGAGGATTTCGTCCGGTTTTGTTTCCTAATTCTCTTGATTATTTCCTTCATTTGTTTACTTATTGATTTTATGTATATGGATATACTCTTTTCATATCTCGTTAATGTATAAAATGACTCAATGTTTTATATTCAATAAAATGAGGTTTACACAAAAGCAAGGGTCCAATGCCCTATTTTTATCCAATATCACAAATAAAAATATCCACTTTTGATAATGGTGCATGCGAGGACCAAAGTCCTCAAAAATAAATAATGCCCCGATTCGTGTATATATCGCGCATTTATAAAGGGAGTTGTATTCCGCTCCTTGTATTATTGTAATTTATCGCTTTCACTATTTATTTTGCTCATTTACTACTTTCCGAATGTGAATAAATGCGCCTTTAATCAATTGCATCGTGTGGAGAGAGAACGAATTAATAATAATTAAAATTTGATCATAAAATAATCGAGGTAGAAATAGATGAGAAATCCCGGACCCAGCTTTGGTCTTTGGGCTCAAAGAGGCTAGAGGTCTACCCTCCAAGACACCTTTTTATGCCACGAGACTTTAGTGCTAATCCTAGGCTCCTTAGGGTGAGAGGTTTACCTTCCAAGACCCCTCTGGCTGGCCCAAAATGGATACCAAGCGCAGTCTTAGGCTCTCCGAGGCGAGAGTAACTTTCCCAATGTTCTATTGGGTGGCAACTCCATGATACCTCCTTGTTGCCCAACATAGACGCACTTGCAATTTATTGCAAGCTGTCAACGGACCCACAAATGCCCCGATCGCCCACTGCGGGCGGTCGAACGGGCGGCCGCGGGGATCCGGCGCGCGTCACAACCCGTTAAGCTCAAGCAGAAGTACTCTATCTTCTGCCTCTTTGTTAAAGTAGTACCCTTCATTACCAACGAGTACTACTTTACATGCATGGTGGGGTCTGAAGTGTCATCAAATTTTGGAATATTGAGCATCTTAAAATTCTGAGGGACCAGATTTTCTCCCTCCAACTCTTTATCCTTGGGGTTCATCCCTCGTGTAATGCCCCAATGCCCCTTAGGAGGACAAGGGAGCACTACGCAACACTCATAGAACTATAGACATACTGTAGAGACCTGATGTTGAGTCGAGGATAATATTTATTCAAAAATGGGCGAAAAATAAAAGCATTTTTGCTCTCTATGAACTGAGGGGGTCTTTCAGGAAAACTTGATAATTTCTCCGAAAAAATAAAAAAAATTGTAAAAATTAAATTAAAATTAGGTTAAATTAATTAACTAATATTGTATGATAGTAAGAAATTAAAAAGAAAAAAAATAGAGTGTTTAATTAAGTAAAATAGGTGATAATATGTCAAAAACTAAGGAGGAAATCAAGGGAGAAAATACATGTGCAAAACCCTAGCCAAATTGGAGTATAAAAAGAAAAAGAGAGAAGGTAAAAATGGGGGCTGGCAAACAAAAAGAGGGCAAGAAAATAGGAAAAGAAGGAGAGACCTGGGCAAGCGAAAAGAAAAAAGAAAATAAAAGGCAAACAAGGGAAGAAAATAGGAAAAGAAGGAGAGACCTGAGTCGAGGATATCCGTTAAGTGGCATTTTTTTATTATTTTATATTATTATCATTATTATTATTAATAATTTTATATTATTATTATTATTATTATTGTTATTATCGTTATTATTATTATTTTGAAATTATTATTATTATTATTATTATTATTATTATTATTATTATTATTGTTGTTGTTAATTTTTTTTATTATTATTTGTTATTATTGTTAGTGCTTGTTTTGGTGTTGTTATTATTATTATTATTATTATTATTATTATTATTATTATTATTATTATTATTAATGTTGTCATTTTTATTGTTATAATAATAATAATAATAATAATAATAATAATAATAATTATTATTATTATTATTATTATTATTATTATTATTATTATTATTATTGTGTGATGAATGTTATTTTTACTCTTATCGTTTGTTATCATTATTATTACTATAATTATTATTTTTGTTATTAGTGATTATTATAATTATGCCATTTGTGTCCTATATTTATTAATTTGTTAATTCTGTCACTTTTTATATATTAGATTAATTATTTTTCTCAATTTATTTCATTCAATTATTTATTTATTTATTTATTTAATCATTTAGTTTAATTTAGTCTATTATTGATCAATATCATTTTTTGTCATAACCACAACCGCGAGGGGTATGTGGCTCGTCTATGGAGCTAGGCGGAGCACGGTCGAGGAGAATAGTTTAGGATTTATTATTCGAGGCCTGCATTAATTATTGTTTTATTTTTTTTTATTTGCTTGAGATCTGTAATAATAAAGTTTTTTCGGCCGCACTTAAAAAGAACCACAACACAAAATATTTCTACTAAAATTGGAAATTTATTAATAAAACTGGACTAATGTCCTGGTTTTCACCCCAAAAACAAAAGGTTATTGTTTTCATCGAAACGATATCACTTCTTCCTTTTTCATAAAATCGGTTTGAGAACTCTTTACTTTTTTTATAAAATAAGCAGTTGGGAACCAATGTTCTCATCTAAACGAATGTCCCGATTTATGCATGTATTTCGTTCTATCACTATTATGGGTTCGCGTTTATTTTTCGGACAATTGCAATTATATTTTGTTTATCGCTTTATTTATTGCTTTTCTATGTGCTTGTAATGTGCTTTAATTTACTTGCATAAATCGTGTGATAAAAGAGATAAAATAATTGACTTTAAAACTCAGCCGTATAACATTAACCAAAGGTATAAATAAGACTGAGGTCTCGAAATCTCTCTGATTTTGGCCTCAAAATATTAGAATTTATTTCCCATTATTTTATTGGGTGGTGACTCTGTGATAGCTACCTTATGAAACCCAACAAACGCCCTCGTAAGTTGATTGCCAATAATGGAATGGGGGTGAATCCCTGTCCATTGCGAAGCGATAAGCTTTCATGAGTTTTAATGAACCTTCATCCGGTCCCAGGTCCTAAAAGTGGACTCCAGAGAGTGACCCGGATGCCGAGTGGGGTTCAGTGCGTGTCACAGTGGCGACTCCATTGGGGATATCATGAGATTTTGCTCCGAAAGTACCTTTAGCTAATTTAATATAAATGGGTTTAGGGTTAAGAAATTTTATCTCTTTTCGAAAAATTGCATTGCATTTCACTAGAGCCTTAGATTTATGCTAGTTTAGACCTTCTCTCAGCTCCAGTGCATTCCCGAAGCACGACCCTACGTTCACTCAATAGAGGGAAGTGTTAAGGATAATCACCAGCCCAAGACTCGTACCTTATGGTATATCAAATGGAGATCCGATTGGTCATTATGCTCAGGATGAGCTAGACTCGTCGGCAGGGACCATGCTTAGGTAGCGCTAAAGTATCATCACCTTTGACCAAAGCTCTACTTCCACTAGGGGGCATGAACCATAATAAGTTGCTTGTGGAGTGGGTGTATTGAACAAATTCAAATAAATTTATACGTTTGCTCATTAAAGGTTTTCATGTCCCGAGGGGCACATTTCAGTTTATTTGGATTGTTTAAATACACGATGGCCAAAAATTCATTTGTATCCGTTTTTTGGTAATGAGAGATTGTGTTGTTGGCTCTCCAGCACACTATACGTATCCATTGGGTTCCCCACTAACTCTTAGGCTAAATTTTCCAAGGGAAGAGACAGCACAACCTCCTGTGTAGGAGAAATACAGTTGTGAGGATTTTCTTTTTTCTTGTATGTGTATATTCGTACTACTCGTGCATTTTTTATGTAGGGAAAATTTAATTAAATTTGAACCAACAATAGTAAAAAAAGCATGTACATTTTGTCTTATGTATAATTCTTTCCATATCCAAATGGAGATCCGATTGGTCATTATGCTCAGGATGAGCTAGACTCGTCGGCAGGGACCATGCTTAGGTAGCGCTAAAGTATCATCACCTTTGACCAAAGCTCTACTTCCACTAGGGGGCATGAACCATAATAAGTTGCTTGTGGAGTGGGTGTATTGAACAAATTCAAATAAATTTATACGTTTGCTCATTAAAGGTTTTCATGTCCCGAGGGGCACATTTCGGTTTATTTGGATTGTTTAAATACACGATGGCCAAAAATTCATTTGTATCCGTTTTTTGGTAATGAGAGATTGTGTTGTTGGCTCTCCAGCACACTATACGTATCCATTGGGTTCCCCACTAACTCTTAGGCTAAATTTTCCTAGGGAAGAGACAGCACAACCTCCTGTGTAGGAGAAATACAGTTGTGAGGATTTTCTTTTTTCTTGTATGTGTATATTCGTACTGCTCGTGCATTTTTTATGTAGGGAAAATTTAATTAAATTTGAACCAACAATAGTAAAAAAAGCATGTACATTTTTTCTTATGTATAATTCTTTCCATATGATAATTAATCATGTAAAATTTCTTATATCATAATATGTGAATATAAATGTAACATGTACTTATCATGCATGTGCATAGCGATGCATGTCGCAACATATACATATCAGCATACATCATGACATCTATCGTGCATGATAATCATTACATATAGCATGTGTTATTGAAAGTACATATTGACATATCTCGTAACAGGCATAGACAAGCCTCCGCCATAACAAGAGAAAAAAAATTCAATCATGCGTCATAGCATGTACATATATATCTTAGTATGCTCACATTGCATATGTACATAAACATCATGTGCTAGAGCATATACATTACGCTGCATATCATAGCGTGTGTAACACCCCTCACCCACGTATAGCATACTGTATGGAAACATAAACAGTATGTGACGATGGGTGAGGAATGCTACGGCAAAGCAAGCCGGGAACAATAATATAAGCAGAGTTATCAAAAATTTTCTCAAAACATACAAACATCCACAAACACAAAAGACATTCATATTCTTATGATTACATTGCTCATAATATTTTATTACATCCCAATCGCTTAATACAATGCTCATTAAGAATTACATTAAAAGGTAGACTATAATTCCTAAACACTAGCTATTACTACGGATTGGATGGCCAGACTGTTGCGGATTGTCCTCGGCGACACGACTAACTCCAAACCTGCATGGATAAAAACCCATGCTAAGCACCAAGCTTAGTGGGGAAAACACATAGTGTGGACGACCATTCACAATGGTCGTCAGTCACAACACACCATAGATAACCAACATCAAGTCATTTAACACATATATACATAATTGGTCATAAATAGCACATTTTAATCATGACCGTTTATAAGATTAAACAGGGTGACAGTCTTGCTTGATACATGCTTTTAATGTTTTGTTATATATCACATGTCATATACATCATTTTATTCAGCTTATAATCAGATCTCTAATTACAATAATTCTTACATATCAAGGAGGTCATGATTAAGCCGCTAATAAACTAACTTCATGTTCAAAGCATATAAATGTATCTTATATATATATAATCACTTTCGTTTAATTACTTCCTTCAAATTGTTGCATTACTATTGTGACATTAACTCATGTTAATAGTATAAAGAAAATAATCAAAGCTGAAGCATATGAACTTTTAAAGACATTACCACATTTACACATAGGGACCCCATTGGACCCAAAACCATAGGTGCGCGAAGCGCAACTCATGCCAAAATATAAGTCTTATCACACAAGGTGATCACATTCTCATTGAGTGCATGAATTTATACAAAACTTAACATATTTTTATCAATTCACACGTATCATTCAGTTCACATAATTATGCTCGTTAATGCCTGCTAAGTCAAAAGGGTGGATAACGAGTAACACATAGATACCCAAAGGTACCAGAAATATTCTCATAACACATAGATACCCGAGGGTATCAAAACAATCTTTTTATTCTTGTTCCAAAGTATTTTCACATAGAATCTTAGGTAAGATTCAACAGAAAGATCACGAAGATCCATTCGGGGGACCTGATCAGGGTCCAAATCGTACACATGGCTGCAACTACACATAACTCTATTAGGCATGCCTAATTATCCACGACTCGACTAATGCAGGCTAAAACTTACTTGTTTCTTTTAGAAATGCTCATGCCATAATATAAAATCTTTTTCAAAAGTACATACTTTTATTATAATCGCATAATAATCCGATACATAAATTGTTCATAAAAATAATGGTTCACGTAATTATAACAATCCGTAACCTTTAATTACAATCACATTTAATTTTAATACATGTTCCACAAATTATTACAACTATAACTTGCATGGTATCGCACATTTTAAATTTCACACTATATCACATGTGAATCACAAGCCAGAACTCATGTCAAATAGCTCAATCAATCATCTATTCATGGCACAAAAAAGAGTCGCACTCGCGACCCTTGTCACGATGGCGACAGAAAGTTAAATGGCCTCTGTCGCGCTCGCGATACCAGTCGTGCTCGCGACAGAGCCCAACCATTCACTAGGAATCGCGCTCGCGACCTGAGTCATGACCACGATAAAACCAGATGATCTCTGTCGCGCTCGCGACAGAGCCAAACATCATCCTTCTTTCTTCTCTCACTTGCATACACTTCACATAGAAACATACTTACTTTTGTCATGTCCATAACTAATTTTCTTGAACATTATTTTCCCTAAATTAATACATAGAACCAAAGGATTTCAGGAAAATTCTTTCAAGTTACCCAACTGATTAAGAATCATTTTGTAATTAAGTAGTCGAACTAAAACTGTTTGAGATACAGAAAATTCATTTCAATCTCGATTTATGACACGCTTAATACCATCATTTATTTCATTCTTAACATCTCATACCAATTCTAACTATAAATAAGTCCCCTCAGGTCCTTATCATTAAAGGCTTATAAACTTTTATAGGTCTTACACAATGTACCACAATTATTCTTAACAGACACCAAGGCACTACTAGGGTTCAATTGATACTCTCTTTTTCATGTCCGATTAAGTTTCTATGCTTTGGTTTGAACTCGAAAGAATATTCTAAACTTTATATGTATCCTGAAGAATTGGGAGTCCAACCCTATAACTCTACTAGTTAAAAAATGTAAGTTATAAAATTCCACTTCAAATTGCCTAACATAATAGAAATCAGGTTTAAAATGAACATGCTCGAAAGTGTTCAATTCATTAAACTTCTAAATAACTAAGTCAATATTCTTATTTATAACCTTATACATTTGTATTCCCATGTGATAACCATTTATTTGTTCATTTCCAAACTCTAAACATATGATAAATACGTCTCAAGAGGTTCCAAGGATGTTCGGGTGGATTTCGGAAGACAAAACATTATAAAATACATGACCTAGACAAGGGTAAAGAGGGTCAAGGGTTTATACCAACTATAAGGCTCAAAATGAGAGAAAATACCTTCAGCAAACTGGTTCTGTCACGCTTGTGACAGAACCTCCGCCACTTGCCCTACGAAAACGGACTTAAGAGACAGTTTTCCGTGTCCGACTTTGTATCGCTTAAACGACCCACTAAAACTCCTTTTTAACCAAAACGTCCTTCTTAACAAATGTTACTTAGGCTGTTAGCTTTCAAATGGAACAAATTTTAGATCAATTGAACACCTAAAACTCCAGATATGAGCTACACAACCTATACTGCTCCTATAAACCCATTTAACTACAAACACCCCCGTTTTTACCATTTTCAAGGGTCTTAGAGCCAGAATTAGATTTTTGTCCTTCAGAGATAATTTTTAGTAATTGAATTAGCTTTCAAATGGAACTAATTCCATCTCATTTGGACATCTATAGCTTGACTTATAACTAAAACGAACACTAAAGGTCCAGTGAAATCTTGACAGAGTATTCCCAGAAAACTCAAATTCGCTAAACCCAAGCCAATCCACACAACCATATCAACAAAACCAATCAAATTTTAAATAAAATACACTTCAAAACAGAAACTCATTCATACACAAATCAATAATTAAGAATCAATTCAAAGCATATAAATTTTCCCAAACCTTAACTCCTTTGCCCTAATAGCTTCAATGGTGGCACTTCTTGCTTCCATACTCCCTCTTCAGTTATGTCAATCCAATATCCTCATCAAAACATAGAATATCACTCCATATTTTTAATGAAATAAAAATGAAATTCTAGAGATGAGGATTCCTACTTACCCTTCTAACTCAAATCTCTCCTTCAAACACTTGAGCTGCACTTTCTAATATTCATAGCTTGGGCTTGCAAGGGAAGAGAGGGAGGGCTGGCGTGAGATGAAGAAGAAGAGGGAGAGAAGAAGACCAAAGGAAATTCACATGAGGGAGGAGAGGGAAAGTGCAGAAATCTGCTCTCTCTCTTTCCTTAATAAAGTCAAGCTTATCTCAATGCCACATGTCCTTTTCCTATTGGCCCTCACTAGATTTTTATAACAATTCTTCTTTTGGTCCTTTAGCTCTTTTTTAATCTTTCCTTAGCCCACTACATAGATGTCATTCCTACATTGACCCACAATTAAATCTTACTCCCTTCAATTAAGTCCTAAATTAATACCTTTCAAATTTCCGGAGTTGGCCGCAGTTGCCGAAACTTTTATGTTAATACCAAATTCGTCCTTTCGACGCATCTAATGCCACAACTCACATACTTTCGGCATATAAATGTTCCATTCTTAAATTTAGCCCTCATATTATTTATTCTACTCAAATAAATCCATATATATGTGAAATTACAAAAATACCCTTGGCTCTCTTTTTCTTGATTCTAATCACATCTTTTCCTCCTACTTAATCACTCCGACCATCAAATCACACGATTTCAATCGTCAAACTCCCCGGAAATACACAAATCCTTCGAGGGTACATTTCGGGGTGTTACAGCGTGTACATATTAGTATACATTATTAGGCTGGGCATTGTACACATCGTGTATGGCAGACACCTTGCACCTTTCACATTGTATGCCATACCATGCACATGCATTATCATACATGAGTTATGCCATGTACATATGAATCCTGCATCATTTTAGTCATTATATATACCATGCCTCGCTTTGCATATGCATACCATGTGAATGCACATACCTTATATATGCCATTCGTTTCTTGCAGCCACTTTCATACCATGACTTGTATCGCAAACATATGCCAGTAACTGTATACACTCATTCTTATACTGTGTCATGTGTTATGTGCCTTATTTGTATATATATTGTACTTCCATGTATGTGATTTTTGCCATACCTTACAACTCATTAATATATATTATCGTGTTAGATCTTATTCATGTTACATCACATACATATCCCTATCATGTCTAAGCCATGCCATGTGCACATGCACTATACATCATGAACAATCACTCTCATGTTGTGCCATATCTTGTACTTAGCCCTTCATTATATGCTGGTTGCATGCACACTGCGAATTTTTGTATGTACATCATCTGTCATGCAGTTGTTAGGTGCTAAAAATGCTAACTCCACAAGTGCACGGTTAATCACTTATAGTACTTAAGATGTCGATCCCACAGAGAAGGTAGATTAAATATTACTCACTATTACTACTTGATTTTATTTTGTTTACAATGTTCAATAATTTGTAAGTTAATTCTATACTACTCGTGTCATGCAAATTAATTAAACCTAATTAAAAATGATCAAAGAAGACAATGTAGATGATGAAGAACTAATAAATTCAAAACTTGATTCCATCTTTTAATTATAATTATAATCTTATCAGCAAGCCAAGTTGAAATAAAATTCTAATTCACTCTCTCGACATGAGCTAGAGTGCCTAAAACCTGCAATTATAATACTAATCCTTAACTCTCATTAATGAACTAGTTAATTCTAATTACATATTCTAAGATTAATCACCAACCTATAGCAATTATCTTAACATACTGATCTCTCGAGTTGTGTTTTGATAATGAAATTCTATTAGTTATAAGATAAAGTGAATCTCTCAATTCTACCTTGACTTATAATGATCATGCAAATATACAAACTGAAAATTCTGCATTCAAAGACTATCAACATAGATGGAAATAGAAGTAACATTAGTATCATTCAAGTTCCTTAAACAACTTTCATTTAATGTTTACAAAGAAGAAGTAAAGATTAGAAATAGAAGAAGGAGAACTCTCGACCCTTTTTCCCTTCACAAAGTATAATCTTCTTCCTTGCAATTGCCTTCTTCTCAAAACATGAAATCTAACTTAGAACTTCAACTAAAGAAATATGTTCTCTCAAACTTACAGAAAATTAATTAGTTAAAAATTCCATCATCCTCAAATTACAGTTGAATTAAATATATATAATGTTCTAAAAGTCTTGTCCCTTGGTAAGCTTCTTCAAAGAGTTGCAAAAGTTGGTGAGAAAGCATGACTCTTCAAGTGACTTTTTGAAAATAACTATCCAACGGCTCTCTCTGTCGTACTTGGGATGCCTGTCGCGCTCGCGACAGCGCGCGGCCTTCTCTCCCTTGCTTCTCTTCCTTTGTGCTGGCTGCTTTGCTTTCCTCCGCGTCTCATCGCGCTCGCGATAGCATACGGCTTCTCCTTTAGTTCTTCTCTTTCTTCCTTTTCGTCCCTCTTCTTTAGCACCTTCTGTCGTAGTCGCAATGCTTGTCGCGCTCGCGACAGCTTCCTCTTCTTTTGCACAATTTTGCTCCTTCTTCCATTGTTTTCTCCAATTTCTCCTATACTCACAAAACATATAACAACACATAAAGCTTACCTAATTCTAACACAATTAACTTAAAATAAACATTATTTTAATCGCAAAACATGGATTAAATATGAGCTATTTAGGCTCATATCAAGCCCCCACACATAGACTTTTGCTTATCCCCAAGCAAAACATAACAAACAAACCAACAAAACACATAACACAAAATGACATGCACACAATTCTAGAGGTTGCATCTATATTTTACAAACATTTGAAAATAACATGCAATAACTTTCATTTCTTAACACATTAGCCCAACTATGCAAATTCTCAAACAATATCATTATCCATTAAAATTGAATAACCATGCACATTCGAAAAATCATGAAGTTGCAAAACACAAGAATATTTGAAGTGAAGAATTAGAATATCTTAACACATGTAGAGATTATTTCACACAAAGCATTGCCTAAAGTAATTCTCACTCAAACACTATATTCTTAAATCTCTCAATGTGTTTATAGGGTAGTGTAGACACCGGGTCCTGAGGCAGTCCAGATCAGAGTTACCCAATGATGATAAGATGCCTTGTCACAGGCAAAAAGGTTAAAAGTGGTGATTTCCTTGTAAAATTTGCATTTTAGAGTAAAAAAATTAAAAAATAATAAAAAATATTTTTAAAAATTAGATTTGAAAAATGGGCTTAGAAATTACAATATTTTTAGTTTAATAGAAAAATAAAAATTTTAAAAAAAAAAATTTCGGAGTGTCAGTCGCGCGCGAGGCGACGCTCGAGCGCGCCGTGGGATCATCCGCGTGCGCTGCGCGCCACGCGCACGCTGGGCGAGCGCTCTCGCCCAGTGTGCGTGATGGACGCCCATCGCGCGCGCCGACGGGCGTCCGTCGCACCTGTTCTGCCGAAATTTGCCTTTTTGGCCCCAAAATCATTTTTTTCCGATTTTTCACCCAAAAATCCATTTTTTATCCCTTTTTTTTAGGTTTTTAAAGGTTTTTTCCTTTTTTAAAATTCAAAATAAATAGGATCTGATTTAATTGGATTTTTTCTTCTTAATTAATTTCATTTTCTATTTTCTTCATATAAAAAGAAAAAGATGGAAAGAGAAATGGGGGAATTTTTAGGCTTTATTTTTTAGTTTTTCTCTTCTTCTTCTTCTTCAACAAATTCTCTCTAGGTTTTTAGAATTTTTCCCAACAAAAATAAAAAGAAAGTTCATCAATTCTTCTTCTTTTTCCAATAAAATTTCTTCTAAATATATTTTTAGAAGGTGTTTTATTGATGGAATTTAATTTTGAGACAAACATAATAGTTTTTTGTTCTCAAAATTCAATTTTTTTAACTTGTTATTTATTTTCAATTAAACTTTTTTCAAGGTTTCTTTTACTTTGAACCCTTTTTTTGATGAAAAATTAGTTTTGAGACAAACAAAAGGATTATTTGTTCTTGAAATCTATTTTTTTCATTTGATTTCCTAAAAAAAAAGTTTTTTTTCTCATAAATGATTTTTTTTCTTTGGAACAAACAAAATAATTGTTTGTTCTTGAGAGCATTTTCATTCTTTTAATCAATAAAAATCATTGTTTAGGCAAAGAAATTAATTCTTTATTCTTAAAGAATTGTTTATTTGCTTTCTTTATTTTTTTCAAGCCTATTTTTCTTGGAATAAAATTCCAATATTTTCATATCTCAATTCTAATCTTACAAACCAAAACAAGGAAATCAATCATCACTTTTACCTTCATCGAATTCGAAACTCTGAGGGTAAACATTCCGGGCTTGATGCTTTTATTTTTCTTAATTTAATTTTGTTCATATTTAATTTATTAACATGTATATTCTTATTATTTTTATTATTTTCATTTATTTGTTTCTTTGTTCTATTGCTTTTATATTTGTCTCATTTAATAAGTTAATATATTATTTTTGTTCATGTAAATATTGATTTCTTATTATTGCTAACATGTAAATAATTTATTTTTGTTTTAATTTCTCATTACTTTTAACATGTAATTAATTAATTTATTTTGATCGATCTTTTGGCCATATAAATATGTCATGTTAATTGAGATAACATTAATTAATCATTTCATTCATTTAATTATTTTTATCATTTTTTTATTCATTTTTAATTTTTATCATTCTTTTTCATTGCTATTGTTATATATTTATTGTTTATTCTTTCATTTGTTTATTGTCATTGTTCATTATTATCATTACCATGCTCATATTTTTATTTATTAATTCATTAACATGTTTTGTTTATTTTAATCAAGTCATTTAATTCTTTTATCATTTAATGCATTTTTATTTATTTTGATTTGTTAACATGTTAAGTCATTTATCATCTTTCATGTCATCTTATTTTATCTTAATTTGTTATTCATTATTTTATATGTCTAATTGATCTTATTATTTTAATTACTAACATTATTTCATTGGTGTTTTATTTTTATTTCACAACTTATTTTTCCTCTTGGGCATTTTTGTGAGCACGTGAGGAGATCCAGAAGGCTCATTTTGGGGTTAAATATTCATTTGCTTCATTTGTAATATTTTATTTACTTGGCTTTTTCATTTAATTTGCCATGTAATTTTCTTATAAAATTATTTGTTTTAGGCCCGCTAGAAAGAAAATCACTAAACCATTTTTTATTAATTAATTTGAAATCTTTCTTAATAAAAATGGGACCAATGTCTCAGTTTTCTCCATCCAAAATCATCACATCAAAAATTATTTTATAATAAAAATGCATGCGAGGACCAATGTCCTCATCGATCAATGAACATCCCGTTTTATGTATGGTTTGTATTTTATTTATAATGGGGGTTGTATTCCTCCCCTAGTTTTGTTGTAATTTATTTTCATATGCTTCATTTTTAATTTTGCCTTATTTACCGCTTTTTCTTGAGTGGATGACATGTACTTTAATTAACTGCATTAAAATGAATGAGAAATAAGATGAAACTCTAAATTCAAAACACGACTATAAAATTAACCAATGTATGAATAAATGGGAAGTCCCAAACCTACTCTGGTCTTAGGCTCAATGAGGTTAGAGGACCATCTCAATGTTTCATTGGGATGGGGCCTCCAAAATATCTCTTATTGCCCACCAAAAGGCCCAACTCGAATAATCCTAGGCTCCACGAGGTTAGAGGATCATTCCAATGTTCTATTGGGATGAGGTCTCCAGGATCTCTCTGGCTTGCCCCAAATAGATATACATGCGCCGTCTTAGGCTCACTGAGGCTAGACGACCTTTCCTAATGTTTTATTGGGTGGCGACTCCAAGAAACCTCCTTGTTGCCCAACATAGACGCACTTGTAATTCGTTATAACTTTTAATGAACCTCTCTCGAAAGCCCTAAAAGAGGGTCTTCGAGGTGCCCCGGGCTTCGGCGCGCGTCACAGTGGCGACTCCGCTGGGGATAATACTCGAGACTTCGCTTCGAAAGTACCTTGGTTAAAAGTTACAGTTGAGTTTTAATTTAAAAATTTCATCCCTTTTCGAAACTGCATTGCATCTCATTATGCTAGTTTGGTCCCTCTTTCAACCCTGGTGTGTTCCCGAAGCACAACCCTACGTTAACTCAATGTAGGGAAGTGTTAAGGATAATCACCAGCCTAAGCCTCGTACCATCATGGTATATTAAATGGAGACCCGATCGGTCATTACGCTCGTGATGAGCTAGACCCGTTGGTAGGGACCATGCTTGGGTAGACCTAAAGTATCATCACCCTGGCCAAAGCTCATGTAATGGCAATAGATACTTCCCCTAGGTGGTATGAACCATAATACCTTACTTGCTATATGGATCATTTTGTATTGGACAAACCTAAGTAATTTGATTGGTCACCTAATCAAAGGTTTTCATGTCCTGATAGGCCCATGTCAACTTATTCGGACTGCCTAAATACACAATGATCACAACTTATGCACCTGTGTATTAGTTAAGAGAGGTTATGCTACCGGTTTTCCACCGTACACCATGCACATCCGTCGAGTTCCCTGCTAACCCATGGGCCAAGCCCACCTAGGACAGAGACTATACGACCTCGTGTGTGGGGGAAATAAGGTTGGAATAATCTATTTGCTTGCATGTGGTTATGGATGATGCATTGCATATTCTTGTCATTCATGCACAAATAAAATTTTATATTTCTTCCCTATGTATACGTCCTATTCTTTGCATATAATTATTACATGTACATATCATCCTGTGTATAGTTTTTCACATGTTTCACATGTATTATTGTAATCTCTTTTAGCCATTGTACACCATTTATTGCATAGCACGATCATGCATTGCATATTATTCATGCATCATCCTAACGAGTGTGTTCTGCAGCCATCATAGATCGACCCAGGTGGTTAAGAGGTTCCCAAGGGCGATGGCGTGGGAATCCATTCTTTGAGCTGCAAGAAAGGGTAGAGTTCTCCGACTCAGTTTTAGAAGGCAGTCATGCTATATCATCCCAGTTCTCCATAGATTCAGAAATGGCCAACTCACTAATAGGGACAGATGCTACTAGGGTTATCATAGCAGAAGAAGTGGGCCGAAGGTTGGAAGAATTTGAGAACCGAATGATGGCCATGATGGCTACATTGGATCAGCCAGCTGTGCCACAAAGCCCACCTCCTCCTCCCATTAGACAAAATGTACGGGAGGAGGACAGAGAATACAGGCAAGAGGAAATTCGCCCACCACCTATAAACTTGAGAGCAACAACGTCAGGGGTCCAGAGGATAAGGCCAACCTAGAGGTTGAAAGATGACCTAGAAGAGGATGAATATGAAGAGCCAGTATCAGAGAGAGGGAAGGCACCCCAGAAGGAAGAGGCCATCTGGAAGAAGATGGAAGAAAAGTTTGAGGCAATGCCGAAGATGTTGATAAGGGGTCGAGGGATGAACCCCGAGGACAAGGAGCTGGATGGGGAGGATCTAGTCCCTTTGAATTTCAAATTACCTGATGTTCCGAAGTTTAACGGTACATCGAACCCCACTGCACACATCAAACAGTACTCCCTGGTAATGAAGGGTACTACATTGATAAAGAGACAGAAGATAGAGTACTTCTATTTGAGTTTAACAGGTCCTGCGGTGGACTGGTATCATAGACTAGACAAAAGAACTAAAGAAGCTTGGGATCTACTGATAGAGGAGTTCCTCAAACAGTACGACTGCAGTACAAGAATGGAGGTCACTCTGAAGGATCTAGAGGTACTTCAATAGAAGTTAGGAGAATCATTCCATGAGTACCTAACCCGATGGAGGAACCTTTTAATGGAGATGAAGAGAAAGCCTGATACCCCAAATCAGATTAGGTTATTTATCAGGAATGCCAGACCATATTTGAAGGAGGCACTCAAGTTAAAGGGATTAAAAGATTGGGAATCCCTTAAAGATATAGCCATCGAGGCAGAAGGGTAGCATTTAGCAAGGAAGGCAATTGTCGCCAACTATGGTTATAGTGTTATAGAGTTTAAAGGGGGCTCTAGCAACAATAACGAGAACGATGGTGATGAGAGGGCTGAAGCATCGGTCACTGAGAAAGCCATATTGTAGACACCGGGTCCCGAGTAGCCTTGATCAGGATTACCCGATGATGAAATTTAGCTATGCCGGCTTATAGGCAAAAAGATTGAAGTTCGGAAGTGAATTTCCTTGTCGTTTTTCTCGAAAAGGATCAAAAAAAAAAGTGTATTTTAAAAATATTTTTAAAATTATTTTGGAGAAGAAAAGTGTGTTTTAGATTGGTGGTATTTTATAAAAAAAAAAAAAGTTTTTTTCGTGAAGGTCGGGGCACGGCAGCGCACTGGGCACTCGCGCAAGCGAGCGCTCGCCTGCACGAGCGACACCCAAGGCATTGCTCACTCTGCGTGAGCGACGCTAAGGGTGTCACTCGCTCTGTGCGCGCACTGTGCGCGTTTCTCGCTCCCACTTTTGCCCCATTTTGCCGAGTTTTCGCCCCCACTCGATTTTTAACGATTTTGGACGGTTTTTGGGTAGTTTTTTAGGGTTAAAAGGGTAGAAAAAATTCAGAAACAGGGGAGGACGAATTAGAAAGATTTTAGTGAGAAAAAACTGAATTTTTGAGCTTTTTAGTTGAGAGAAAAAATCAATTTTACACACTTGCTTCCAAGGGTTATTTTTCAAGTTTCCAAGCTATTTTTCAAGGATTTTCACATTAGAAAGACAAGGAATTCAACACTTCTACCTTCAATTCTTCAAGATTAAATTTAAGGGTAATTATTCATGGCTTAACTCCTTAATTCTCTTGTTAATTTTAATTTCTTTTGTTTCCAATTAACTTTTAAAAATGTAAATTCTTTTAGTCCTTATAATTTTCTTCTTGTTTTATCTTTAATTGTTCATATAACAAGTAAATTCTTTCAAATTCTATTATATTATTTTCATGTCAAATTGTATCTTGTACATATTAATATTATTATAATTATTTATTTGATATGTTGAGCATGGTTAATATTTTTTTTTATTCTTATGCATGTTAAATTGCATCATAATTTTTCTTATGCATGTTATAATATTTTATGCATGTTATATTTTCATTACACATATTATCCTTTATGTCATATTATTTCTTTGGCTTAATTTCTAACATGAATTTCATTTTTTATTTTTGGTTGCAAATTGTTATTTTACTCTTATTTGAGCATCCGTGCACGTCAAGGAGGAGATGCGGGGTTCGGTATCTTCTTTATACATTTTAATTCTTATTTTGTTTATATTTTTTAATTTCCTTGTATATACTAATTTAGTAAAATGGTTTTTTTTATGCACGTCCAAATAAAAATCACAAAAATATTTCTACTAAATTAAACTTGGATTTTTCATAATAAATGGGACCAATGTCCTAATTTTCATCCCAAATAAGTCACCACATCCAAAATGTTTTCTTTAAATACACATGCGGGGACCAAAGTCCTCATAGTTAATAAATTCCCCGGTTTTATGTATGTTTGCACTTTTTTAAATGGGAGTTGTATTCCGCTCCTAGTATTATTGTAATTTATTTTTAATATTTTACTGTTTTCAATGTGAATATTTGTGCCTTTTAATTAAAATTGCATCGTGTGGAGAGAGAGCGAACTAATAAACTCAAAACCAAATTGTAAAATTAATCAAGGTAGAAATAGATGAGAAGTCCCGAACCCATCTCTGGTCTTTGGGCTCAAAGAGGCTAGAGGTTTACCCTCCAAGACACTCTTATGTCATGAGACTTAGACATCAAATCCTAGGCTCCAAGGGAGAGAGGTTCTTCCTCCAAGACCCCTTTGGCTTGCCCAAAATGGATAAAAGCGTTGTCTTTGGGTTCAAAGAAGCGAGAGGTCTATCCGATCATTCATTGGAGTAAGACCTCCAAGACCCTTCTTATGCCCTAAGACTTAACAAATCCTAGGCTCCAAGGGAGAGAGGTTCTTACTCCAAGACCCCTTTGGCTTGCCCAAAATGGATAAAAGCGCTGTCTTAGGCTCTCCGAGGCGAGAGAAACTTTCCCAATGTTTTATTGGGTGGCGACTCCATGAAACCTCCTTGTTGCCCAAAATAGACGCACTTGTAATTCATTGCAAGTTGTCAACGGACCTCAAATGCCCGATCGCCCTCGAGCGGGCGGTCAAAGGGGCGACCGCAGGTCCGGCGCGCGTCACAGTGGCGACTCCACTGGGGACAAATTGCTCGAGACTTCAACTTGAAAATACCTTGATTATCCTTTACAATTAAGTTTTAGTTTATGAATTTCGCTTTATCTCAAAATTGCATATCATCTCATTAGAGCCTTAGATTAAGTTAGTTTGGTCCCTTCTCAACCCCGGTGCGTTCCTAAAGCACGACTCTATTTTCACTCAATCTAGGGAATTGTTAAGGATAATCACCAGCCCAAGCCTCATACCATCAAGGTATATGAAATGGTGACCCGATCGGTCGTTATGCTCGTGATGAGCTAGACCCGTCGGCAGGGATCATGCTTGGGTAACCCAAACATATCATCACCCTTTGACTAAAACTCATGAAATGGCAATAGATACTTCCACTAGGTGAAATGTACCGTAATACTATGCTTGCTATATGGGCCATCATATATTGGACGAAGTCAATTTAATTAAATGGTCTTCATCAAAGGCTTTCATGCTCCGGTGGACCCATCTTAGTTAAGTTAAATTGTTTAAATACATAATGGCCAAACACCCATACGTATGTACATTAGATGAGAGCTGTTATGCTGCCGATTTTCCATCGTGCACCATATGTGTCCATTGGGTTCCCCGTTAACCCATGGATCAAGCCCACCTAGGAAAGAGACTGCACCACCACGTGTGTGGGAGATATAAGGTTGGAAGGATCTATCTGCTTGCATGTGTTTGTATATGTTGCATCAGCACGAGCATGCATTGCATTTTAATCATGCATCGTCTTAACAATTTTTGCATTTCAGCCATCATAGATTCTCCTAGGTGGTCTAGAATTCCCGACGGACGGTTAAGAAGGACTCTGCTTTTGGGGTTAATAGAGTTAGTGTCGGATCAGAGTTCAGATTCAATCTTAGAAGACAGTGTGGGGTTTTCTTCCGAATCATCAATAGAAGTAAGCATGGCTAATCCATCAAATGAGTCTGATACAACCCATGCAATAATTGCTGAAGAGGTAGGAAAGAGAATGGAGGAGTTTGAAGCCCAAATGATTGCAATGATGGGCAATCTTGCCACCACCATAGCTGGGCAACAAGCTGCTGCTGCCCCTATCCAGATGCGAGCTGAACAAGATGTTGTTAGAGAAGAGCTCCCTGCTGCAGTTAACCAACCAGTGGTCGATCCACCTATTATTGAGCAAAGAGTACCTGCACCTATTGAGCGCAGAGAGGGCTCTAGGTTTGAAGCTGAGTTTGGGGGAGATGAGCAAGAGGAGCATACAGTAACTAAAGAAAAATCGCCGAAATTGGAGGAGGCAATGTGGAGGAAAATGGAAGAGAGGTTTGAGGCCATGGCAAGAATGATGACAGTAGGGAAAGGAATGAACCTAGAAGACCGAGAGCTGGATGGGGATGACATGATTCCCTAGTATTTCAAGATGCCTGATATCCCAAAATTTGATGGCACCTCTGACCCTGCTGCACACATCAAGCAATACTCGCTGGTCATGAAGGGCACGACCTTAACAAGAAAGCAGAAGATAGAGTATTTTTGCTTGAGTCTCACAGGAGCTACCATTGATTGGTATCATGGGCTTAACAGGAGTTCCAAGGAGGATTGGGACTTGCTGACCGAAGAGTTTCTTAAGCAGTACGATTGCAGTACCTGAATGGAGGTCACCTTAAAAGATCTCGAGTTGCTACAACAGAAGGCTGGAGAGTCCTTCCACGAGTACCTTACTTGATGGAGGAACCGGGTTATGGAGATGAAACGCAAACCGAACACTTCTGATCAGATTCGATTATTCATTCGAAATGCCAGCCTGTACTTGAGAGATGGACTAAAAATGAAGGGACTGAAGGATTGGGAATCCCTAAAGGACATTGCCATAGAAGCAGAAGGTGAATATTTAGTCAAGAGGGCAAACAGTTAGTCCTATGCCAGGAAGGGATGCAGCAATTAAGGGATAGCCAAGTCAGCAAGTTCAAGCAGTGGTAATAGAGGTGGGAAGACAGCTGAGGTGTCTGCAATAGGTGTGAATCAGAGGTATTTCTCCAACTTGGGTAGGCCTTTATCATGGGTGCTAAAGAGCCTAGTAAAGGAAGGAAAACTGCGACCCCTATCACCTAGGCCGGCCAAGACCCAGGGACAGCCAGGGCACAAGGAAAATGAATATTGTGCATTTCACCAACATACCGGGCATTTGACAGACGATTGTATAATGCTAAGACAACGGGTCCAAGATCTAATTGACAACAAGCAGATCACTGATCCTGAAAAGAGAGAAGGCAAGAAGAAGTCTAGCTATAATACAGTGCCACCTCCAGTCTTTATGATTGGATCGAGCCTACTAAAATGGTACGTGATGCAAGATTTATATGGAAATGAGTATGTCGCTATTACTCGCCCTGCGGTGAATGAAGAAGGGATTTCTGTGGCAGCGATAGACTGTTGGTCCACTAGTGAGAGTGGAGAAGATAAAGACGATGAGAAACATGGAGAGTTCATGGATCTGTGGGATTCGAAAGAGGAAGAAAGAGTAGAAGCAGTAACAAGAAGTGGGAGGGTAGTCCCAGAAGTTGAGAAGCAGTAGGACCCAGCACAAGCAATCGCAGAGAAGGAGCCGAAAGAAAGTTCAATAGTGAAGCAACTGAAAAAGACCACAGCTCAGATATCTATTTGGGACCTCTTGAGACAGTCCCCTTCTCACAGATAGAAATTAGTTGAAGCATTGAGTGTATCCACCGTAGCAACTACAATCTCTCCATCTGAGCTGTTAGACCTTGTTAAGGGGGGATCTGGGGAGAAGCTGGTATTTTCTGATGCAGATTTACCGACAGAGGGTTGCAACCATAACCGGCCTTTGTACATCAAGGCACAGATCAATGGCAAACACACCGCTTGCGTCATGGTTGATGACGGGTCATCAATAAATGTTTTCCCTTTGGTGGCGCTTCAGGCCTTTGGGATGGATGAGAGTATGCTAAGCAGGTCCGATTTGACCATCACAGCCGACGACAACTCCAGGAGGCAAGCATCGGGAACTTTCAAAGCTGTAGTAAAGACGGGGCCCATTGAGACAGAAACGAATTTTGTGGTTTTGCCGATCCTAGCAAACTTTTCAGCTCTACTTGGTAGTCCGTGGTTCCACAGGTTAGGGGGAGTACCATCCACTTTACACCAGATAATTGAGATACCCCATGAAGGAGAAGTAGTGACCATTAAAGCAGCAAGAGAGAACCAAGTGTCTACCTTTGAGATCTCTAATCAACCATTCAGTGGCTTTCATGTATCGATGATCGGAGAAGAGCAAAGCTTAGAAGGTAGCCCTCAGGTGGTGAACATGCTAAAGAAGATGCACTTCCTCCCAGGGGCTGGTTTGGGAAAAGAGTCACAAGGGCTGCAGGATGTTATCACTACAGATGGTCAGAAAGACCGAAAGGGGTTGGGCTACAAAGGAGAGTATGGTAAGAAGAAAGTGTTAGAGAAGATCCCCCATATTTCGGAGAGCTTTATGCCATCATCATCGGTTTGTGCTTACAACGGAGAAGAAGAGCCGCAATGGATAGATGGGAAGATCACACCGGGTTTTGAAATTTTCAACGATGTCTTTGATTTGGAGATCGGAGTTATTAAAGCTGTAGAGAACTTTTGGGACGAGGAGATTATGACCCAATGCAGCGTCTGGGACAGGGATGAGCCCGAAGAGATTGTAACTGATAAGTTGATAGCCACCAAACTCAAAGGGAAGCAGAAGATGATAGAACCACAGCTGAAAATTGAAGATCTCAAGATTTCACCAAGTCAAGAAGCCGAAGCACAGTCGGCTGCAGCATCGGTGTTGACTGAAGTTGATAGTCATTTAGATTCTTTTTTTATGCCAGAACTCTTTGAGGACAATGTTAATGTTTTTGATTATGTTAATGAGATGAACAACTTTGCTTACCTGTGTGATGTTTCTGATGATTTCATTTCGCATGATCATAAGCATGATGCATTCATTTTTTATATTAATTCAACTAGCACAACCGTATTTAATCTCGGAACTTTGGAAAATCCAAAGGAAATTTTGATAGCATCAGACATAACTCCTGAAGAGAGAATAAAATTTGAGAGAATATTAAAAAAATATGAAAAAGTCTTTGCTTGGACCTATGAGGATATGCCGGGAATAGATCGAGATGTTGCCGAACATGCCATCCCAACTTACCCAGAGTTTAAACCAGTCAAGCAAAAGCTTCGGAGACTTAGGCCAGAATGGGCGCAGAAGGTGAAGGAGGAGATCCATAAGCAGATTAAGGCCAAGTTCCTAATAGAAGTTCAATACCCGACCTGGCTCGCTAACGTGGTTCCTGTAGCCAAGAAAGATGGTAAGGTTCGGGTATGCATTGACTATCGAGACCTGAACAAAGCTTGCCCTAAGGATGATTTCCCGCTGCCTCATATTGATGTGCTAGTGGATAGTGTTGCTGCTTGTATGATGTACAGCTTTGTGGTTGGATGCGCAGGATACAATCAAATCCTTAAAAAGATAGTGGAACGAATTAAGACAGCCTTCATCACTGAGTGGGGAACATACGCCTATCGGGTTGTGCCTTTTGGGTTGAAAAATGTAGGAGCAACTTATCAGAGGATGGCGACTAAGTTCTCATTGACTTAATCCATAAAGAAGTAGAGGTGTATGTCGACGACATGATGATTAAGTCGGCCACTAGAGAAGGTCACTTTGAGGCTTTAGAAAAGTTCTTCCAAAGGATTAGTAAGTATAATATGTGCCTCAATCCCAAGAAATGTATCTTTGGGGTTACCTCGGGTAAGCTATTCGGCCATGTGGTAAGCTAGAGAGGAATTGAAGTAGATCCCGACAAAGTCAAAGCCATAAGAGAGATGCCAGTACCCTAGAAGGAGAAGGACATTAGAAGCTTCCTTGGAAAGCTTCAGTAGATCAGCCGGTTTATTACCAAGCTAGCTTCAGTATGTGAACCCATTTTCAAGCTTCTTAGGAAAAATCAGCCGGTGATATGGAATAATGAGTGTCAAGTGGCTTTTGATACTATCAAACATTATCTCTTAAATCCGCCAGTCTTAAGACCGCCATGTCATGCTAAGCCACTAATCTTGTATCTGGCTGTAGAGGATAATTCAGTGGGTGCCATGATGGCTCAAGAAGATGATTTTGGTGTGGAGTTTGCAGTTTACTATCTTAGCAAAAAGTTCCTACCATACGATGCTAGATATATAGAGGTGGAGAAGATTTGCTTAGCAGTTATCTGGGCTTCTAAGAAGTTGCGACACTACTTTCATTCCTTCAGGGTATAGGCAGTTGTGACGTGCGCCGGAACCAGCAAGGCCGTCGTTGAACCCCGCTTTTAGGATTCGAGGGATCGGTTCGCGTCTTTTCCGATCTTAGGTATTATGAGATATTTTCGGCACCTCCTTTCACAATAGAACATTGAAAAGGACCATCCATTGCCATAACACCTTTAGGCACTTTTGAGGTATTTTGGAGTTGCCACCCAATTTACAAGAAATTGGGAAAGCTTAACCTCTTATCAGTCTAAACCAGAGATGGTGTCCGGAACTTCACACTTATTGGTGCCTTGGTTAATTATAAATGGGTTTTTAAATTATAAAATTTCATTCCTCATCTCACGCGATTGATGCATTGAATTTAAAGCGCACATCATTCACATATAAAATGATAAAAAATGAAAATAAAGACAAAAATAAATTACAATAAAACTAGGGGCGGAATACAACCCCTATTGTAAATAAAACATAAATCATACATAAAACGAGGTATTCATTAATGTTGAGGACATTGGTCCTTTCATGCATAACATAATAAAAAATCATTTTTGAAGTGGTGATTTATTTTGGATGGAAAGCTAGGACATTGGTCCCATTTTATTAGAAAACCCAATTTTATTTGTAAAAATATTTTTGTGTGATTTTTGATTAAGCGTGCACAAAATAAATGGTTTATCAATAATTACATGCCAAATAACTCAATAAAACAAATAAAAGAAAAATAATGAATACAACAAAAAAAATAACAACTGCTCGGATCTCCTCCTTCATTTGCACGGGTGCTCAAACGGGGGAGCACAAAGATTTAACACCAACAACAAACACAAATAAACTTAATGTTAGTAATCGAAGTAAGAAAATCAATTAAACATTTATAACAATACATAAATTAAATAAAACATGCATATTATGGGATAAATAAACTAAATGATGTGTTAAAATAAGTTAACATATTAATATATCACTATTTAAAACATAAAGCGATGATAATAATAATGATGGTGATAATAATAAATAAACGGTAATAAAAACGACAACGGCAACAAGAATAATAATAATAATAATAATAATAATAATAATAATAATAATAATAATAATAATAATAATAATAATAATAATAATAATATGTGATGATAAATAATGAAATGGTAATAATAATAATAATACTAACAGTAATAGTAATAATAATAATAATGATAATGAACGATTAAATGAAACAAGGGTAAGAATGAAATTAGAAATGTTAGATCTATGTATAAAAACACATAAGATAAATAAAAACCAAACAAATGTAAAGACTTGCATGGTTAGCAATTAAATATAAGTAAAATAAAAGAAAAGAAAAAAAAATAAAAGACTAAGAGATCAAGCCTAGAATATTTACCCTCAGATTTAAATGATATTGAAGCAAGAAGTCCCAATCTAATCTCTTGTCAAGATCCAAAAATAAACTCAAAAAAAATATTCAAGAAAATTCTTAAGTTTATGTTTCAAAAACTCAAGAACACTAATATTTAAGAATGATTTGATTTTTTTTGTATTTGATGTTTGATGAGAAAACTCAAGTTAAGGAATTGATTTTCCCTTCTCAAAGTTTTCAAGCTCAATAAAAAATTTTGATGTAAAAAGAAAAAACTAGAATAGAATTTAAGAAGAGAATTTTTAGATTTAATAAAAAAGAGAATTAAAGAGATTGAAGAAAATGATTTTGATTTTTGAGAAGAAATGAACTTCAAGAACAATGAGTTCTTTGTTTTTTCCAGCAAAATTCACTATCTTTGTTCAAGAATCTCCCTCCTCCAATGACTTAGAAAAAATGTGTTTTTTAGAGAGAATTTTCTTACTTTTTCAAAAACCAAATTTTTTCCTCCCCCCCAAATGAAACTCAATCCTCCGTAAAAACTCCATTCTCCCCCTCTTTCCAGCTGCCTCATCGATTTTTCAAAGATCCCTCTCCCTATTTCAACAAAAAACACTCAAAAATTCAAAGTAAAAGACCCTAAAGTCCAATATGGACAATTAACATTTTTATTTATTTTTAATTATTTTTTGTCATTGTTTGACTTTTAATTCCCACCCAATCTGACTAATATTTGTCAATTTTGAATGAAAACTAAAAAAACATAAGAAAAAAAATTATTTTTAAGCCTAAAAAATCAAAAAAATGGAAATTGGGGGTTTAGGGGAGCTGTCGGCGAGATTTCTCGTCGATGGGCGAGAAATTTCGCTGACAGGGGCGAGACTGGTGCGCATCAGCGTGCAGCAGCTTGCTGTCGCAACCGACACTCAAAATATTTTTTTTTAATTTTTTTATTTTTTCAATATGTCTAAAAAACACTAAAATTAATAAAAATATTTTTAAAATTCATTTTTAAAATATTTTTATTATTCTTTTAATTTTTTATTCAAAAATGCAAAATTTGACAAGAAAATCGTCACTTCCAACTATTTTTGCCTATGAGGGCGTTTTATCATCATTGGGTAACTCCGATTTAGGCTGACTCAGGACCCGGTCTCTACAGTTGCCCCCAATTTTGGGAAAACTAGCACACAGGTGCCTAGTTGAGCCAAAATTCAGAAAAGAGGAAAGAAGCGCATACCTGAGGCGACGACCTTCCCGTTGCTATGAAAAGTAAATCATTTCTCCCGAACTGCAAGCCTACTTCGGACTTACGAGATGTGGGTTCCATCCTCAAATGGTGATGCATCGAGTCCGCTCCGAACTTACGAAACGCAAGAAGTGCTCTCTTGGGCTGCACCGAGTCGCTGACAAGACTACAAAGTGCGGATGTCTTTGGATATAACCGGGCTGCCATCTAGGCTACAGTGTGGCTGCACCGAATCGCTACCAAGATTACAAAGTGCGAAAGTTTTGAAATTACACTGAATCGCTGCCAAGATTCAAAGTGTTTGCACCGAATCGCTACCAAGATTCAAGGTGCTGAAGTTTTGAAATTACACTGAATCGCTACTAAGATTCAAAGTGTTTGCACCGAATCACTACCAAGATTCAAAGTGCGGAAGTTTTGAAATTACACTGAATCGCTACCAAGATTCAAAGTGTTTGCACCGAATCGCTACCAAGATTCAAAGTGCGGAAGTTTTGCACCGAGTCTGCTCCAGACTTACAAAACGCGAGGGTTGCTCTCCCGAGCTGCTCCGAGTCTGCTCCAGACTTACAAAGTGCGGATGGTAATGTGCCGAGTCTGCTCCAGACTTACAAAATGCGAGGGTTGCTCTCCTGAGCTACATCGAGTCTGCTCCAGACTTACAAAGTGCGGATGGTGATGCGCCGAGTCTGCTCCAGACTTACAAAATGCGAGGGTTGCTCTCCTGAGCTGCACCGAGTCTGCTCTAGACTTACAAAGTGCGGATGGTGATGCGCCGAGTCTGCTCCAGACTTATAAAACGCGACGGTTGCTCTTCCAAGCATAACTTATGTTGCTTCCTGAAGAAAATGAACTTTGATTAGATCGATTTATCATTGTGATCACTTCAATTATTTAACTTCTGTGAAGGTTCAATTGTTCATGGCTTGTCATATAATTTCCATTTTTGTCATCTTATTATCCATAGCTCACAAAAAAAAAATTCTTTTTCCTTGTTTTTTAATTTTTTTATTCAAAGGGTATCCAAACATGCAAAGCACAACAAAAGATCATCCTTACAGATATTGTTTTCTTATACAAATTACAACAAAAGATCATAAATCTCCCTGAACATTGATCAAAAAAATCATGGTTGGCGTGCATTGCTTGATCCTTCGAGGCTCATAGGTGTGTAGGAGGCTCTTGTGGGCTCCTCGGGTCTGTCTGGGTGCTGTCGCGTATCCTTCATGAATCGCCCTATGCATTGCAATCTCTTGTCTATGGTTTGTAGTCTTCCATCCATGCGCTGATCCATACGCTGCTCTATAGCTATCAGCCTCTCATTCATGCGCTGCTCTATAGCCATAAGTCTCTCACCCATGCACTGCTCCATAGCCATCAGTCTCTCGCCCGTTCGCTGCTCCATAGCCATCAGTCTCTCGCCCATTCGTTGTTCCACAGCCATCAGCCTTTCATCAAAGCACTGGGATCTGGCCTCCAATGTTGCTATAATCTCCCTCTGCATGGTTTGGATGAGGATCTCCACACCTTTCTGGCTCTGCTCCATCCCGGGCCTAGGTGGTGGTGGAGGAGCTGCTGAAGTAAATGCACCCGAAGAATCCGGACCATCATAGGGGTGATACCCCCTATATGTCTGGGAACCCGTCTCTGAAGCCTGCACATAAGGAGGAGGGTATATCTGACCTTCCGAGGGAACTGGCTGCGATAATGAAGCGTGAAGAAGATCACTCAGGTGGATGTCAAAGTCATCCAAATTAATGTCCATATTCATATAATCTGGCGGCGAGTGAGGCCTTTCTTCTTCTGGATGTGGACAATAATATTCCCCGTCTATCTGAGGGCGAGAAGGTTTTCCTCCCATTAGTTGTGAATGATAGTATTCCTCATCTATCTGAGGCTGTGGGAGCTCCTCCTCCACTGGTTGCGAATGATAGCATTCCTCATCTATCTGAGGTTGTGGGAGCTCCTCCTCTACTGGTCGTGGATGACCATTCTCCTCACCTGTCTGCGGTTGTGGAGACTCTTCTTCCACTGGTTGTGGGCAATAGTATTCCTCATCTGTCTGGGGTTGTGGAAGTTCTCCCTCACCCTGGAACTGATCCTCGAATGGTGTAGCAGCCGTGATAGGAGGCAAGCGGTACATCTGTCGAGTTTCCACCATAGTAAGAAGTCTATATTCTCCTGCCTGTCCAGGCAATTGTTCAACCATGCCCATATATTTGGCAACGGCCCAATCGACATAAATGTCTCTATCCACAGGCTGGCCAAATGTGTCGGGGTTGTGTCCTAAATGCAGTAACAACCTGGTGACTACCCCGCCTACACATATCTGCGCTGTAGCTCTCCAACTCTGTCTAACCATGCCGGCTATAATCTCGTGACTAATGTTGAGCGGGGTCCCTGTTGCCATAGCCCATAGACTCCAAACCACTGATGTGTTGATGGCACTAGGACTACCAGTTCTACCCAAGTAGCTGCTGGCTAAAACTCTCTGAACATACCTGTATACCTGTGAGGCCAGTAGGGTGCTCTTTGCTATATTGTGATCATAATGAGCTCCTGGCGCCGTGATCATTTCCCATTGGTGTGCAAGAACTACTCCTCCTGGTGCCTGTACCTGATTCCCCATCGAAAGACCCATAACCTGTGCAAAATCCTAGCGACTCATCGTATGCTCCGTATTTTGGACTCGAAAGTATATAGCCTCAGGGTCTGTGTTTGATCTTGAAAGCCCTCCGTATTTAAGGGTAGCCAGAAACTACTTAGTAACCCCTGGGTAAGTGAGGAAAGCTGGTGTGAGGAAATCCATCCAACCCACAGCCGCTAATAACCTGCTAACTTCTTCCCACATGCCCATCTGCTCTAAGAATATTTGGGACAGGAATTTACTGGACAGGAATCGCGAACCACGTAATGCCCTAAACTTTTGCCTTTGTGCAGCATCCATCCATGTTGGAGGTGGAGCATCTGCTGGTTCTCTAGACGGAGCACGTCGTGGCGGCATCCTGAAAAGAGAAAAATTTACACAATTATTCATTTATATACAATCTTTTCGCATACTCCCTTAATTGCTGAGGTGTGCTTGCAGATAAGTTTCACTGTCTAATGCCTCCTGCAAAATCAAAGCCAATGCCCAAAGGCAGATTATGCGTGTGAATGTGCACATGCTCGTGCAAAATGTAAGCGATGAATCCATCCGGGTGGCCTGGGTATCGAGGCTTTGAGTCGTAATGCTTCTTGGCTGAGGGATTCTGATTCATAATTTTCTCAGAGTCAATGGTCAAGCACGCATTTTTGCCCCCGGTCAATGGGCACATGGCTTGAATTTTGAATTATATCTTGAGTTAGGCTTCATCCTATCTCAAGCAGAGTCATCAGAGTTTATGCTACCTTATCCCTCCATGCATCAAAAGTCATTATTTTGAAGGTAGTGCGCCCCTTGTGGGTTTTCACACTAGCTTTTCTTTGCTGGGAATGCGTCCTTTCGAGGATTTTCACATAACCCTATGCCTTATTTTTGCCTAGGATGGACCCAACCCATCCTAGCGGTTATTCTCTTTTTCTTTTTTTTTTCTTTTTTTTTTGTAGGACAGACTGCCCATATCCAGGTTTTCACCCTGCCCCTTGGCCTAACTTTTGCTTAGAGAGCCAGTTACGGTTTTCATCTCTAACGGCCTCTCTTTTTTTTATTTTATTTATTTATTTATTTATTTTTTCTTTTTTCTTTTTTTTTATATATTTTTTTTTTAGTTAAACCCTTTGCCGGCAAAACAATGGTGGACAATCGCACACATCTAAAAATAATGTATTACTTCTCCAGAAGGGAAGATAATGGCATTACGCAAAATGAGCATACATTCGCGTACATGTAAATGTTTCCACGTGATTTCATTATACATGACCATTATTTAACATTATGCTCAAAATACGAAACCGTATCTAATCTCGAGATGGATCCTGAAAGTATCAAACTCCTGTTATCAATCAGCCCTCTCGGGTTTTCATGATTGACCATTTTCTCTCAACCCTTAATTTTTGCCCAAGATGCCTTTTTTCGGTTTTTACCCTGACAGGGCGCCCAATTTTAACAAGGCCATTTTTTTTTTGTTTTCGACCCGTGGGGCATTTATTCTTTTTTTTTTATTTTAGTCTTTAGCCATGGAACCTCTTTAATCTGTCGACGTTGACTGGTTCCTTGAACTCATTTCCGTTACTGTCTGTCAAGATTGCAGCCCCTCTGGATAATATCTTTTTCAGAACAAAAGGTCCTTCCCAAGTCGGTCTGAATTTACCACGAAAGTCCGGAACCCCCGGCCTCATTTGCTTGAAGACCAAATCTCCTTCTCTTAAGGGGTGCTTTTTGACTTTCTTCCCAAAAGATCGAGCTAATCTCTTCTGGTAAACCTGATTGTGATAATAGGCCCGCATCCTATCCTCATCTAGCAAGTTCAGTTGTAGCAACTGCTGCTGCGTCCATTTTGTTTCTAGTAGCTGGGCCTCTGATATTACTCTCAACGATTTGAGCTCGATTTCTACTAGTAAAACTGCCTCTGTCCCATAAACTAGGGAGAAAGGGGTAGCTCCTATCGAAGTCCTGATACTGGTTCTGTAGCCCCAGAGTGTGAAAGGTAACTTTTCTGCCCAATCCTTATAAGTCTGTACCATTTTGGCCAATATTCTTTTGACATTCTTATTTGCCGCCTCAACTGCTCCATTAGCCTGTGGTCGGTATGGAGAGGACTTGTGATGTTGGATTCCATACTTTTAGAGCATCTGCTTGGTTTTCGCCAAGAATTGTACCCCATTATCCGACACGACGTGGTGTGGGAGGCCATATCTGCATATTAAATTCCGCTCGATGAACTTGGCCATTTCCCTAGCGTGCACCTTTCTGAAAGATTCAGCTTCGACCCACTTAGAGAAATAATCAATAGCGACCACAATAAACCTGTGCCCATTAGATGCTGTAGGGTGTATCTCCCCTATTATATCTATTCCCCAAGCTGGAAATGGCCACGGAGACGTCAAATTGTGTAATTCTGAAATCGGCACGTGCCTCATGTTTGCGTATTGCTGGCATAACTGGCATCGCTTCACATACTTTGAGCAATCAGCGTCTATTGTAATCCAATAAAATCCTTGGCGCATGATCTTCTTTGCCAAGGCTAAACCGTTCATGTGGGCTCCGCAAACACCGGCATGAATTTCTTCCATAATCCTTTCAGCTTCTTTCTCTGCTAAACACCTCAATTGAATACCATCCACTTGCCTCTTGTACAATGTCCCATCCACACTGATGAATTGAGAGGATAGCTTTCTAATCATTCTTTGATCCTTCTCAGTGGCCTCTTCTGGGAAAACTGGCCTCTCCAAGTAATTCTTGATATCGTAATGCCAGGGTTTTCCATCGTCGACCTCAACATCCATCACTCGCTCAGATTCAAAGCATTGCTTATCCGAACTAAAGACCAGTACGGGCTTCATAACTACTCCCTTTGGGTTATCCCATATAGACACAAGGGTGGCTAGGGCGTCTGCTAATTGGTTCTCATCTCGGGGCACATAGCTAAAAGTGCAAACTTCGAATTGGCTACTTAACCCCGTTAAATACTCCACATATGGTAGCAAACGTTCCTCCTTAATGGACCATTCACCCCTGACCTGATGGATCACTAAGGATGAGTCTCCGAAGACCTCTGCTACTCTTGCCCCCACGACTGACAGTGCTTCCAACCCAAAGATGCAGGCTTCATACTCGGCTTCATTATTAGTGGCTCCATATCTTAACTTCATAGCTAAGAGGAGTTTTTCGCCTTCTGGGGTTACCAAGATTACTCCTGCCCCCGCTCCCTTGCTGTTCACTGCTCCATCAAAGTACATTTGCCACTTCTGCACTGTGATAGCCGACAGATCCTCATCAGGAAACTTATATTGCAATTGGTCACCTTCGATCGGGTGGTTGGCTAAGAACTCCGCAACTGCCCGGTCCTTAATGGTCTTTCTGGTGATATACTCCACATCAAACTCTTGCCGCAATGACAACCATCTTCCCATTTTTCCTAGCAAAGAGGGCGCTTCTTGAAGGTATCGGAGAGGGTTTTGTTTTGCGACCGCCTGTACCTTGTAAGAATGGAAATAGTGTCTTAATTTCTTCGAAGCCTAGATCACTGCTAAACAGATCTTTTCCACTTCAACGTACTTGGCTTCATAAGGAAGAAATTTCTTACTGAGGTAATAAACCGCGAACTCAACACCAAACTCATCTTCTTGGGCCATTATGGCACCCACGAAGTTTTCCTTTATGGCTAGGTAAAGGATCAATGGTTTAACGGCTGTGGCCGCCGCAGGACTGGGGGGTACAACAGGTATTCCTTGATAATATCAAAAGCTTTTTGACAGTCATCGTTCCACCTAACTGGTTGATTCTTCCTAAGGAGCTTAAAAATTGGTTCACAGACCGAAGCAAGCTTGGAAATGAACCTGCTGATGTATTGCAATTTGCCCAGAAAACTCCTGACCTCCTTTTCCTTCTGAGGTGTAGGCATTTCCCTAATTGCTTTGACCTTATCTGGATCTACTTCGATTCCCCTTTGACTCACCACGTGGCCTAACAGCTTACCCGAGGTTACTCCAAAGATGCACTTCTTGGGGTTAAGGCGAAGGTTATACTTGTCAATCCTCTGAAAGAACTTTTCTAAGGCCTCGAAATGTCCCTCTTGAGTGACCGACTTGATCATCATATCATCGACATACACTTCTACCTCCTTATGGATCAAGTCATCCAGGATCTTGGTGGCCATTCTTTGGTACGTTGCCCCTGCATTTTTTAGTCCGAAAGGCATTACCCGGTAGGCAAATGTACCCCATTCAGTGATGAAAGCTGTCTTAATCCGGTCTGTGATCTTATTGAGGATTTGGTTGTACCCCGCATATCCATCCACGAAACTGTACATCGTGCAAGCTGCCGCACTATCAACTAACACGTCAATGTGGGGTAAAGGAAAATCATCCTTCGGACATGCTTTGTTTAGATCTCGGTAATCCACACATACGCGAACCTTTCCATCCTTTTTGGCTACAGGGACAACATTAGCCAACTATGTTGGGTATTGAACCTCTATTAGGAACTTTGCTTCGATCTGTTTGTGCACCTCCTCCTTTACCTTTTCCGCCCATTCCGGTCTGAGCCTCCTAATCTTCTGTTTGACTGGCTTGCATTCTGGATAGGTTGGAATAGCATGTTCTGCGACCTCTTAATCAATTCCCGGCATGTCTTCATAGGTCCAGGCAAAGACTTTTTCATATTTTTTTAATATTCTCTCAAAATTTTCCCTCTCTTCAGGGGTTACATCAGATGCTATCAGGATTTCCTTTGGATTTTCCAAAGTCCCGAGATTAAACGGGGTGGTATTAGCGGAGTTAATGTCAAATATGAATGATTCATGTTCGTGATCATGCATAATGAAATCATGAGAAACGTCACACAAGTAAGCAAAGTCATTCATCTTATTGAAATATTCGAAATTACAAGCACGATTGTCAAACAGTTAAGGAATAAAAAGTACATCAGAAAAGTTATCATTGCCATCGTCTGCTGATGCCGAAGTTGATGGTCCAATGCCTTGGTTATCTGCGATCTCCAGGTTCTTTAATTCTGGTGTTGCCTCCTTACCTTCCACTTTTTCTTTGCCCTTCACCCGTATGGCCAGCAGACTACCAGTGACGACCTCTTCGGGAACTTCCCGATCCCATGCCAAGCTTTGATTGAGAACCTCCTCGTCCTAGAAACCCTCTACTGATTTGACCAACCCATCGGACCAGTCAAAAACATCATTAAAGATCTCAAAACCTGGGGTGATCTTGCCTCTAACCCACTGTGGCTCAGCCTCCCCACAATAGGCACATGCTGATGCAACCGGCATGAAACTGTCTAAAATATGCAGGATCTCTGCAGGCTTTTCACAAGCTTATTCCTTTCGATTTTAGCAGTATAACCCAAACCTCTTCTATCCTTTTGCCCCCTTGTAGTGATAGGTGTCTGGGGGCCTTGTGAACTCTTGCCCAAACCGGACCCTGGGAGAAAGTTCATCTTGTTCATCATGTTGACAACCTAAGGAGTCCCCTCTAGGCTATCCTCCTCGTCCACCATGGCCACGTGGAACCCACTAAAGGGTTGATTGGAAATTCCGAGGATGGATACATGATTATTATTGGCTGCTTTAACTGTCACAACCTGGCCTTCATAAGGGATTTTGATCATTTGGTGGAGGGTGGACGGGACCCCTCCTAGCTTGTAAAACCAAGGCCTTCCTAGCAACACTGCAAAGTTGGCTAGGATAGGCAGGACAACAAATTCAGTTTCTGTCTCAACTGGCCCGATTTTTAATTGTGCCTTGAAAGTCCCTGCAGCTTGTCTTCTCGAATTGTCATAAGCAGTAATGGTCAGGTCAGATTTGCTCAACAGGCTCTCATCCATGCCAAAAGCAGATAATGCCATGAGTGGGCATACATTGATGGAAGACCCGTCATCCACCATGACACAAGCTGTGTGCTTCCCATTGATTTCGGCTCTGATGTACAGGGGGCGATTATGATTGCGACCTTCGACTGGTAGGTCGGCATCAGTGTAGACTACATTCTCTCCGGATCACCCTTTCACCATGTCGAGCAACTCAGTAGGTGAAATGGTGGTAGCAACCGTTGATTCGCATAAGGCCTCCACTAGCTTTTGTCTGTGACTCGGAGACTGCCTTAGTAGGTCCCACACCGATATCTGAGCCGGTGTCTTCTTTAGCTGTTTCAGAACTTGGTTTTCTTCTGGCTCCTTTTCCACAATTGGGGGCATTATTTTCGGTTGTTTCTCAACTTCTGGCACTACTCTCCCACTCCGAGTAACAGCCTGCACTTCCTGCACCTCTTCATCTTCAGAATTCCACAGGTCTTCTGGCTCATCAACTTTCTCTACCTCACTCTCACTGATCGAATCCCAACAGTCAATTATCGCCACGGGAGTTCCTTCTCTACCTGCCTCAGAGCGAGTGATGGCAACATACTCATTACCATATAAGTCCTGCACTACGTACCATTCAGGCAAGCTTGAGCCAATCATGAAGACTAGTGGTGGCACGGTATTGTAGCCAGCCTTGTTCTTGCTTTCCCTCTGTTCAGGATCAGTAATCTGCTTGCTGTCAATCAAATCTTGAATATGGTGCCTTAATCTTGCACATTCATCTGTTGGATGCCCAGTATGCTGGTGGAACTCACAATATTGATTGTCCCTGTGCCCGGGCTGTCCTTCGGTTCTGGCCGGCCTAGGAGGCAGGGGTTATAGCTTCCCCACCTTTACCAATCTCTTCAACACCTAAGATAAGGGTCTACCCAAATTTGAAAAATGTCGTTGATTCACTCCTGTAGCTGAAACCTCAGCCGTCTTTATGATTTTGTTACCACTGCTAGAACTTGCTAACTTACTTGCCCCCAAATTAATGTAGCCTTTCCTTACATAGGCCTCACCGCTTGCCCTTCTCGCCATGTACTCACTCTCTGCTTCAATAGCAATATCCTTTAAGGACTCCCAATCTTTTAACCCTTTCATCCTCAATCCATCCTTTAAATATGAGCTGGCATTCCTGATAAAAAGTCCAATTTGGTCGGGGGTGTCTGGTTTACGCTTCATTTCCATAACCCGGTTTCTTCATCTAGTGAGATATTCATGAAAAGACTCCCCAGGCTTCTGTTGCTACAGCTCTAGATCTTTCAGTGTGACCTCCATCCTAGTACTGCAATCATACTGCTTTAGGAACTCCTCAGTCAGCAAGTCCCAATCTTCTTTGGATCTTTTCTCTAACCCATGATACTAGTCAATCGCGAGCCCCGTAAGGCTCAAGCAGAAGTACTCAATTTTTTGCTTCCTGGTTAAGGTTGTCCCCTTCATTACTAATGAATACTGTTTAATATGCACCGTAGGGTCAGAAGTACCGTCAAACTTAGGGATATCGGGCATCTTAAAATTAAGGGGAATTAGGTCATCACTGTCTAACTCCCGATCTTCAGGGTTCATTCCTCTTCCCACAGCCATCATCCTTGTCATAGCTTCGAACTTTTCTTCCATCTTTTTCCACATTGCCTCCTCGACTTTAGGTGCCTTGCCCTTTACTGAGACTGGACCCTCCAAGTTATCTTCAAAGGAATCATTGTCAAGGTCTACAACCCTTTTCAGTTCGAGTGCACCCCTAGGTTCAACCACTGGTGGGCGTACAATCACTGGAGGATCTTCTTTACCCGAATCTTGCCTCTCTTGTCCCATTACAGGAGCAACCAGTGGCTGTCTAGGAAGCTGTGTCATTGTGGGAGTAGCCGATGGTTCTCCTGCAGACTGAGTCATCATAGTGGTCAAGTTCCCCATCATTGTCAGCATTCTATTTTCAAATTCTTCCAATCTCTTACCCACTTCCTCAGCAACCAATGCACGGGTAGCTTCTGACTCTCTGGAAATATCAGCCATGCTGGATGCAACTGAAGATAAAGTCTTACTGCTTTCTGTGTTTGACTCCCGAACCGATGTCCCGCTAAGCAACCCAACGATAGGATTCCTGATCAACTGCCCGCTAGGATCTCTAGACCACCCGGATGAATCTATGATGGCTGTATAACTCACTTTGTTAGAATGATGCGTGAATGACATGCATGATGCATGATTGTGAGCTATGCAGCATGTCACAACCACATACAAGCAAGTAAATCCTCCCAACCTTTTAGCTCCCACACACGAAGTCAATTGGTCTCTTCCTAGGTGGGCTTAATCCGTGGGTCAATGGGGGACCCGAGGAATGCGTTAGTGCATAGTAGCACAGCGTCTCTCAAGATGCGCACACGTATGACTGTTAGCCATTATGTATTTGGACACTTCAACCAAATTAAGGTGTAATTATCAAGGCTTAAAAGCTTTTGATAGAAGACCACTTGATTTGTTTGATTTTGTTTAATACATGATGGCCCATATAGCAAGCATTGTATTATGGTTCATTTCACCTAGTGAAAGTATCTATTGCCATTACATGAGCTTTGGTCAGGGTCACGTTACTTTAGGGCTACCCCAGCATGATCCCTGCCAACGGGTCTAGCTCGTCATGAGCATAGCGACCAATTGGGTCATCATTTGATATACCGTGATGGTACGAGGCTTGGGCTGGTGATTATCCCTAACACTTCCCCACATTGAGTGAACGTAAGGTCGTGCTTCAGGAACGCACCGAGTTTAAGAAAGGGCCAAACTAGCATAATTCTAAGGCTCTAGCATGGATGCAATGAAATTTAGATGAGAGATGAAATTTTAGTTTTAAAAACCCAATTATACATTTTAACCAAGACATTTTCAGAGCAAAGTCACAAACAGTCCCCAACGGAGTCGCCACTGTGACGCGCGCCGGAACCAGCAAGTCCCTCGTTGAACCCCGCTTTTAGGATTCGAGGGATCAGTTCGCGTCTTTTCCGATCTTAGGTATTATGAGATATTTTCGGCACCTCCTTTCACAATAGAACATTGAAAAGGACCATCCATCGCCATAACACCTTTAGGCACTTTTGAGGTATTTTGGAGTCGCAACCCAATTTACAAGAAATTGGAAAATTTTAACCTCTTATCGGTCTAAACCAGAGATGGTGTCCGGAACTTCACACTTATTGGTGCTTTGGTTAATTATAAATGGTTTTAAATTATAAAATTTCATTCCTCATCTCACGCGATTGATGCATTGAATTTAAAGCGCACATCATTCACATATAAAATGATAAAAAATGAAAATAAAGACAAAAATAAATTACAATAAAACTAGGGGCGGAATACAACCCCTATTGTAAATAAAACATAAATCATACATAAAACGAGGTATTCATTAATGTTGAGGACATTGGTCCTTTCATGCATAACATAATAAAAAATCATTTTTGAAGTGGTGATTTATTTTGGATGGAAAGCTAGGACATTGGTCCCATTTTATTAGAAAACCCAATTTTATTTGTAAAAATATTTTTGTGTGATTTTTGATTAAGCGTGCACAAAATAAATGGTTTATCAATAATTACATGCCAAATAACTCAATAAAACAAATAAAGGAAAAATAATGAATACAACCAAAAAAATAACAACTCCTCGGATCTCCTCCTTCATTCGCACGGGTGCTCAAATAGGGGAGCACAAAGATTTAACACCGACAACAAACACAAATAAACTTAATGTTAGTAATTGAAGTAAGAAAATCAATTAAACATTTATAACAATACATAAATTAAATAAAACATGCATATTATGGGATAAATAAACTAAATGATGTGTTAAAATAAGTTAACATATTAATATATCACTATTTAAAACATAAGGCGATGATAATAATAATGATGGTGATAATAATAAATAAACGGTAATAAAACGACAGCGGCAACAAGAATAATAATAACAATAATAATAACAATAATAATAATATGTGATGATAAATAATGAAAATGGTAATAATAATAATAATAATAATAATACTAACAGTAATAGTAATAATAATAATAATGATAATGAACGATTAAATGAAACAAGGGTAAGAATGAAATTAGAAATGTTAGATCTATGTAGAAAAACACATAAGATAAATAAAAACCAAACAAATGTAAAGACTTGCATGGTTAGCAATTAAATATAAGTAAAATAAAATAAAAGAAAAAAAATAAAAGACTAAGAGATCAAGCCTAGAATATTTACCCTCAGATTTAAATGATATTGAAGCAAGAAGTCCCAATCTAATCTCTTGTCAAGATCCAAAAATAAACTCAAAAAAAATATTCAAGAAAATTCTTAAGTTTACGCCTCAAAAACTCAAGAACACTAATATTTAAGAATGATTTGATTTTTTTTGTATTTGATGTTTGATGAGAAAACTCAAGTTAAGGAATTGATTTTCCCTTCTCAAAATTTTCAAGCTCAATAAAAATTTTTGATGTAAAAAGAAAAAACTATAATAGAATTTAAGAAGAGAATTTTTATATTTAATAAAAAGAGAATTAAAGAGATTGAAGAAAATGATTTTGATTTTTGAGAAGAAATGAACTTTAAGAACAATGAGTTCTTTGTTTTTTCCAGCAAAATCCACTATCTTTGTTCAAGAATCTCCCTCCTCCAATGACTTAGAAAAAATGTGTTTTTTAGAGAGAATTTTCCTACTTTTTCAAAAACCAAATTTTTTCCTCCCCCCCAAATGAAACTCAATCCTCCGTAAAAACTCCACTCTCCCCCTCTTTCCAGCTACCTCACAGATTTTTCAAAGATCCCTTTCCCTAATTTCAATAAAAAACACTCAAAAATTCAAAGTAAAAGACCCTAAAGTCCAATATGGACAATTAACATTTTTATTTATTTTTAATTATTTTTTGTCATTTTTTGACTTTTAATTCCCACCCAATCTGACTAATATTTGTCAATTTTGAATAAAAACTAAAAAAAACTCAAGAAAAAATTATTTTTAAGCCTAAAAAATCAAAAAAATGGAAATTGGGGGTTTAGGGGAGCTGTCGGCGAGATTTCTCGCCCGGCGAGACTGGTGTGCATCAGCGCGTAGCGCTGCGCGCTGATGGACGCAGTCGTGCGTAGCAGCGTGCTACCGCAACCGGCACTAAATTTTTTTATTTTTTTTTTCAATATGTCTAAAAAACACTAAAATTAATAAAAATATTTTTAAAATTATTTTTTAAAATATTTTTATTATTATTTTAATTTTTTTATTCAAAAATGCAAAATTTGACAAGAAAATCGTCACTTCCAACTATTTTTACCTGCGAGGCCGTTTTATCATCATTGGGTAACTCCGATTTAGGCTGACTTAGGACCCGGTGTCTACAGCAGTTGCCAAACATAATCCTCTTAGATACCTCCAAGAAGCACCCTCTCTACTAGGGAAGATGGGAAGATGGTTACTGCTGTTGCAGGAGTTCGACATTGAATACATAACCAAGAAAACCATTAAAGGAAGAGCTGTAGCAGAATTCTTAGCCGAGCATCCTATTGAGGGAGATCAGTTTGAATACAACTTTCCGGATGAAGATGTCATGACCATAGCAGTGCAAGGGTGGTAGCTATTCTTTGATGGAGCATTCAATAATAAAGGAGCAGGCCTAGGAGTTATTCTTACGACCCCAGATGGTGAAAGGCTACCATTGGCTAAGAAGCTGAGATATAAGGCTACCAATAATGAAGCAGAATACAAAGATTGCATCTTTGGATTGGAAGCATTGCTCGCTTTGGGGGCAAAGACTGCGAAAGTATTTGGAGATTCTTCCTTGGTAATTCATCAGATCAGAAGGGAGTGGTCAGTCAAGGAAGAAAGGCTGTTGCCTTATGTAAAGCACTTGAGAATGTTGAGCAGCCAGTTTTTGACTTGCACTTTTCACTTCATCCCTAGAGACGAAAATCAATTAGCTGATGCTCTAGCAACTTTAGTGTCTATGTGGTATAATCCAACAGGAGTTGCGATGAAACCTGTGCTGATTTATAGTTCGGAAAGACCTTGCTTTGAAGCTGAACAGGTGACGGACATTGAGGCTGCCGATGGAAATCCATGGTATTATGACATTCAGAATTATTTAGAAAGGTCAACTTTTCCAGAGGAAGCCACGGAGAAGGATCAAAGGATGATCAGGAAGCTGTCCACTCAATTCATCAGTGTCGATGGCACATTTACAAAAGGCAAGCTGATGGTATCCAGTTAAGATGTCTCGTGGAGAAAGAAGCTAAAAGAGTTATGGAAAAGGTTCATGCCGGGATCTGTGGAGCTCACATGAATGGCTTAGCCTTAGCAAAGAAGATCATGCGCCAAGGGTTTTATTGGCTCGCAATGGATACAAATTGTTCGAAATTTGTGAAGCAATGCTAGTTATGCCAGTAATATGCGAACTTGAGGCATGTGCCAGTTTCAGAGTTACATAATTTGACATCTCCATGGCCATTTGCAGCTTGGGGAATAGACATCATAGGCGAAATCCGTCCTACAGCTTCTAACAGGCACAGGTTCATTATAGTTGCCATTGACTACTTCACTAAGTGGGTTGAAGCTGAATCTTTCAAGAAGGTTGATGCAAGGGATATGGCTAAATTCATCGAGCGGAATCTGATATGCAGATATGGTCTCCCACATCATATTGTGTCTGATAATGGGGTGGAATTCCTAGCAGAAACTAAGCAGATGCTCCAGAAATATGGAATCCAACATCATAAGTCTTCTCCCTACCGCCCCCAGGCCAATGGTACGGTTGAAGCAGCAAACAAGAACGTGAAGAGGATATTGGCCAACATGGTTCAGAGCTATAAAGACTGGGCTGAAAAGTTACCCTTCGCACTTTGGGGATATAGAACTACAATCAGAACCTCTACGGGGGCAACACCATTCTCTCTAGTATATGGAACTGAAGCAGTCCTGCCGGTTGAAATTGAGTTGAAATCTTTGAGGGTAGTCATGGAAGCCGAGATTCCAGAGATAAAATGGGCGCAACAGCATTTGTCACAGCTAAATTTGCTAGATGAAGATAGGTTGCGGGCCTATTACCACAATCAAGTTTATAAGAAAAGGTTGGCTCGGTCATTTGGCAAGAAAGTACGAAAGCACCCGTTGAAGGAGGGGGATTTGGTCTTTAAGATGATGAGGCCGGGAGTGTCGGACATACGCGGAAAATTCAGGCCCACCTGAGAAGGTCCGTTCATTTTGAAGAAGCTACTAACAAAAGGAGCAGCAATTTTGGCAGACAGTGATGGGAATGAGTTCAAGGAGCAGGTCAATGTCGATAGACTTAAAAGGTTCCATGGCTAAAGACCAAAAATAAAAAGAAGAGAATAAATGCCCCTGTAACAACCCAAAAAGGGCCTGGTCGGAATCTGCGTGGTAAGTCAGGGAAGTAAGGGTATTTTTGTAATTTGAGCAAGAGAAAAATTTGGATAATAAGGAATTAATTAATTAAGTAATAAGTTAAGTGAAGGAAATGATATGGTGTGCTTATAGTGTATGGGAGTAGGATATAAGTGGACTTAGAGATTTTATTGTGTGGTTTTTGGTGCATTGGAAGATATTTGTGTAGGAGAAGTTAGTGTGTATGTAGTGTATGGTGCCAAGAGTGGTTAAGTCAAAGTGGGAAGGCTTGATTTGCTAAGATTGTGACAAGTGGCAAGGGGTTGGTGAACATTAAATGAAAAGTAGGAGAGAGGGAAGAGAGGGGCAGAATTTTCCTAGCTTCCCGTGGAAGCTAGCTCATTTTCTTTCTCTTTTCTTCTTCTTTCCCGTCCTCTCTCTCTCTCTTGCTTCCATTTTTTTCCTGCTCTCATCTCCTTTCCTCTTGTGTTTTCTTTGAGCTTTAAGTGGGAATCTTGAGTTTTGAGCTGGGTTTTTGAAGGTAAGTGGTCTGGAGTTCTTTGGTTTTTCGGTTCTTCTCTTCTCCTTCTTTTTCTGATTTCGATTGTGGAATTTGGGTTTGAGTTGAGTGAGTTTTGATTGGGTTTGTGCAAGAATCGGAAGCTAGAAGAAAGAGCAAGGGAAAAGAGAAAGCGGACTTGTGAGGGGCTCGGTTTGAAGCTGCAATTTCCAGGTTTGGGAGCTGCATTTTTGAGTGTGTGTATGTGTTTGGGAGTTTGATTTGATAGTGTTTGGGAGCTATGTTGTGGTTACGTTTTTCCCCTAATTTCTCCCTGGATCAATTATATTTTGTGATTGCATGTCACTTGTAATCTTGAGTGTTTTGTTTGATGAATGCATGTTTAAATTAAGTAGTGATTTATAGTGAAATGTTAGTGATATAGTGAGGATAGTATGTGTTTTTGGAACATGAACATGCTATGCTAATGAATCTTGAGTTTGGTTGTGAGAGAATCCAGGAAGAATTGATGTTTGATTATTGTGTAAAATGTGTGTATGTGGCTTGAGAATGATGCGGTAGTGTGCAGGAGGCTTAAGGTAAGTGTTTGTATGTGTTGTTTGCATGTATGAAGGATTGTGTGTGAAAAGAGTAGGAAAAGTGCAAATTTTGGGTGAATCTGGGCTCTGTCGCGATCGCGACACTGTGGCGAGCGCGACAGAGTGCGGATTTGGCCCCTTGTTCTTGAAAAGCGCTCTGTCGCGATCGCGACGTTGTCGCGACCGCGACAGAGGGCTATTTAGCCGAGTCCTCCGCGCAAGCATTCTGCCGAGCGTGCGCGCGAGGAGGAAGGAACTAGTCTCTGTCGCGAGCGCGACAGAGCTCAGTTGCGTGAATCTGCCTAGTGGGCTTCGTCGCGAGCAGGCCTTGTGGCGCAAACTAGCGAGGAGGTGCCCCGTGCTCTGTCGCGAGCGCGACACTGTCGCGATCGCGACAGAGGCCCTTCCTGCTTGCCTTGTTTTCTGAATGTGCTTCTTTTGTTCCACTTAGCACGGTTTCTCACTATTGCATGAAATATGGTTGTGTTTATGACTCGTGATATCATTGTACAAGTGTCTTAGGTATGAATTTATTTGATGTTTGAGTCTTGAGTTGAATCTTGTTTTGATTGTGTATTGTCGTGTGAGTGAATAAGTTGTCAAGCCTGAAGTGTCAAGGTACTGGATAATTAAGCATGCTTAAGAAGGGTTAGTGAGTGTAGCTGCCCGTGTCCGCCCCGTTTGGGCGAAGCGGTCGACCTCCGAGATGGTCATCTTCCGTGTAGTGATAAAATGTTTTGAGACTCCGGTCTCCCGCATTACCTTCGGGTATTAAAACTGTTTTTGAGGCTTCGGTCTCCTGTGTAATGTTCCCGTATCCTCCACCATTGATTTCAGGCTATTGTGTTAAGTGTCTAGTATGTGATTAGTGAAGTGTTCTAATTATTACATGATTCTGATTATGACCATTGCTTCATGTTTTCTGTTTCAGTGCTGAGATACATATAATGACTCTTGAACTGTGTATATATTTCTGCCCTCTGATGTTTAGTGAATTCTGTGTGATAATGTTTTATATCTTGCATGGTGCTCTGTTGTGTTTTGTTCCTCCCCACTAAGCGTTATCGCTTAGCACGGGTTTTTGTCCCGTGTAGGTGGCTGGTTTTGGAAGTTTGCTCGTGTTGCGCATCTGCAAGTCGGCCACATAGGAGTAGAGTTATATTTTTGTTATCTCCTCCTGTAATTCTTTTTATATGTAATATTTTTGTATAGTGGCTTTTGTAACTTTTTGTAAAGGAATTATGTAATCTTTTGGATTTGTATTTAACTCTATGTTGTGATTATATAAGATTTATATCCTGTCTTTATTAATATTTTTAGTGAATGCTTCCGCTTAGTGCATGTACGTATGTATGTTGTGAGTGAGCGTTGGGTGGCGCGCCCGACGGTGCCCTTCCAATGAGGGCGGCGGCAGGGGCGTTACAGGTTTTGGTATCAGAGCGCCGGTTTAGGCGGTTCTGGTTTTCTTTATTTTTTGTGTCGAGTCCTTGCATGAGAGTCGGTTTTGTGTCGTGGCCTAATGCAGATGTGTCTTATCTTGTGCAGTGTCTAGATGGAGTCTGATCCATGTGAGAACGTGGGTGAGACGGTTGGTAGTGCGAGCGTAGTGAGAGGTGGGCAACCTGCTCCACAGCGCCAGCAAGAAGAGGTTCCTGGTATGGGTATAGGTCATGAGAATCTGGTCCTAGTGCAAGGTTTACTTCAGTTGGTTGAGAGGTTAACTGCTCCTAAGGCTCCAACTGAGTTGTTAAGAAAGAGAGGAGCAGAAGACTTTCATGGGACTGCTATGGATCAATCTGATGTGGCCGAGTTTTGGCTTAAGAGGGTAGGCCGGATTTTGCAAGAGATTAGGTGTCTTGCAGATCAGAGGGTGCTGTGCGCAATGTCGTTGCTACAAGGGTCAGCGTATGATTTGTGGGAACTTGTGATGCGAAATCCTCTGCGACCAGCCGAGTTCACTTGGGAATTCTTCAAGCAAGAATTTGAGTAGAAGTATGTGACGAAGGCATACCAAGAAGCAAAGTGGAGAGAGTTCATCAGTCTGAAGTAGCGGGGTATGACCGTGAGTGAGTATGATAAGGAATTCAGCCGGTTGAGTAAGTATGTGCCCGAGCAGTTGTTGACGGATGAGTTCAGATGTAGGCATTTCCAAGAGGGACTGCGTGAGGTGATCAGAGGTCATTTATCGGTAATGACGGTCTTGCAACCAATGGGGTATTATCAGCTTGTGGCAGCGGCAATGAAGTTAAAGGAATCTGAGGTGATCAAGCAGAGAATTGAGAGCAAGAGGAAAGCACCGGATGGTGGAGTAGGAAGTGGTAAGAAGTCGAGAGGAGTTCCGAGTGGCCAAGGTGGGAAGAGTTCGGTTCTGGTACGTTCGGCAGTCGGGAGTGTAGCACCACCTTCTAGTAAGGGGAGAGTGATCCTGGAGTGCGAGCATTGCCACAAGCGCCATTGGGGCGAGTGTAGAAGGATCTCTGGAGCATGCTTTAGATGTGGCAGCCAAGAGCATATGGTGGCTAATTGTCCAGATCGTATAGAGCTTCAGGGTCAACCCGAGAATAAAGCAAGTGGTCAGAGAGCAAGGGGGAACCAGAGTGGAAGAGCCAGTGGACAACCTTCTCAAGCGCCGTCAGAGACTGTGCAAAAGCCGGCAACCAAAGAAGTGTATGCGCGCCCGCGAGTATACGCCATGATAGGAGAGGATGCAGCGGATCGAGCGGGACCTTCCGGTAAGTTGTGTTCTAAGTTTTTGTTATGCTCGACTTGAGTTTTTGGGTTGTCTTGATATAAGTGGCTAGCGGGGAAATTTCGAGGACGAAATTTCTTAAGGGGGAGTGATTGTAACAACCCAAAAAGGGCCTGGTCGGAATCTGCGTGGTAAGTCAGGGAAGTAAGGGTATTTTCGTAATTTGAGCAAGAGAAAAATTTGGATAATAAGGAATTAGTTGTTAAGGAATTAATTAATTAAGTAATAAGTTAAGTGAAGGAAATGATATGGTGTGCTTATAGTGTATGGGAGTAGGATATAAGTGGACTTAGAGATTTTATTGTGTGGTTTTTGGTGCATTGGAAGATATTTGTGTAGGAGAAGTTAGTGTGTGTGTAGTGTATGGTGCCAAGAGTGGTTAAGTCAAAGTGGGAAGGCTTGATTTGCTAAGATTGTGACAAGTGGCAAGGGGTTGGTGAACATTAAATGAAAAGTAGGAGAGAGGGAAGGGAGGGGCAGAATTTTCCTAGCTTCCCGTGGAAGCTAGCTCATTTTCTTTCTCTTTTCTTCTTCTTTCTCGTCCTCTCTCTATCTTGCTTCCATTTTTTTCTGCTCTCATCTCCTTTCCTCTTGTGTTTTCTTTGAGCTTTAAGTGGGAATCTTGAGTTTTGAGCTGGGTTTTTGAAGGTAAGTAGTCTGGAGTTCTTTGGTTTTTCGGTTCTTCTCTTCTCCTTCTTTTTCTGATTTCGATTGTGGAATTTGGGTTTGACTTGAGTGAGTTTTGATTTGGTTTGTGCAAGAATAGGAAGCTAGAAGAAAGAGCAAGGGAAAAGAGAAAGCGGACTTGTGAGGGACTCGGTTTGAAGCTGCAATTTCCAGGTTTGGGAGCTGCATTTTTTAGTGTGTGTATGGGTTTGGGAGTTTGATTTGATAGTGCTTGGGAGCTGTGTTGTGGTTACGTTTTTCCCCTAATTTCTCCATGGATCAATTCTATTTTGTGATTGTATGTCACTTGTAATCTTGAGTGTTTTGTTTGATGAATGCATGTTGAAATTAAGTAGTGATTTATAGTGAAATGTTAGTGATATAGTGAGGATAGTATGTGTTTTTGGAACATGAACATGCTATGTTAATGAATCTTGAGTTTGGTTGTGAGTGAATCCAGGAAGAATTGATGTTTGATTATTGTGTAAAATATGTTTATGTGGCTTGAGAATGATGCGGTAGTGTGCAGGAGGCTTAAGGTAAGTGTTTGTATGTGTTGTTTGCATATATGAAGGATTGTGTGTGAAAAGAGTAGGAAAAGTGTTGATTTGGGTGAATCTGGGCTCTGTCGCGATCGCTACGCTGTGGCGAGCGCGACAGAGTGCGGATTTGGCCCTTGTTCTTGAAAAGCGCTCTGTCGCGATCGCGACAGAGGGCTATGTAGCCGAGTCCTCCGCGCGAGCATGCTGCCGAGCGTGTGCGCTAGGAGGAAGGAACTAGTCTCTGTCGCGAGCGCGACAGAGCTCGGTTGTGCGAATCTGCCTAGTGGGCTTCGTCGCGAGCAGGCCTTGTGGCGCGAGCTCGCAAGGAGGTGCCCCATGCTCTGTCGCGAGCGCGACAGAGGCCCTTCCTGCTTGCCCTATTTTCTGAATGTGCTTCTTTTGTTCCACTTTGCACGGTTTCTAACTATTGCATGAAATATGGTTGTGCTTATGACTCGTGATATCATTGTACTAGTGTTTTAGTTATGAATTTATTTGATGTTTGAGTCTTGAGTTGCATCTTGTTTTGATTGTGTATTGTCGTGTGAGTGAATGAGTTATCGAGCCTGAAGTGTCAAGGTACTGGATAATTAAGCATGCTTAAGAAGGGTTAGTGAGTGCAGCTGCCCGTGTCCGCCCCGTTTGGGCGAAGCGGTCGACCTCCAAGATGGTCATCTTCCGTGTAGTGATAAAATGTTTTGAGACTCCGGTCTCCCACGCTACCTTCGGGTATTAAAACTGTTTTTGAGGCTTCGGTCTCCCGTGTAATGTTCCCGTATCCTCCACCATTGATTTCAGTCTATTGTGTTAAGTGTCTAGTATGTGATTAGTGAAGTGTTCTAATTATTGCATGATTCTGATTATGACCATTACTTCATGTTTTCTGTTTCAGTGCTTAGATACATATAGTGACTCTTGAACTGTGTATATATTTCTGCCCTCTGATGTTTAGTGAATTCTGTGTGATAATGTTTTATATATTGCATAGTGCTCTGTTGTGTTTTGTTCCTCCCTACTAAGCGTTATCGCTCAGCACGGGTTTTTGTCTCGTGTAGGTGGCAGGTTTTGGAAGTTTGCTCATGTTGCGCATTTGCAAGTCGGCCACATAGGAGTAGAGTTATATTTTTGTTATCTCCTCATATAATTCTTTTTGTATGTAATATTTTTGTATAGTGGCTTTTGTAACTTTTTGTAAAGGAATGATGTAATCTTTTTGGTTTGTATTTAACTCTATGTTGTGATTATATAAGATTTATGTCCTACCTTTATTAATATTTTTAGTGAATGCTTCCGCTTAGCGCATGTATGTATGTATGTTGTGAGTGAGCGTCGGGTGGTATACCAGACGGCGCCCTTCCAACGGGGGCGGCGGCGGGGGCGTTACAGCCCCGCAGGTCAAAAACTGAAAAAAGGCAGCCTTGCTAAAATTGGGCACCCTGTCAGGGTGAAAACCGAAAAAAGGCATCCTGGGCAAAAATTAAGGGCTAAGAGAAAATATTCTATCGAGAAAACCCGAGAGGGCCGATTGATAACAGGAGTTTGATGCTGACAAAATCCACTCCGAGATTAGGTGTAGTCATAAGCTTTTTGAATTCTTGTCAAATGAAAATCATGTATGATGAAATTATATATAAATGTACACAATTTTGCAATGAATAAAAGAATATATTTTCATTGATCTTTTAGTTCTGTCTTAAAAAGAGATATACCAATTGTTCATCTAATGATTATTGCTCAGTCACTTCATCGGATATGTGCTATTTGCTCTTAACAGAAGCTTTGATGATAACCTTCTCTAAAAAAAAAAGCCATTAGAGATGAAAACCGTAACTGGCTCTCTAAGAAAAAGTTAGGCCAAAGGGCAGGGTGAAAACCTGGAAACAGGCAGTCTGCCCTACAAAAAAAATAAAGTAAAATGAACAAAAGCTGCTGGATTGGGTTGGGTCGATTCCAAGCAAAAATTAGGCAAAGGGTTGTGTGAAAATCCCTTAAGGGACGCATTTCCCGCAAAGAAAAGCTAGTGTGAAAATCCACAAGGGACGCACTACCTTTAAAACAATGACGCTCAATGCCTGGAGCGATAAGGCGGCGTTATTTCAGATTAGCCTCTTTCAATCAGATAACACACAACACAGAACATGAATCAGAATCCCGGGTAAACGATCATTGACCAGGGGGGCAAAGGATGTACACTGGATGTCTCTTTCAGAAAACTTATCGACAATCCTCAGGATTCCGGGGGCATGGTAGAACAGACAAGCTATAACCTCAGCAAACCTCGGACCACCTAGAGCATGATCTATATATTTTTGCAAGCATTTGCATTCCATATCATACACACATGATTTCTTGTATATCCCTACGCATACAATATTGCAGGAGAAATCGGCAGGGAACACCAACAAAAGCCGAGTGACGACATCAGTTCTTATGTCCAAAGGGGCACAGCTCCAAAATTCACAGCAGTTAGCACGATGGCGGCGCTACCCACAAGAGGTTAGCACGACCACGGCACTACCAATGCACAGCAGTTAGCATGATGGCGGCACTACCCACAAGAGGTTAGCACGACCACGGCACTACCAATGCACAGCAGTTAGCACGATGGCGGCACTACCCACAAGAGGTTAGCACGATGACGGCATTGCCAATTTACAGCAGTTAGCACGATGGCGGCACTACACACAAGAGGTTAGCACGACCACGACACTACCAATTTACAGCAGTTAGCACGATGGCGGCACTACCTCTTGCACGATCACGGCACTACCAGCTCACAATGGTTAGCGCGACCACGGCATTACCAACCCAAAAGAGGTTATCGCGCCTACGGCGCCACCAGTTACAACAAAAAGACAACCTGCCTATAACACAGCAACAGCTATCCTCATAACTCCACCCAGCAGGAAGGTCGCCGCTTCAGGTACGCGCTTCTTTCCTTTTCCTGAATTTTGGCTTACCTCGGCACCCATGCACTAGCCTCCCAAAAATTGGGGGCACCTGTAGACACCGGGTCCCGAGTAGCCTTGATCAGGATTACCCGATGATGAAATTTAGCTATGCCGGCTTATAGGCAAAAAGATTGAAGTTCGGAAGTGAATTTCCTTGTCATTTTTCTCGAAAAGGAGCAAAAAAAAGTGTATTTTAAAAATATTTTAAAAATATTATTAAAATTATTTTGGAGAAGAAAAGTGTGTTTTAGATTGGTGGTATTTTATATAAAAAAAAAAGTTTTTTTCGCGAAGGTCGGGGCGCGGCAGCGCGCGAGCGACGCCCAAGACGTCGCTCGCCTCGTGTGCGCACTGCGCGCGTTTCTCGCGTGCAGTTGCCCACTTTTGCCCCATTTCGCTGAGTTTTTGCCCCCACTTGATTTTTAACGATTTTGGACGATTTTTGGGTGGTTTTTTGGGTAGTTTTTGAGGGTTAAAAGGGTAGAAAAAATTCAGGAACAGGGGAGGATGAATTAAAAAGATTTTAGAGAGAAAAAATTGAATTTTTGAGCTTTTTAGTTGAGAGAAAAAATCAATTTTACACACTTGCTTCCAAGGGTTATTTTTCAAGTTTCCAAGCTAGTTTTCAAGGATTTTCACAAGAGAAAGACAAGGAATTCAACACTTCTACCTTCAATTCTTCAAGATTAAATTTGAGGGTAATTATTCATGGCTTAACTCCTTAATTCTCTTGTTAATTTTAATTTCTTTTGTTTCCAATTAACTTTAAAAAAGGTAAATCCTTTTAGTCCTCATAATTTTCTTCTTGTTTTATCTTTAATTGTTCATATAACAAGTAAATTCTTTTAAATTCTATTATATTATTTTTATGTCAAATTGTTTCTTGTACATATCAATATTATTATAATTATTTATTTGATATGTTGAGCATGGTTAATATTTTTTTTCTTATTCTTATGCATGTTAAATTGCATCATAATTATTCTTATGCATGTTATATTTTCATTACACATATTATCCTTTATGTCATATTATTTCTTTGGCTTAATTTCTAACATGAATTTCATTTTTTATTTTTGGTTGCAAATTGTTATTTTACTCTTATTTAAGTATCCATGCACGTGAAGGAGGAGATGCGGGGTTCGGTATCTTCTTTATACATTTTAATTCTCATTTTGTTTATATTTTTTAATTTCCTTGTATATACTCATTAAGTAAAATGGTTTTTTTATGCACGCCCAAATAAAAATCACAAAAATATTTCTACTAAATTAAACTTGGATTTTTCATAATAAATTAGACTAATGTCCTAATTTTCATCCCAAATAAGTCACCACATCCAAAATGTTTTCTTTAAATACACATGCGGGGACCAAAGTCCTCATAGTTAATAAATTCCCCAATTTTATGTATGTTTGCACTTTTTTAAATGGGAGTTGTATTCCGCTCCTAGTATTATCGTAATTTACTTTTAATATTTTACTATTTTCAATGTGAATATTTGTGCCTTTTAATTAAAATTGCATCGTGTGGAGAGAGAGCGAACTAATAAACTCAAAACCAAATTGTAAAATTAATCAAGGTAGAAATAGATGAGAAGTCCCGAACCCATCTCTGGCCTTTGGGCTCAAAGAGGCTAGAGGTTTACCCTCCAAGACACCTTTTATGTCACGAGACTTAGACATAAAATCCTAGGCTCCAAGGGAGAGAGGTTCTTCCTCCAAGACCCCTTTGGCTTGCCCAAAATGGATAAAAGCGTTGTCTTTGGGTTCAAAGAAGCGAGAGGTCTATCCGATCATTAATTGGAGTAAGACCTCCAAGACCCTTCTTATGCCCTAAGACTTAACAAATCCTAGGCTCCAAGCGAGAGAGGTTCTTACTCCAAGACCTCTTTGGCTTGCCCAAAATGGATAAAAGCATTGTCTTAGGCTCTCCGAGGCGAGAGAAACTTTCCCAATGTTTTATTGGGTGGCGACTCCATGAATGCCCAAAATAGACGCACTTGTAATTCGTTGCAAGTTGTCAACGGACCTCAAATGCCCGATCGCCCTCGAGCGGGAGGTCAAAGGGGCGACCGCGGGTCCGATGCGTGTCACACATACACTGTGATTCTAACTTAGGTAAACCATTATCCTGGTATCTTGAGCATTTCACTAAAGAAGGGAGATTGCAACCACTATCGCCAAGGCCAGCCACGAGCCAAGGAAGGCTAGGACATAGAGCGAATTGGTATTGTGCATATCATCAGCACACAGGGCATAAAACAGATTATTGCCACGCTCTTAGGGAGTGCATACAAAAATGGGTTGACACTGATCGGATTCTAGATCCGAGGAAGAAGAGAAAAAAGATAGAACAATTATCACCAATCTTGGGGACACGGTCCAGAGAAGGGGAGCCTGAACGAAAAATGATTAGCTATTCAGAATGTTCTTTTTATTTTTGAACTATTTAATAATGACATTCCAGTTTCATTAATAAGATGAACGTTTTTGCTTACCTGTGTGGTATTTCTTATGATTTCACTATGCATAATCATGATCATGACTCATTCATATTTGACATTAATTCAATTGATGTTACTCCATTTAATCTCAGAACTTTGGAGAACCCAAAGAAAATCTTGATAGCACTTATTATAACTCCTGGGAAGAGATTAAAACTTGAGAGAAATTCAACAAAATATAAAAAAGATCTTTGACTGGACATATAAAGACATGCTAAGAGTAGATCTTGGAATCACTAAGCACATCATTCAAACACACCACAATCATGAACCGGCCACGCAGAGACTCAGAAGATTAAAGCTAGAAGGGGCAGAAAAGGTCAAAAAAAGGAACCCACAAGCAGAAATGAAGCCAAAATTTCTAGTCGAAGTTCAATGCCAGTCTTGGTTGGTCAATATTGTACCAAATCGAGAAGAGATGAGGAGTGCGTGTATGTGTAAACTATTAGGATTTGAACAAAGCTTATCTTCAAAAAAAGAACAGAAAAAAAGGACAAAGAACGAAAAATAAAAGAATGACGAAATATAAAGAGAGGAGAAAAAAGAAGGAAAATAATCAATACGTAGATCTGGCCAAAACTGTTGATATGAAGGCAAGAGAAGGTCATCTTGGGGGCAAGCTTTGTTCGAATCCTGTTGACCTACACATACACGTACTTTGCCATTCTTCTTCACTTCCGAGGAGGACCAAAAGGTTTCTATTGACTTACAACGGATACAAGATGCTCGATCTTGGAAAAAGACATCATAGGGGAGGTACACCCTACGACTACTAATGGATAGGGTCATAAAAAAGAATCCAGTATGTCACTATATTTTCCCACGCCACGTAGGGTTCAAGGACAGAAGGACAGTTTATGGTTAAGTTGCTCCAAATGTATGGCATTAAAAATCGCAAGTCCTCCCTGTATTGCCCTCAAACCAATAGGGCAGTAGAGGTTGCTAACAAAAAGATCTTCATCAAGATGGCTCAAAATTACAAGGATTGGGCAGAGAAATGGCCTTTTCCACTTTGAGGCTGGAGAACTACTATCGAAACCTCTACAAAAGTCACCTCACAGTTCTCAATATATAGTGGGCAGAAGCAGTATGTGTGACGCGCGCCGGAAGTGCCCAGTAAGGGCCCTCGCTTTGAATCCGCCTTTGGGATTCGAGGACTTGGTTTGCGTCTTTTGATCATGGGTACCATGAGACATCATCGGTGTATCCCTCCCAATAGAACATTGGGGAGAACAACCTAGTCTAATGACACCTAAAGGCACCTTTGAGGCATTTGGAGTCGCCACCCAATTTGCAAGAAATTGGGAAAGGGTTTCTCACCTCTAACGGTCTAAACCAGAGATATGGTGTCCGAAACTTCCATCTTATTTATGCTTTGGTTAATTATAAATGGGTTTTTAATTTCTTAAAATAATATCTCTCATCTCACACGATTAATGCATTTAAATTAAATCACGCATATCAATCATTCGAAAGCAATAAAATAAGAGCGATAAATAAAGCGATAAATGAAAACGGTAAACACCCAAGCACACAATTACAAGAGGAATAGGGGCGGAATACAACCCCAATGAAAGGGAAATTAAAGACATAAGTGGGACGGAATACAATCCCCAAAAGTAAATAAAGTTTCCCGAAAGTTAATTACAAGGGCCCAAAATGAAAGAACATAAATTTAAAACACTCACCCAAAAATAAAATAAAAAGACATACATAAATCGAGGCATTATTTTAGGAACATTGGTTCCTTTGCACTCATTGAAGGTTTAGGGACATTGGTCCCCTCGCATTTACTTAAAGAGTGTTCGAAGAGCCATTTTGGTTATTTGATGAAAACAGGGATGAGTGATCCCATTTTTGGAGAAAATTGACTCTTCATTTTAATTGTGATATTTTTATTGTTAAGCTACAACAAGGGACATTGGTCCCAATTTTATTAGTGAAGAAAACTCAATTTAATTGTAAAAGTATTTTTGTGACTTTTTATCTCACGCGTGCATAAATAAAATAATTATTTACAAATAATCACAACATGAAGAGAGGGATTGGAAAGATCTCACCCCAAATCGATATAACCCTCCACGTGTCGCCCCCCATCCGGGGGAGTCGCGGGGCACGCATGTAGCCCGACTCAAATTAAATCTCATACAAAAATAATATCGGAAAACATTAGTGAATAACTCTAGACAAATTAATGAAATAAATGCAACTTATAATGATAAGGACATTAATTGCGGCAGAATATTAATAGTAAACATAAACACTAATATAATAACAAGTAATAACAATCATGACAACAAACATTGGCAATTACAATAGCAAAATCATGGCAATAATAATAATAATAATAATAATAATGATAATATTAATAAATGTAAAACAGCATGTTAAATAATAATAATAATAATAATAATAATAATAATAATAATAATAATAATAATAATAATAATAATAATAATAATAATAATAATAATAATAATAATAATAGAATCATTAATAACAAATAAAAATTTAACAATACTAAAATAAATGATAGTAGTAGAACTAATAATGATGATAATGTAAAATAAACAAACACAACATAACAATGATGAATAAATAAATAAAACAATGATGACAATAATAATAAAATTAACAATAAGAATAATAATATAATATGACAATAAACAGTAGCATACATAAAATAAATAAGCACAAAATAATGGTTGATAACATAATAATAGTAGCAATAATGATAATAATGATAAAAATAGCAAGAAATAATATTAACAACAATAAATAATATACAAAAAATAAATGAGAACGAGTCCAAGAATATTTACCCTCATAATTTTTTTATATTGGAAATAGGATGTCTCAATCCGTTCCCCTTGTCGATTTTTGGTGATAAATATTTGAAGAAAATGTAGAAATTAATATTTCAAAATAAGTTAAGAGAATATTTTAGTAAAAATATTTTCTTTTGGTGGATGTTTGAGCAAAGGAAATTAATTTTCCAAGCTCAAATCACCTAAGAAATAGTTTATACTTTTTGAAGAAAAATAACAAAAATGAACTTAAGAGTTTTTTGAAGAAGAAAAAAACTAGTTTTCTGGAGATGAAGAAGCTGTTCTTATTTTTTTTGAGAGAGAACAAAGGATCTTTTTTTTTTTATTAAAATCGCCGTCTTTTAAAAATGGAGGAGGAATCCCTATTTGATTTTCAGCCTTGTCCCAAAATAGAGAAAGTACAAAGAGACTTTTAATTTTCTGTTGATCGAAAATAACAAAAAACGGTGAAAAAAAGGGAAAAAACTAGACTGATAAACAGTCTGAAAAACACAGAAAATCAGCAAAAACCCAGTGGAAGACCAGTGGACCGTGTGGTGGCCAAGTGGCCGCGTGATGGCAAAGGCCATCACGCGGCCACAAATGTGGTAAATGGCCACTTTGGCCATTTACCACATTTTACCACACGAGTTTAATTTTTTTTTTTTAAAAATAAACCTTTTAAATCCTTTTCTTTTTTTCTAATTAAAATAATTGACTAATTTAATTAAAATAAATAACTAATTTAATTCCTCTTTTTCAATTAAATCAATTAATTAATTAAATTAAATTAAATAACTAATTTAATTCCTTTTTTCCAATTAAATCAATTAATTAATTTAATTCAATTAAATTAAATAACTAATTTAATTTCATTTTTTTTAAATATAAAAAATAACAATTTTCAATAATATTATTTTTATAATCAATTTAATAAAAAATTTTTATGATAATATATTTTTATATATATTTACTTTTTATTTTTAAAAAATAACGAGGCTCTCGACAAGGGAAACATCATTTCTGACGTCTCTGCCTGTAAACCGGTATCATTTTCATCATCGGGTAATTCTGATATTGGACCGCCTCGGGACCCGGTGTCTACAGTTGCCCCCAAATTTGGGGAACTTAGAACCTAGGTGCCTAAGTGAGCCAAAATTCAGAAAAGAAAGGGAAGAAGCGCGTACCTGAGGCGGTCATCTTCCCGAACTGGCTGAAGCTGTTGCGGGTAGTTAACGTCTGTTTGTCGACGTGTCAACCCCTATGGCTTTGGCATCTAACCTATGTGGTGTCTAGCCTTGTTAATGTGGTCTGTAATTGAGCTTAATGCGGCGTCTAACCTCTTCCGTTGTGGCATCTAACCTGTGCAGTGTATAGCCCCAGCCTTGTCGGTATCTAACCTATTGATGCAGATATCCTTATGGATTGAAAGGATTTGGAATGTTTTGGAAAAAGCTCAATGCTACGAAGGATAATGCTCCGAAGAGACTGAGAATTCCTTGAGAAAGGACTTAAAGATAATGCTCTAAAGAGACTGAAAATGCCTTGAGAACGGACTTAAATATAATGCTCTGAAGAGACTGAGAATGCCTTGAGAAAGGACTTAAAGATAATGCTCCGAAGAGACCGAGGATGCCTGGAGAAAGGACTTAAAGATAGTGCTTCAAAGAGACGGGGAATGCCTTGAGGAAGGACTTAAAGATAATGCTCCGAAGAGACTGGGAATGCCTTGAGAAACGACTTAAAGATAATGCTCCGAAGAGACTGAGAATGCCTTGAGAAAGGACTTAAAGATAATGCTCCGAAGAGACTGGTAATGCCTTGAGAAAGGACTTAAAGATAATGATCCGAAGAGACTGGGAATGCCTTGAGAAAGGACTTAAAGATAATGCTCCAAAGAGACTGGGAATGCCTTGAGAAAGGACTTAAAGATAATGCTCTGAAGAGACTGGGAATGCCTTGAGAAAGGACTTAAAGATAATGCTCCGAAGAGACTGGGAATGCCTTGAGAAAGGACTTAAAGATAATGCTCCGAAGAGACTGGGAATGCCTTGAGAAAGGACTTAATGATAATGCTCCGAAGAGACTGGGAATGCCTTGAGACAGGACTTAAAGATAATGCTCCGAAGAGACTGGGAATGCCTTGAGAAAGGACTTAAAGATAATGCTCCGAAGAGACTGGGAATGCCTTGAGAAAGGACTTAAAGATAATGCTCCGAAGAGACTGAGAATGCCTTGAGAAAGGACTTAAAGATAATGCTCCGAAGAGACTGGTAATGCCTTGAGAAAGGACTTAAAGATAATGCTCCGAAGAGACTGGGAATGCCTTGAGAAAGGACTTAAAGATAATGCTCCGAAGAGACTGGGAATGCCTTGAGAAAGGACTTAAAGATAATGCTCTGAAGAGACTGGGAATGCCTTGAGAAAGGACTTAAAGATAATGCTCTCAAGAGACTGAGAATGCCTTGAGAAAGGACTTAAAGATAACGCTCCGAAGAGACTAAGAATGCCTTGAGAAAGGACTTAAAGATAATGCTCCGAAGAGACTGGGAATGCCTTGAGAAAGGACTTAAAGATAATGCTCCGAAGAGACTGGGAATGCCTTGAGAAAGGACTTAATGATAATGCTCCGAAGAGACTGAGAATGCCTTGAGAAAGGACATAAAGATAATGCTTCGAAGAGACTGGGAATGCCTTGAGAATGGACTTAAAGATAATGCTCTGAAGAGACTGGGAATGCCTTGAGAAAGGACTTAAAGATAATGCTCCGAAGAGACTGAGAATGCCTTGAGAAAGGACTTAAAGATAATGGGAAGATTAGATGCACGTGATAAGTGCTTGTGCTAGGCATGCTAGACATGAGCAAAGAATTATGTGTTGCAAGTACGCAGAGATTATGTGCACGAAATGTGTGCAAAGAATTGCTTATGCAAGATATATATAAAGTTCATGCATGCGTGAATGCACATTGAGGCATCATCAAATGCCATGCCCGTGAGGTGTATATGTATGCAATAATGCAGGGTAAGGATTCATCTGAGTGGATTTGAGAGCCGAAAGCCGGTTTGGTCGTGATTTGCAGTAGGATCGTTGCCCCTTGGAATTGCTTTTGAATTTCGTGCCTTTAGGGGATTTTGAGGCTCTCCTCTGATATCTGTAGTCATCATTTGAAGGTAGTGCGTCCCTCGTGGATTTTCACACTAGCTTTTCTTAGCGGGAGATGCGTCCTTGTTGGATTTTCACATAACCATGTGCCTTATTTTTTGCCTGGAATGGACCCAACCCAATCCAGCGGCTTTTATTTATTGCATTTTTTGTAGGGCAGACTGCCTGTCGCCAGGTTTTCACCCTGCCCTTTGGCCTAACTTTTTCTTAGAGCGCTAGTTACGGTTTTCATCTCTAACGGCCCTTTTTTTTTTGGTGTGAGAGAAGTTGGAGTTGTTGCAAAAGATCTTTCGGGTATGATTGGCATGTGCTTATGTCTCAGATTTTGGTTGTATGAGCTTGGTTTTTCATCGGGAAGGTGCTGTAGGATTGGCTTCACAGTAGGTAGCAAGATGAGTTGGCTGAAGTGCCTGAGTGGCGAGAGTGGCAGAGGGTATTTGGTAACAATGTGCTGGTTTTATGTCGGACCCAGATGACTTTGAGGGTGCAAGATGAACTACTCTGGTTACATCAATACATCTTTGCGTAAATGCATATATTTCAATCTGATTTCATAACATATGATCACTATTCGGCATTAACTCGAAAAATAATGAGACCTCATCTAATTTCGGGATAGATCTTGAGAGCATCAAACTCCTGTTATCAATTAGCTCTCGCGGGTTTTCTTGATTGAATATTTTCTCTCTTTTTTTTTTAATTCTTTATTTAGCCTTTGCCATGGACCCTCCTTCAGTTCGTCAGTATTGGTTGAATTTGCTTTCATCTGCATTAGCCGGGGAGGGCTACTGCTTCTGAGAGTGGTTCCTTTTGGTATCAAAGTCTTAGTCTTAGCCCTTGTGCAGACTGGTTGAGGTGATGGGTTCCTTATTTGGGGCTTGAATGTGAAATCTCACACTTGGCTTTTGTCGGTTTTGGGGGTGCAATTTTTAAAGTGGCCTTTCAATGGTTGAGATAGGGTGACAGGTTGGGCTTGGATGATCTGGGGTACTTTTATCGGCCTCGGTAGTTTAAGTTTCGAAATGGTTTTCGTCGACCGGGATTTGGTGGATGGTTCATGGGTTAGCCTTTTAGGTCCTTTTCAGTAGCTAAGAAGAATGGCAATGTGCAGGCATGTGTAGATCAACGGGATTTGAACAAAACTTGCCTCCAAATAACATTCCCTTGCCCCCTGATCAATTCTCTCTTTTCTTCTCTCTTTTCTTTACACCCCAATTTTTTTTGATTTTTTTTTTTTACAACCCAATTTTTTTTTCTTCACCCCGATTTTTTTTACAACCCAATTTTTTTTTTACAAGGTTTGCTCAAGTCCTGAAGTTCACACATATGTGCACTTTTCATCTTAACAATTGGGACCATTGTTGTTCAATTTGGTTGGGCATTGAGCTTTAGCAAGAATTTTGGCTATAAGGGTTCTGGATGGTTAAGAGTCGATCATAATTGGCTTTGGGGTCTACATTTCAAATGGTTGAGAGGAAAGGGTTCACATTGCTCGGTTCTAATGAGCTATGTTTCCTTCGTGAAGGACTTGAGTTTCATTCACCTAACCCCTGATGTAGCTTTCGAAGTTTGGTTTTATTTGGTGGCTCCATATGCATCCCAGATGTTGTGGGGGTGTAAAAGAATGGCTTTTTTAAAATTCGGTTCATCGTCATGTTGGCACGTGAAAGTAGCATTGATCTCAAGAACATCCTTGTCAATTTTTAGCATGTCACACCAGGTCTAGACAAAGGCTCTTTTTTTTTCTCTCAAAATCATCCTCTCTTCAAGAGTTATATCAGATGCTATCAAGATTTTATTTGGATTCCCCAAAGTTCCGAGACTAGATGGAGTCGTATTAATCGAGTCAACATAAAAAATGAATGAATGCATCGTGATCATAAGAAATGAAATTATTAGAAATATCATGCAAATAAGCAGAAATTATTCAATGAAATAACCAATTGTCATAAGGAGTTCTTAAAATAAAAAACAATAAAGCATCTAAAAAACATAGTCTCCTTGTAGATCTGGCAAAATATGTCACTCAGGTGGATTAGGCCCGATCACATCTCTGGTGGAGGGACTGCATTGTAGTCTGTCTTCTTCTTCCTCTCTCTCTTTTCAAGGTCCATGATCTGCTTGGAGTCGATGAGATCTTGGATCCTGTTCCTCAAAGTTTGGCAGTAATCCGTCAGGTGCCCGGTGTGCTGATGAAAGGCACAGTACTGGTCATCCCTATGCCCCAGCTGCCCTTGAGTTGCAGCGGGCCTAGGTGTTAGTGGTCTCAGTTTACCTTCCTTGGTCAACCTCTCTAGCACCCAGGATAGAGAGCGGCCTAAGTTAGAGTAGTACCTCTTATCCGTCTTCGTGGTTGGCGCTTCCGTCCTCTTGGCCTTGCCCTTAGTGTTATTGTGGATGCTTGAACTCTCACTTTTCAAAGCATGCATTGTCACTAGATCTCCACCCTCTTCAGGTGTGATGTCATATCCTGGAGTGGGCCTCTTACTTCCATTTCTTCGCTCGACTGATGAAATAAGTGGAATCTCGCCTTCGGGCTTGGAGGTGGAAGGAGGAACTGAGGTTATCGCTGTGTAGGCTTCTTTGACAGTGGCAGGCTTAACTTGGTTAAGAGCAGTCGCCATAAATCGAGCTTGAAGAACGACCACCATGGCATCCATCCTTTCCTTGATTGTGGCCAACAACCTCTTTTCAAGCTCCTCAAAACTTCTATCTATTATGAAATCCTCATCAAGGTTTGGGATCCTTGCTCTTCTTGGCTCAACTGGCACAGCATCAGCTTTAGGCTCATTTACAGATGGATGGGTAATGACTCCAGCGAGCGGAGCCTCCCCACCGGCAGGCAGTTCGGCTTGCCCCCGAGGAGGAATTACCGGTGCTTGTGGGGCAACAGGTGGTTGTGGAGCAGGAGGAGGAGCGATCCTTTCAGCCATTGCCCCCATCATGTCCAACATCCTTCATTCAAATTCCTCTAGTCTCCTAGCGAGGTCTTGAGTAGTCAAAGCTCCGGTTTCTTCTGCCATGGAAGATGATTCACTAGCTGTAGAGAGTGACTCAAAATCCCAAACAGGCACTAGTTCTAGCAATCCAAAGGGCAAGTCTTGTCCTTACTAGCCGATCATTAGAACCTCTAGTCCACTTAGATTAAGATTGTTAGAATGATGCATGGATGACATATACAATGCATGATCGTGCCATGCAAATGGTCTTTGATGGGTGTGGGATCAATGGATTACCACGATACGATGGGATGCATGGAAGAAATTACACACAGGATGATATGCACACATGAAAAAAACAATATGCGGACGAAAAGGTATATACACATATAGCATGAGAGAAAATTTATCATTATTTATATACACATATTTTTATTTTATTGACATGCATAAATGACATGCGATGCACGAGCATGCTGTGTAGCATCCACAACCACATGCAAGCAGACAGATCCTTCTGACCTTATTTCTCCCACACACGAGGTCGAGTAGTCCCTTCCTAGGTGGGATTAGTCCATGGGTCAATAGGGGACCCAATGAACGCGCATGGTGCATGGCAAAAAATTGGTAGCACAACACTCTTAAGCTAATGAACATACGTATGAGTTTTGGCCATCTCGTATTTGGACATTTCAATCTCATTAAGATGGACCCACCGGGGCATGAAAGCCTTTGATAAAAGACCACTTAATTTGGTTAATTTTGTCTAATACGTGATGACCCATATCACAAGCATTGTATTAAGGAGCATGCTACCTAGGGGAAGTTTCTACTTGCCGTTACATGGGCTTCGGCCAAGGTGATGAAATTTTAGGGCTACCCAAGCATGGTCCCTGCCAACAGGTCTAGCTCATCACGAGCATAGTGACCGATCGGGTCTCCATTTGATATACCAAAAGGTACAAGGCTTGGGCTGGTGATTATCCTTAACACTTCCCTACAATGAGTGAAAGTAGGGTCGTGCTTTGGGAACGCACCGAGGTAAGAAGGGACCAACTAACATAATTCTAAGGCTCTAAAATGCAATGCAAATATTCAAAAAGAGATAAGATTTTAAGTTTTAAAAATCCAATTATATTTTTAACCAAAGCACTTTCGGAGCAAAGTTTCAAATACAAAGTCCCCAGTGGAGTCGCCACTGTGACGCGCACCAGAAGTACCCAGCAAGGGCCCTCGCTTTGAATCCGCCTTTGGGATTCGAGGACTTGGTTTGCGTCTTTTGATCATGGGCGCCATGAGACATCATCGGTGTATCCCTCCCAATAGAACATTGGGGAGAATAACCTAGTCTAATGACACCTAAAGGAACCTTTGAAGCATTTGGAGTCGCCACCCAATTTGCAAGAAATTGGGAAAGGGTTTCTCACCTCTAACGGTCTAAACCAGAGATATGGTGTCCGGAACTTCCCTCTTATTTATGCTTTGGTTAATTATAAATGGGTTTTTAATTTCTTAAAATTATATCTCTCATCTCACATGATTAATGCATTTAAATTAAATCGTGCATATCAATCATTCGAAAGCAATAAAATAAGAGCGATAAATAAAGCGATAAATGAAAGCGGTAAACACCCAAGCACACAATTACAAGAGGAATAGGGGCAGAATACAACTCCAATGAAAGGGAAATTAAAGACATAAGTGGGACGGAATACAATCCCCAAAAATAAATAAAGTTGCCCCAAAGTTAATTATAAGCGCCCAAAATGAAAGAACATAAATTTAAAACACTCACCCAAAAATGAAATAAAAAGGCATACATAAATCGGGGCATTATTTTAGGAACATTGGTTCCTTCGCACTCATTAAAGGTTTGGGGACATTGGTCCCCTTGCATTTACTTAAAGAGTGTTCGAAGAGCCATTTTTGTTATTTGATGAAAACAGGGATGAGTGATCCCATTTTTGGAGAAAATTGACTCTTCGTTTTAATTGTGATATTTTTATTGTTAAGCTAAAACAAGGGACATTGGTCCCAATTTTATTAGTGAAAAAAACTCAATTTAATTGAAAAGTATTTTTGTGACTTTTTATCTCACGCGTGTATAAATAAAATAATTATTTACAAATAATCACAACATGAAGAGAGGGATTGGAAAGATCTCACCCCAAACCGATATGACCCTCCACGTGTCGCGACCCATCCGGGGGAGTCGTGAGGAGCTCACGTAGCCCGACTCAAATTAAATCTCATACAAAAATAATATCGGAAAACATTAGTGAATAACTCTAGACAAATTAATGAAATAAATGCAAATTATAATGATAAGGACATTAATGGCGGCAGAATATTAATAGTAAACATGAACACTAATATAATAACAAGTAATAACAATCATGACAACAAATAGTGGCAATTACAATAGCAAAATCTTGGCAATAATAATGATAATAACAATAAATGTAAAACAGCATGTTAAATAATAATAATAATAATAATAATAATAATAATAATAATAATAATAATAATAATAATAATAATAGAATCATTAATAACAAATAAAAATCTAACAATACTAAAATAAATGATAGTAGTAGCACTAATAATGATGATAATATAAAATAAACAAACACAACATAACAATGATGAATAAATAAATAAAATATAATATGACAATGAACAGTAGCACACATAAAATAAATAAGCACAAAATAATGGTTGATAACATAATAATAGTAGTAATAATAATAATAATGATAATAATAGCAAGAAATAATATTAATAAGAATAAATAATATACAAAAAATAAATGAGAACGAGTCCAAGAATGTTTACCCTCAGAATTCCTTTAGATCGGAAGTAGGATGTCTCAATCCGTTCCCCTTGTCGATTTTTGGTGATAAATATTTGAAGAAAATGTAGAAATTAATATTTCAAAATAAGTTAACAGAATATTTTAGCAAAAATATTTTCTTTTGGTGGATGCTTGAGCAAAGGAAATTAATTTTCCAAGCTCAAATCACCTAAGAAATAGATTATACTTTTTGAAGAAAAACAAGAAAAATGAACTTAAGAGTTTTTTAAAGAAGAAAAAAACTAGTTTTCTGGAGATGAAGAAGCTGTTCTTATTTTTTTTGAGAGAGAACAAAGGATCTTTTTTTTTTTATTAAAATCGACATCTTTTAAAAATGGAGGAGGAATCCCCATTTGATTTTCAGCCTTGTCCTAAAATAGAGAAAGTCCAAAGAGACTTTCAATTTTCTGTTGATCGAAAATAACACAAAACGGTGAAAAAAAGGGAAAAAACCAGACTGAAAAACAGTCTGAAAAACGCAGAAAATCGGCAAAAACCCAGTGGAAGACCAGTGGACCGCGTGGTGGCCAAATGGCCACCATGCGGCCACTTTTGGCCAAAAACCAAAAGTGGCCGCGTGATGGCAAAGGCCATCACGCAGCCACAAATGTGGTAAATGGCCACTTTGGCCATTTACCACATTTTACCACACGAGTTAAATTTTTTTTTAAAAAAAAAAAAAGCCTTTTAAATCCTTTTCTTTTTTTCTAATTAAAATAATTGACTAATTTAATTAAAATAAATAACTAATTTAATTCCTCTTTTTTAATTAAATCAATTAATTAATATAATTCAATTAAATTAAATAACTAATTTAATTCCTTTTTTCCAATTAAATCAATTAATTAATTTAATTCAATTAAATTAAATAACTAATTTAATTTCTTTTTTTTTAAATATAAAAAATAACACTTTTCAATAATATTATTTTTATAATCAATTTAATAAAAAAATTTTATGATAATATATTTTTATATATATTTACTTTTTATTTTTAAAAAATAACGAGTGTCTCGACAAGGGAAACATCATTTCTGACGCCTTTGCCTGTAAACTGGTATCATTTTCATCATCGGGTAATTCTAATGTTGGACCGCCTCGGGACCCGGTGTCTACAGTATGGCCATTCAAAGTGGAGCGCAAAACTTTAAGGACAGTCATGGAAGCCCAGATTTCAAAAGCTGACAGGGCGCAGCAATGGCAGCAGCAATCAAATACGTCAGACAAGGACTGGTCATGGGATTATTACCACAGTCAGGTCTATCAGAAGACACTCTACTGCTTGATCATTTGGAAAGACGGCCAGAAAGCATCCGATGAAAGAGGGAGATTCAATTGTCAAGCAATTGAGACTAGGTATTCCAGGCATACGGGATAGGTTTAGGCTAACGTGAGAGGACCCCTTGTTCTTCAGAGATTGTATCTAGGACAGCAGCAACAGGCAGCGATGAAGATGGCTTCAAGAACCGATCAACGTCGACAAACTCAAGAGGGTCCATGGCTAAAGATTTAAAAATCAAAAGAAGAGAATAAAAGCCCCGCAAGTTGAAAACCAAAAAAAGGCGGCCTTGCTAAAAATGGGAGCCTTGTCAGGGTGAAAACTGAAAAAAGGCATCCTGGGCAAAAGTTAGAGGCTTGAGAGAAAATATCCAATCAAGAAAACCCGAGAGGGCTGATTGGAGACAGGAGTTTGATGCTTACAAGATATACTCTGAGATTAGATGTAGTTATGCATTTTGAATCAATGTTAGATAATGATCATGTATAGGGAAATCATACCAAAATGTACACAATATTTGCAAATACATGTGTTCATTATTTTCTAGATAATTTATAAAAAGAGAAATGTCGTTCATTGCTGAATGCATGAAATCTAAATGACTACACTCTGCTACTGCTCTCACCATCCGGATGTCTAAGTCGATGAGTTCTGCTATCGATTGCGGGACTGAGCACCTACCTCTTGAGTGCATTAGTGGGAGTGAAAGAACATCCCCCGATAGATGGCACAATAGTCTCCACCGGCAGCATGCCCAGAGGCTATGGTATCTGGAGGTAAAAGCCAAATATAAGGTCCGCCTTGGAAAGATATGGATGCCTAACTACATCATTAATCCCTCTGAGCTATCGAGCACAATGGGCAGGTAAGGTAAAAAAGAAGCCTCATGAAGTCCTAAAGAACTTGATCCTCATCTGCTACCTCACCCAATCTAGCAACACATTCATCAAGGGAGGCCATCGAATGCAGTCGATGCCTAAGGAGAAAATACCTCAGAGAATAGCTGCTGGTTACCTTGGGAAGGGGCTTTCATAGTAGCTTCAACTTTTCTTGCAACCGTACCTAAAAGGCAGGAGAGTCTCTTAAAAAAAAGGGCCGTTAGAGATGAAAACCGTGACTGGCTCTCTAAGCAAAAGTTAGGCCAAAGGGCAGGGTGAAAACCTGGGAACAGGCAGTATGTCCTTCAAAAAAATAAAAATTGAAAAAAACCCGCTGGAGTGGGTTGGGTCCATTCCAGGCAAAAATTAGGTGCACGGTTATGTGAAAATCCCTAAAGGGACGCATTTCCCGCTAAGAAAAGCTAGTGTGAAAATCCACAAGGGACGTACTACCTTTAAAATAATGACTCTTGAAGTCGGAGCGATAAGGCAATGTTACATCGAATAACTTCCTTTTAGGTAGGTAGTACATGATGCAGAACTTGATTCAGAGTCCTAGGGGCAAGGTGCTCATTGATCGGGGGGCAAAGATGTGCACGCGTAAGTTCTCTTTAAAAATGGGTCAGAGTCCATAAAGCCAAGACAATGCTTTTCTAGATCCTTGGATGCATCAGACAATGTGAGCAGCCGAGCACTACCCTCAATGAATCCCTTAACCACCTGGGATGTGGTCTATCCATTTTTGCATATCACATGCATCTCACGTGCATTCAATCCTTTATGCGTATAGATATACACACACAATTCTTGTACACTAATCCTTTGCTTGTGTCTCGTGTATATAGCTTTATGTATATATTTCACACCCATGATTCCATACCCACACACAACCTATTGTATATGTTGTTATGTACATGGCTAAGGAAGGAAAGGTCCGAATAGACCTCATGAGCAAGGATGATCCAAAGGATGGATTCAGCTCAACATTATCAGCCAATGTATCCAACATAAAATCAAGTGCGTATGTACAGAGGTGGAACGCCCACAGGACAAGCCTATCCGGACACACCATGCTCAGGGCAATCAGGAATCACACAAATCTATAGAAAATAAGATCCTTTGAGAAGCCGAACTATCCACACATACTTTAGTCGGAGGCAAATCAGACGCAAAAGTGTGCCAAGGTACAATTTTGACTCTACATCGGTGCTCATCCATGCCGAACAATAATCAAGATAAAGTCCTCATGAGGGAAAAATCTCAAGGATCTGCTCCCAAGAGGGAAAAGAGCAAGCCTACTCATGCGCACCATGCCAGGAGCAGCAAGGTAAGTTTCTGTACCATGATATGTATGCTTGTACACATCCCACAATAATCAAGATGAAGTCCTCACGAGGGAAGAATCTCAAGGATCTGCTCCCAAGAGGGAAAAGAATAAGCCTCTCCATGCACACCATACCGAGAGCGAACAAGTAAGTTTCTCTGTCAGAAGATGTACGCTCACACACCTCACATAAAGCGTACAAAATTCGGATTCAAATGTCTGTATATTGCACACACATGATTCCATACACGCGCACAATGTTTTGTATATGTACATGGCTCAGATGAGGGGTCTGAATAGACCTCATGCTTAAAGATGATCCAAGAGTTGAGTTCAGCTTAACATTGTCAGACTCATGCACTCCATGCCGGGAGCCACCAGGTAAGTTTCTCTATCATAAGAGGCACGCTCACACACACCACAAAATAAGTGTATAAAAACCAAATTCAAGTGTACAAAAAATACAAGTTCTCAGACAAACAACAAAGGCAAACAAAAGAGACACAAAGAATACAAATTCTCAAACAAACACAAAGACAACAAAAACAAACAAAAACAAAACAACACAAAACAAAAAGAAGAAGATATTTTCAAGGCATTGAAAATCCAACATACTGTAAAAATTCAAATGCATCCAAAGTGTAAAATTCCAAGAAAGAAAATCCCAAAACAAAAACAAAAATATAAAAATCACCAAAGACATCGAAGCCTATCCGCCTGCGGGCAAACAGCCAAAACCTCAAATCTAATTTTCCTCGTAGGAGGCTCAAATCCAATTTCCTCTCTGGAGGCTCAAATATAATTTTCCTCTAAGGAGGCTCAAATCCAATTTCCTCTCTGGAGGCTCAAATATATTTTTCCTATGAGGAGGCTCAAATCCAATTTCCTCTCTGGAGGCTCAAATATAATTTTCCTCTAAGAAAGCTCAAATCCAATTTCCTCTCTGGAGGCTCAAATATAATTTCCTCTCTGGAGGCTCGAAATCAAAGTCTCCCAGTGAGCATCAAAGTCTCTCAGTGAAGATCAAAGTCTCTCAGTGAGCATCAAAGTCTCTCAGTGAGCGTCAAAGTCTCTCAGTGAGTATTAAAGTCTTTTAGTGAGGATAGATTTTCAAAATCTCCTTGCGAGCACAGAGCCTGCTTAAGAGACACATAGGTCTTCCCAACAAGGAGACCCCGTTAGAGATGATAGAGGAATCGATATCTAGGGAACAACTAACCGTCCTTCAGGGGGCACACATCTGACAACGCCCCCAACAGGCATATACTGCCACAGGTATGCATCTCTTTTATATACCCTACACATTTGCTTTTCCCTTTTTTTGCAGAAAAAAAAGAAGAGGTTTAGGATAAGCACCTGCAAAGAAAATGGTGAACGAGCCACCATGCTTACTTAAAGATGGTCGAAGATCAGATATTGTACTAGCCGGATGGGAGTTAGCAGATCAGAATATTGTACTAGCCGGATGGGGGTTAGCAGAGCATAATATTGTACTAACCGGATGGGGGTTAGCAGAGTAGATATTGTACTAGCCGTATGGGGGTTAGCAGATCAGACATTGTACTAGTCGGATGGGGGTTAGCAGATTAGAATATTGTACTAGCTGGATGGGGGTTAGCAGATCAGATACTGTACTAGTCAGATGGGGGTTAGCAGATCGAACACTGTACTAGCCGGATGGGGGTTAGCAAATCATATATTGTACTAGCCGAATGGGGGTTAGCAGATCAGAATATTGTACTAGTCGGATGGGGGTTAGCAGATCGGACATTGTACTAGCCGGATGGTGGTTAGCAGATCAGATATTGTGCTGGCCGGATGGTGGTTAGCAAATTATATATTATACTGACCGGATGGGGGTTAGCAGATCAGAATATTGTACTAGCCGGATGGGGTTAGCAGATCAGATATTGTACTCGCCGGATGGTGGTTAGCAGATCAGATATTGTACTGGCCGGATGGTGGTTAATAGATCAGATATTATACTGGTCGGATGGGGGTTGGCAGATAAGATATTGTACTGACCGGATGGTGGTTAGCAGATCAGATATTATACTGACCGGATGGTGGTTAGCAGATCAGATATTGTACTGACCAAATGATGGTTAGCAGGTACTACACTGACCAAATAATGGTTAGCACATAGGATGTTACACGGATAGGTTGGAGGTTACCAAGGTTATGTTGTGCAAGCCCAGAGTGGCTACCATGACAGAACGTTCAATCACATGCGGTAGAACATATCGCAACCGGGATTATAGTTAGAGAACACTACATCTCACAGACACCGTGTAGGCCGGGACGAGGCTAGCAGATTACCAGCGGTAGAACAGATCGCAAATAGAGGTTGTAGTCAGAGAGTATTGCATCTCACAGACTCCGTGCAGGCCGGGACGAGGCACTACAAGAAAAAAGTATTTTCTCGATGGAAATTACCAATGGAAAACATGTAATTTCCGTCGGGAAATAATAATGCCGACGAAAAATGATTCCGTCGGCATATTAGAGGTAGGGAAATTTCCCAACGGAAATTTTTTTGTCGGGAAATTTACCGATGGAAAAGGTATTTCCATCAATAATTTACCGACGAAAAACAAATTTCCATTGGAACAATTACCGATGAAAATGCCCTTTTTGTCGGTAATTTTCCCGACGGAATAATAATTCCGTCAAAAAATTACCGACGAAAAAGGTATTTTCGTCGGTAATTTACCGACGGAATTCTGCAGTCCGTCGGTAAATTTTACTGACGAAAATTGGTTTTCTGTCGGTAAATTCCCGACGAAAATACCTTTTTCATCGGTAATTTTCAAGAAAATTTAAAAATTAGATTTTTTTTTTTGTTTTTATGCAGATATAACCATTAAAATTAATTGCAAAATAATGAAAAAATAAAGATAATATATAAATTTTAATATCCAATAATAGTCGAATTTAATAATTGTGCTAATTATAAAGTTGGTAATTATTTAACAACATAATATCCATATATGTCTAATACAAAATGATAACTAAGCTGATAGCGGCGGCTGAGAAGTACAATCAGAATGATGCGATGACGAGGAAAACATACCCTTCAAATTTGCCATCTCATTGCGTAGCTCAGATAAATTTGCCATCTCATTGCGTAGCTCAGATATATAGTCGAGAGATTGTCGCCATTGAGCCTCTGAGTCTTGCCATCGAGTCTGTGACTGTTGCAATTCCGATCTCAGCTCACTTACAGTATTTTGAAGTTCAAGTACTTCTCTGGATGCAGACTGTCTATTAGATGCGGCAGTACTTGAACTTGAGGAATGCGAGTAACAAGATTTTGCCAAAGAACCTAAGCCAAATACCCGTCCTCGCTGGTCTCTACCACCAGCCACTTCATAATAGATCTGATTCGCATCAACATGATCAGAAGTCTGTGAGCATTGCTGAATTGCATCTTGAACTTGTTCCTGTCGTAGGACAAATGTTTTACAATAAGTAACGATTAATAATAACTAATCTTTAAAATTTGTAAAATATAGTAATTTTGACATACATGTAAAATCCTTGACCGAGAATTGACTAACGTTTGACCATCATGCTTATTGGTGTGGGTGTGTAAGAATACCTCAGCGTGGGTAGCCGGTCGACCCATCGATGCTCCTTGCAAACATAAAAAGAATTAAAGGCGAACTATAATTTATTAACTATTCGTACAAGTTTTTACTAAAATTTCGGCAGAGTTTCCCCTATATTTGGAGCATACCTCCTGTATACAAAGATAGAAAAACACTTCAAATTTTGAGACTATGCTACCATCCAACATTCAATAATAATGCAAACTCCTCACACAAGTAACATTCCCATCCTCCTCTATGGTAATGAGATAAATTTTAGACATTCTAACCATTAATTACAGTGGTAACAGTAATATTTTGTAATACTTACAAATCTATCTGCATGTTCCCGATGGGACATCAACCCTCCAGGTGCAAGCATGAACTGAGTCCATTAGGTCCTCCCCGTCTGTTACTAGAATTCCGCTCTGAAATGGAAATGGCTTTAGGGGTCGCCCAATACTGTCTCCAATGTGCCCATAAATCTTCGGTCATGTAGCGAGGTCGGACACCACCATCCTTTAACAAGCAGACTAAATCTCTGTAACGTGCCCGCGGACGAGTCTCCCACACAGAATACATGATCTCGTCAAATGCCAGGTCCCAATAACATTTTTTCTTATGAGACAGACAGAACAAAAAACAAAATGTAAGCAAGAGTAAAATATAATTTTCAACACCGACATCCCAAAGCTGTTGAAACTCATAAATCAACGGCTGCAAATATACATCAATTCTGTGCTTCGGATTTCTAGGTCCTGGAATAATAACTGTCAAGAACATATATACCTCATTCATACACATCCATGGAGGCAAATTGTAAGGAGTAATTATGATTGGCCATGACGAATATTGTTGCCCTGATTGACCAAAAGGTTGAAATCCGTCAGTGCTTAAACACAGCCAAACATTTTGAGATTCAGCAGCAAAATCAGGATGGGTGTTATTGAAATATTTCCATGCAACTGTATCGGATAGATGGCTCATTATTCCACCTGTACTTTCGTGCTCATCATGCCATCTCATGTGAGGTGTAGTAACTTCGGATGCATATAGTTTTTGAAGCCTGGGAGTCAATGGAAAAAATACATACGTTTCAAAGGTACCAATTTCTGCTGATTACCACCATTTTTAGATTTGTACCTAGGTTGACTACAAAATTTGCACTCTTGTAAATTGATGTCATCCCTCCAAAACAACATACATCCCAACCGACAACAGTCAATTTTCTCAATAGGCAAACCTAAACCACTGATTAGTTTCTTAACATTGTACAAATTATCAACCATTTTATGGTCAGGAGGCAATGATTCATTGTACCAAGCAAGTATTTGGTCAAAACTTTGATCCGAAATATGGCCTTCTAATTTTATATTCAATATCCGAGCTACAGAAGATAACTGAGTCATGTTATTGCAGCCTGGCCATAACTCCTGATCTGCTGAATTTAGCAAATCATAAAATTTTGTTGCATTTTCGTTGGGTTCTTCCAGCATTGGCGTACTTTCCCTAAAATCATGCCCAGCTGCATCATAAACCATTTGAACGTATGGATTATCAGTCATCCCTATATCATTGGCTCCAAATTCCCCCTCTCTTTCAAATTCACCCTCAGTTGTCGACATGTTACCCACATTTCCCATCGATGTACTGCAGATTGATGGTTCTCCGTGTCGTCTCCACTCAAAATAATTTTGAACAAATCCCTTTCTTAACAGGTGGAAATACACTTCATCGACTGATAGATAACTCAGGTGTTGGCACTTTTTGCATGGACATCTTATTTTAGCCCCGTCCATATGTGCAGGTTGAGAACTGACATATTCAATAAACGACTGAACCCCTTCTATAAATTCAGGATTAATGTAACCATCCCTTGTTTTCCGTCTATATATCCAAGATCTATCTACGTTACACATAATTAATTCCAAAACTGATACATGAACAAGAAGACATCTCAATTACAATTATAAAAATCTAATTCCCAAAAAAATTAACTTAATATATTAGACAATAAAACTACGAACAACATGAAGAATACTATTAACACATTTAATAGTATCATTTAAATTAATAAACTCATCAAAAAGAAAAAAAATATATATATATACAATAAAAACAAAAAAAAACAAATTTCTCATGGTTGCTTTTTTTGTTTTTCTATTTTTTATGTAGGAATTTTAATTTTTGTCCACTGTTATTAGTTTCGGATATTTTATGTTTGATACAATGTAAATTTTTTGTGTACTCCTCCTTAATAATATGAATGTTATATTTGAATTTAATTGTATTCTACAATGATTCATAACAAATTTATTTCAATTACTTTTATTTCTTAATATTGTTTCAGTGAATTATTTTAATAAATATTTTATTTTATGGTTCAGTATAGGTTGATATGCAATAATCTAAACAGTTTTTCCATAAAACAGTCAGTCTTTAACAAAATGAGAGAAATGCATTAAATTTCTTGTAACTTATCTGCACTGTTTGAAATGGTAGTAGAATAATTTTGAAATAAGAAGTGCTTTTTTATATAATTGATTTGGATATGGAATATTAGGAAAATTTTCAATTACTAATTTCTTTTTTTGAAAATTTCAAATATTAATTTTTTATTGATTTTTAGGTTATGTAATTGTGATAATTAATATATCTGATATAAGAAAAATGTGACAGTATGATTTATGTTTTTGGTCCATAAGAGTCATGATCCTTTAACTTAATATTCATAACCAATTATCATAACAGTTAGGCAAATATATATATATACTAATTTTAATTAACCATAATCCTATTAATACTAATATCACTGACAATCATCTATTTCAACAAATGTTTAACATTCTAACAACAATTAACACTAATTAATTCATTGAATTATTTAACATAAATAATTTAAATTAATTCTAACAACAATTAACACTAATTAAAAATAAATTTCTCATTCAAACAATATTTAATACTTAATATTTAACAATGTCTAATTAAGTTAAATAAATTAATAATAACAATAATAATAATAATAATAATAATAATAATAATAATAACAACAAAATTTCCTAATAATAATAATAATAATTAAAAAAAAATAACAGAGAGGGGAGAGATCAGCTTACCTGATGCCGGAGGAGAGGAGGAGGAGGAGGAGGAGGGAGGAGGACGAGGCGGAGGAGGAGAGGCGGCCCATGTCGGAGCAGCGGTGGTCAACGCCGGCGGAGAGGAGATGGCGCACGGAGGGAGGGACAGAAGAGGGAAGAACGGAGCGGGAAAAGAGGGAAGAGAGGAGGAGGAGGAGGGGAGGGGACCGGCGATCGGAGGGGAGGGGCGGATCGGCAGCAGGGGGCGGTGGTCGGCGGCGTGAGGGGAGGGGAGCAGAAACCAGAGGCCTGAGTTAGGGGAGAGGGAGGAGAGAGAGAGGATCGGGGGGGAGGGGACGGTGGGTAATTTTAATTTCATTTTCCCGATGGAATGAGTTTTTTGTCGCTACAAATAGCGACGGAAATCCAATTCCGTCGGTAATTACCGGCGGAATAGTATTTCTGTCGCTAAAAATATTCTAATTATTATAATTATTTTTTTTATCGACAAAATCACATTTTTGTAGCTACAAATAGCGACGAAATTAGATTCCGTCGGTATTTTTAGCGACAGAACAAAATTCCATCGCTATTTTTAGCGACCTAACAAATTTCGGTCGCGAAACGTAAATTAATTTTTTTTCTTTTTTTTTACCGACGGAATTATATTTTCGTCGCTAAATTCTGCCGGCATTTCTGGAGGGAAAGTTTGGCACCATTTTTAGAGACGAAAAATAATTTTCGTCGCTATTTATCGACGAAAAATAAATTCCGTCGGTAAATAGCGATGGAAAATAATTTTTGTCGCTATTTACCGATGGAATATATATTCCGTCGCTATATAGCAACGGTATCAATTCCATCGGTAAATTTCCATTGCCATTTATCCAATTTCTTATAGTGAGGCTAGCGGATCACCAACGATAGAACAGATCGCAAATAGAGGTTGTAGTCAGAGAGTACTATATCTCACAGACACCGTGCAAGCCGGGACGAGGCTAGCGGGACACCAACGACAGAACAGATCGCAAACTGAGGTTGTAGTCATATAGTACTGCATCTCACAGACACCGTGTAGGCCGGGACGAGGCTAGCGGGACACCAGCGATAGAACAGATCGCAAACAGAGGTTAAAGTCAGAGAGTACTGCATCTCACAGACACCGTGTAGGCCGGGATGAGGCTAGCGGGACACATGCGATAGAACAGGTCGCAACAGAGGATGCAGTTAGACAACAGTTCACCTTACACCGCGTAGGCCGAGATGAGGCTAGTGGGACAGACCAGCCGCCGTGCAGACCGAGATGAGGTTAGCAGGGGACATGCGATAGAACAGGTTACAACAGAGGATGCAGTTAGACAACACTTCACCTCACACCGTGCAGACCGAGATGAGGCTAGCAGGACAGATCAACCGCCGTGCAGACCGAGATGAGGTTAGCGGGGGACATTCGATAGAACTGGTAGCAACAAAGGATGCAGTTAGACAAGACTTCACCTCACACCGCGTAGGCCGAGAAGAGGCTAGTGGGATAGACCAGCCGCCGTGCAGACTGAGATGAGGATAGCGAGGGACATGCGATAGAACAGGTCGCAACAGAGGATGCAGTTAGACAACGCTTCACCTCACACCGCGCAGGTCGAGATGAGACTAGCGGAACAGACCAACCACCGTGCAGACTGAGATGAGGTTAGTGGGGGACATGCGATAGAACAGATTGCAATAGAGGATGCAGTTACACAACACTTCACCTCACACCGTGCAAGCCGAGATGAGGCCAGCATGACAGACTAGCCACCGTACCTGCCGAGATGAGGACCGTAGGGCACACGCGATAGAACAGATCGCAACAGGGTTGTGGTTAGAGAACATCGCATCCCACAGACACCGTGCAAGCCGAGATGAGGCCAGTGGGATAGATCAGCCACCGTGCATGCCGAGACGAGGACAGCGAGGTACACGCGATAGAACAGATCGCAACGGGATTGGGGTTAGAGGACATCGCATCTCACAGACGCTGTGCAAGCCGACCGGAGGCGAGCGGGACAATGCGATAAAAAAGATTGCAAACGAGCCATAGTCGGATAGCACTACAGCTCAATGGCAACAAGTCGCAACATTCCACACGGCAAAAAGGTAAGGGCTGCCTCAGGTACTCATCTCTTTCCTTCTTATCTGAATTTTTGCTCATCTAGGCACTAGTGCACTAGTTTCCCCAAAATTGGGGGCAAATTAGACACCGGGTCCTGAGGTGGCGTAGATCAGAGTTACCCAATGATGATAAGATGCCTTATCACAGGCAAAAAGGTTAAAAGTGATAATTTCCTTGTAAAATTTGCATTTTAAAGTAAAAAAAATTGAAAAATAATAAAAAATATTTTTAAAAATTAGATTTGAAAAATGGGGCTTAGAAATTACAATATTTTTAGTTTAATTGAAAAATATAAATTAAAAAAAATAAAAAAAATTCGGAGCATCGGCCGCATGGTAGCGCGCTGCTGCGCTTCTTGCGCGACGCACGATCATCCGCACGCACTGCGAGACAAACGCCCGTCGTGCGCGCCGACGGGCATCCGTCGCACCTGTTCCTCCGAAATTGGCCTTTTTGGCCCCAAAATCATTTTTTTCAATTTTTCACCCAAAAATCCGTTTTTATCCCATTTTTTTGGGTTTTTAAAGGTTTTTATCCTTTTTTAAAATTCAAAATAAATAGGATTTGATTTAATTGGATTTTTTCTTCTTAATTAATTTTATTTTCTTTTTCTTCATATAAAAAGAAAAAGATGGAAAGAGAAATGGGGGGAATTTTTAGGGTTTATTTTTTAGTTTTTCTCTTCTTCTTCTTCAACAAATTCTCTCTAGGTTTTTAGAGATTTCCCCAACAAAAAAAAAAGAAAGTTCATCAACTCTTCTTCTTTTTCCAATAAAATTTCTTCTAAATATATTTTTAGAAGGAGTTTTATTGATGGAATTTAATTTTGAGACAAACATAATAATTATTTGTTCTCAAATTTTATTTTTTTTAACTTGTTATTTATTTTCAATTAAACTTTTTTCTAGTTTTCTTTTATTTTGAACCCTTTTTTTTTTGAAAAATTGGTTTTGAGACAAACAAAAAGATTATTTGTTCTTGAAATCTAATTTTTTTCATTTGATTTCCTCAAAAATAAGTTTTTTTTTTCTCATAAATGAATTTTTTTCTTTGGAACAAACAAAATAATTGTTTGTTCTTGAGAGCATTTCATTCTTTTAATCAATAAAAATCATTTTTTAGGCAAAGAAATTAATTCTTTGTTCTTAAAGAATTGTTGATTTTCTTTCTTCATTTTTTCAAGCCTATTTTTCTTGGAATAAAATTCCAACATTTTCATATCTCAATTCTAATCTTGCAAACCAAAACAAGGAAATCAATCATCACTTTTACCTTCATCGAATCCGAAACTTTGAGGGTAAACATTCCGGGCTTTACGCTTTTATTTTTCTTTATTTTTTTTTTGTTCATATTTAATTTATTAACATGTATATTCTTATTATTTTTATTATTTTCATTTATTTATTTATTTGTTCTATTGCTTTTATATTTGTCTCATTTAATATGTTAATATATTATTTTTGTTCATGTAAATATTGATTTCTTATTATTGCTAACATGTAAATAATATATTTTGTCTTTAATTGCTCATTACTTTTAACATGTAATTAATTAATTTATTTTGATTGATCTTTTGGCCATATAAATATGTCATGATAATTGGGATAACATTAATTAATCATTTCATTCATTTAATTATTTTCATCATTCTTTTATTCATTTTTATCATTCTTTTTCATTGCTATTGTTATATATTTATTGTTTATTCTTTCATTTGTTTATTGTCATTGTTCATTATTATCATTATCATGTTCATATTTTTATTTATTAATTCATTAACATGTTTTGTTTATTTTAAACAATTCATTTAATTCTTTTATCATTTAATGCATTTTTATTTATTTTGATTTGTTAACATGTTAATTCATTTATCATCTTTCATGTCATCTTATTTTATCTTAATTTTTTATTCATTATTTTATATGTCTAATTGATCTTATTATTTTAATTACTAACATTATTTCATTGGTGTTTTATTTTTATTTCACAACTTATTTTCCCTCTTGGGCATTTTTGCAAGCACGTGAGGAAATCCAGAAGGCTCATTTTGGGGTTAAATATTCATTTGCTTCATTTGTAATATTTTATTTACTTGGCTTTTTCATTTATTTTGTCATGTAATTTTCTTATAAAATTATTTGTTTTAGTCCTGCTAGAAAGAAAATCACTAAACCATTTTTTATTAATTAATTTGGAATCTTTCTTAATAAAAATGGGACCTATGTCTCAGTTTTCCCCATCCAAAATCATTACATCAAAAATTATTTTATAATAAAAATGTATGCGAGGACCAATGTCCTCATCCATCAATGAACATCCCGTTTTATGTATGGTTTGTACTTTATTTACAATGTGGGTTGTATTCCGCCCCTAGTTTCGTTGTAATTTATTTTCATATGCTTCATTTTTAATTCTGCTTTATTTACCGCTTTTTTCTTAAGTGGATGACATACGCTTTAATTAACTGCATTAAAATGAATGAGAAATAAGATGAAACTCTAAATTCAAAACTCGACTATAAAATTAACCAAGGTGTGACGCGCGTTGAACCCCGTGGACTCCCGAAAACCCTCTTTAGGGTGATCAGGGTGGGATTCATTAAAACTTGTAAGGTATTTACAAGTGTGTATATTTTTTGCAACAATGAGGTTTCTTGGAGTCGCCACCCAATAGAACATTGGGAAGGGTCGTCTAGCCTCAGCTAGCCTAAGACGGCGCATACATATCCATCTTGGGCTAGCCAGAAAGATCTTGGAGGCCACTGCCTCTACCCCCTGGAGCCTAGGATTGTAAATTTCAGTCTTTTGGTGAGACTCAAGAGGTGTCTTGGAAGTCCTAGACCTCTCACAACATTGAGCCCCAAAGACCAGAGTGAGTTCGGGACTTCTCAATTATTTATACCTTGATTAATATTATAATTAAGTTTTGAATTTATTGTTTCACTAACTTTCCACACGATGCATTTAATTAAGACGCAATCATTCACGTCAAAAGCAATAAATAAAGCATTATTAAAATAAACATTCTCAAAATAAATTACAAGAAAACTAGGGGCGGAATACAACCCCCATTATAAAAATAACATATAGATCATACAGAAATCGGGATATTCATTGGAGTAAGGACATTGGTCCTGCCATGCATATTTGTTACAAACTAATTTTTAAGAAGTATCAATTTTGTTGGTTAAAAATAGGACATTGGTCCACAGCTTTCGAGAAAAACCCCCAAATTAATTACTATAAAATATTTAGCCCTTTTCACTTTAACGACATTGAAATAATCTTAATAACATGAATAAAAAGCAAGGGTGAAGAAAGAACCCGTATGGAAATCCTCTGATTGGCTCGACTATTATCATTTACAACTCCAATTCGAAATGGTCAGAAAATAACTCATAGGAATAAACATGTCAGTGTCAAAATTGATGAATAAAATAAAGAAAGGAAAATAATAGGAAACTTTACAAGAAATAATTTAAAAGAAAAAAAAGGTAAAAATGAAAACAATTAATATAAGTTAATTAAACCACACAAGTATTAATCCAGAATGTTTACCCTCGGATTTTACCTTTTTGGGTGAATATCAAATTCGGTCCCCGCACGCTCCACAAGGATCAAATAAAAATAGATCAAAGTAAGAAATTTTGTATTTTCCCTTCTTAAAAATTTAATAGCAATCGAATGTTTGAATTAGCTGTATTGATGGAAACGAATGAATTTCGTTACCTCAGATTGGCTTAATTCACAAGAAGAATTTGAGTAAATCAATTAATTGGAAGAATTTTTATCAAATAAAATTCTGAAAATAAACAGAGACTTTTCAGATTTTTGGCAAATTGCTCACAAAAAAACCCTTTCTTAAAAAAAGATTTCAATCTCAAAAAAATGGTTAATTTCCTCCACCAAAAATTTATCAAATTTTCTAACCCCAAAATTTCCTCAATTTTTCCAACCCCAAATAATGAATTCTACTTCCCAATTTATAGAATTTTTGGAGATAAAAAATAGGATAAGATCAGTTTAAAGTTTGAATTTTAAAATTCAAACTTTAACCAAATCTTAACCAACATTTGAAGGATAGGAGATAAAATTTTATCAAATCCGGTGATAACTGATCAGATCACTACCGACTGGCATCCCTGCAACTACCGACGGGCGTCCCTACTAAGGGCACGCATGGAAATGTGGATACAGATGGGCCGTAACGCGGGACTAGGGACGGGCATCCATACTCAGACACGTGTCCGCCCCTAGCTATAGACGGGCCGTAACGCGGGACTAGGGACGGGCGTCCCTACTCAAACACGTGTCCGTCCCTAGCAACAAATGGGCCGTCCCTACTACGAATAGAAACGGGGATCACCCGAAGTAGGGACAGGCGTCCCTACTCAAACGGCCATCCCGTCTGTGGAGCAAAACTTCCAATTTCATGCAAAATTTCCCAAACTTTTTCAAAGCCTCATGCTATAGAGAAAAAGATTTTAATCCTTGTGAAACCAAAAGACGAAAACCTCCGAATTCCATCCATTTATCTGAAAACCAACGTAGATCTCTTCATCGGGTAACTCTGACCTGGACTACCTTAGAACCCGGTGTCTACACAAGGTATGAATAAATGGGAAGTCCCGAACCAACTCTAGTCTTAGGCTCAACGAGGTTAGAGGACCATCTTAATGTTTCATTGGGATTAGGCCTCCAAAATATCTCTTGTTGCCCACCAAAAGGCCCAACTCTAATAATCCTAGGCTCCACGGGGTTAGAGGATCATTCCAATGTTCTATTGGGATGAGGTCTCCAAGATCCCTCTGGTTTGCCCAAAATGGATATACATGCGCCGTTTTAGGCTCTTTGTGGCTAGACGATCTTTCCCAATGTTCTATTGGGTGGCGACCCCAAGAAACCTCCTTGTTGCGCAACATGGATGCACTTGTAATTCGTTACAAATTTTAATGAACCTCTCTCGAAAGCCCTAAAGGCGGGTCTTCGGGGCTCCCCGGGGTTCGGCACGCATCACAGGTAGTGTTTCACTTATTCCTTAAATATGCCATTGCATACCATAAGCTTGTAATAGGTAAACCTCTCCACTACTAGTCTAAGGTAGTACATGTAATCAAAAGGGTCTTATTAAAGGTTGTAGCTTAGCTTAGGTTAAGGTAGGACAATTTGGGTTAAGTAGCTCATAATGTGTTAAGAAAAAGTATCACCATATCATAAGAGACTTAAAATCTAAGCATGGCATGATCTCATGACCTTCTAACTTACTATTCTAACTCCCTTCTTAATGTCCATTTTTTCCTACTAGTTTCTTTTTCTTTTCCTCTCTTTTTTTTATGAATATTGTGGGTGCATTTTATGCTCCATCCCACTTTGTTCTTCTTCTTCTTCTTTTTTTTTATGAATAACCTTTTTCTAATATTAAACTTTAAGAACAAGTGAATTCCACTCACAATTCAACTAACATCATGCTTACTCTAAACAAAATGTATCTCCAATGATATAGCAATCCTAATTCTCTCCACAAAAAGGGTAACAAAAAGAAATAGTTAAATGTTTAGCATAGGAATTTGGCTAATTATATGCTTCACAACAAGAATAGGTTAAAGGCTCAAAATTTGCTACCTAAAGTCAAAAAGGGTAAGTTTTTTAAGCAAGCTAAAATGGTTTTATCTACATGGCCTTATAATTTTTCATGTGCATCTCATACTAAATGTAGTCTCAAAATTTACCAAAAATAAGTTCTAGAGGATATGGCATACTAAGGCTATCATACAAGAAATATTTCAATGTACAAGGCTCAAAAGCTCACTTTAGCTATAGGTCAAACTAACCTAAACAATAAATTGCCAAAATAATCCTTTTTTTACATGTGAAAAGATACTCAACTTAAAAAGATCCTACACTAAAGTGCTTTGCCAAGTCATGACCTTCACTATGTACATTAAATTGTCAAAGTAAAATAAAAATTACATTCCTCAAGAATTTGCCTAACTAGACTAAACTAAAAGAATTCAAGCTAAAGCATATATATATATTCCCAAATAGGCAGCAAATATACATGCTCCAAAATTAAACAAACTCACAAACAATCTACACATAAAAACAAAAACCTAATACTAGCATCTCATGCATATCCACAGACTACACTAAACAAACACACAAATATACATGAAAATAACACGTATTCTCCTACACTCAAAGGACCCAATGTCCTCATTGTGTATGAAAATCAAACTTAAACGATTACACAATAAAAACAATCAAAACACAAAATACAATACAAAGTAAATAAAAATAACAATAAAAAGTAACAAAGTTAGGAGAAAACTGATCTCAATTCCCACTTGGGGAACTTGATGGCGAAGGTGTAAATTCAAAATTATTCGTGCGGAAGAAAGAGAGAAGTTTGTGACTCAAGCTCTTCTAGCTTTTGTGCATGTCCTTCATGGTGGTCTCCATGGAATCCAATCTTGCTGCCATGCTTTGGTTGACAGCCTCGACGCCATCCAAGTATGTTAAAACTTGCTGGCAACCCCCAGAAGCATCCCCTCTACTAGCAGAAATGCCAGCTCCTTCCTCTTTAGATTTTGCTTCGTCAGAATCCTTTCTTCAGCAGTTGCAGCAGAGGTTTCTGGTGCTTTACCTTTGCATTTGTCCACACTTGGGCTTCTAACTTGCACACCACGGTCAACAAACCTTGGAGGCCAACTTCCTCTTGTTAACACATTAGCATTCCTTAAATATTTGGCATCACGCAAGGCAACAGTCTCATGCTCATCCATGAAAAAATTGTGCAATTCCCCTAAACATCCCAACACAATCCCAGTCACCATGTGGCTCATACCTACTGTTTTAGTTCGTGCAATGGAAGCATGATAGAGACCATCAAAAATAAAAAATAATAGAGAATAGTGTCTTCCTAGATTGGATAAGGTCTAAAATAAATAAATTCTTGGTTTGAACTTTATTACTCTCCACGAGCCTAAATAAAGCATGACAAATATATTTATGAAACAATAACAAAACATCATCTTTAAATTGACAATTTGTGGAATTCTTATTATTAAATTCATCCAAACCAGTTAATTTTTTCCACACCGGAATAGGAGTAAAAGTGTGAAAATTAAATCTTTTGCCATTTAGGGGAAAATCAAACCAGCCATGCATCTCATCAAAACCAAATTTAAAACTGATTTTTCTCTTGTCCACGTATTCAAGAGTTACAAAAAATTCGACAGCCCATTCCTTCCTAATTGGCAAAGTTAAATGCACAAATTGACCCTAATGCATATACTTTAAGAATTTTTCAAATTGCTCAGTTATGCCTAAATTATCCAACAAAGGAAAATGCACATGCCACATACCCACATAGGTTTTCTTAGCAAAATATAAAAATTTCTCACCTTCTTCCTCTGTGTAAATAGGAAATGGGCAATCGTACTTGAGTTGGAGAGACAACGAGTCAGAATTGTGGCCTTGAGCACTGGACTCTCCGGTGGCCTTCTTTCCTTTTCCTTTGTTGGCCAGAGTTTTGGTTCGCACTATCCTAAAATTTGCAGCCATAAAATAAAAATCCAAGACAAAAATGCAAAAAACCAAGGAAAACCAAGGTAAAATAAAAGGAGAAGAAGAAGTTTTGAAAGAAACCCTACGTAAATGGAGATATAAATTTGAAAAACAAAGTGAAAATGAAGAATTAGGGCATAAAAAGTTTATATAGGGGCTTCCAATGGGCAAAAATTCCCCAAAATTTGAAATTTCGTGATTTATCGCGATCTCGCGACAATGTCGCGCTCGCGACAGAATCAAAATTCCATAATCTACTTGTGACGCGCGCCGAACCTAGCAAAGGCCCTCTTTGAACCCGCTTTTAGGATTCGAGGGATTGGTTCACGTCTTTTGATCTTGGGCATCATGAGACATTTTGGACACCTCATTTCCAATAGAACATTAGAAATGATCATCTAGCCCCATGACACCTTTAGGCACCTTTGAGCTATTTTGGAGTCACCACCCAATTTATAAGAAATTGGGAAAGGTCATCTAACCTCTTATTGATCTAAACCAGAGAGTAGTTTGGAACTTCACAGTTATTTATGTCTTTGGTTAATTATAAATGAGTTTTTAAATTTTAAAATCTCACGTCTCATCTCACGCGTTTAATGCAATTTATTTAAAGCGCACTTCAAGCATCGAGAAGGCAATAAAAGAAAAAATATAAATAAAACAATAAATAAAGCGGTAAACACACAAAGCCACACCATTTACAAAAGGAAAATTGGGACAAATACAATCCCCAAATGAAAAAGAAAAGCTGAATAAAATTTAAATGAAAATCAGGACAGAATATAATCCCCAAATGAAATAAAATAAAATTGCCCCAAAAATAATTAATTACAAGGGCCCACAAATTATAAACGTAAATTTAAACAATCACACAAAATCAATCAAATGGGGTAACATACATAAATTGGGACATTTATTTGGTTTAGGAACATTGGTTCCTTCATGCTTAATTAAAAAGGGATCGAAGAGTTATTTTGGTATTTGTTGTGAAAATCGAGATGAGTGATCCCATTTTTAATAAATCAACTCTTCGTTTTTGTCCGCAATGTTTTTGCATGTTTTGGCTAAAATCTAGGACATTGGTCCCAATTTATTAATAAAATCCCAATTCCATTGTACAAAATATTTTCGTGATTTTTTATTTGGCACGTATGTAAAATAAACTATTTTATTTACAAACAAACACAATCACATAAATAGGGATAGGAAAGGTCTCACCCAAATAATGTAAACTCCTACATGTCGTGAGAAGTTTGGTCACAATAAATGCTCAAACAAATAAGCACGGAATTTTATTCCCAATAAAAGAACAATAAAAAAATGTTAGTAGTGATTCCAAAATTAATTAAAAATAAAACTAGAGAGAATCTAGTGCAAAATTAATACACCAATAGATATAAAATAAATCAAATTGAGCACACTAATTTAATATTTTAATATCACACATAAAAACGCAAAGTATAACGACGACAATAAAAATAAATAATAAAGAATAATAAAAATAATAATACCAATAACAACAACAACAACAATAATAATAATGATGATGATGATGATGATGATGATGATGATGATGATAATAATAATAATAATAATAATAAGCTAATGAAATTAAATGAGCAAATAAAAGGAAGACAATTAAACATGCAACATACAATAATAGCATTTAAGTATAAAAAAAAATCACAAAGGATAATAATAAAAGAAACTATCATGCAAACCTTATTTTTTTATCTCTTAACATTATATATATTTATCCATTTTTATGCCAATGACAAAATAAGGATTGAAAAATCATGCTAAAGAGTAAATCTCAACTCCAAAAAAACATATATGCATTAATACAAAAAGAAGTAAAATAAAATAAGATGAAATAAATTAACATGCGTAAAATGAAGTAAAAATAAAAAATGGATCCAAGAATCTTTACCCTCAGAATTAAGTAATATGGAAGCAAGATGTCTCAATCTATTCTCCTTATCAAGATTCGAGAGTAAACTCCAAAAAATGTTCGAGAAAATCTTGAGTTTATGTCTCAAATAACTCAAGAACACTAAAATTTAAAAATGATTTTTTGTTTTCGTTGTTTAATTTATTTGAGAAAACTCAAGTTAAGAAAATTAATTTTCCTTTCTCAAGCTTCCAAACTCAACAAAAGAAATTTTTAGATATAAGAAAAACTAGAATAAAATCAAAGGAGAAAATTTTTAGATTTAAGAAAAGAAAATTAAGGAAGTTAAAGAAAATGATTTTAAATATCAAGAACAAGAAGTGGTGAACTCCAAGAACAAGAAATTCCTTATTTTTCCAGCAAAATACACTCTTTTCCTCAAGAACACCTTCCCCCAAAATCCCTTGGAAAAAATCAATTCCCTTAAAGAAATTTTCTTAGCCAAAAAATCAATATTCTCTTCTTCCTTTTTACCAAATGATAAAATCCTCCGTAAAAAACTCATTCCCTGCCCCAATTTAGTCCACTTCCAGCTTTTTTCCATTTCCCTCTTCCCCAATTTCAACAAAAAACACTCAAAAATTCAAAATAAAATCCTAAAAGTCAAATATTTACAATTAATGTTTTTATTTATTTTTAATTATTTTTTGTTATTTTTTGACTTTTAACACCCACCCAATTTGATTAATATTTGTCAAATTTTAACAAAATCTGAAAAGATCCCAAGAAAAAAATCATTTTTTACCCTAAAAATGTGAAAAACTTGAATTTCGGTGGAAAATGGCAAAATCGGCGGAAAATGGGCGAAGCTGGCGAGTTTTCTCGCAGCTGAGGGGGGGAACCTTGCGCGGATGGGCGAGAAATCTCGCCGATGGGGTAAGATTTTGCGTAGCGCGCGGCAGCCCGATCGCGGCCGAATTTTTTTTTTTAAAAAAAAATTTCAAAAAATATAATAAAATAAACTGCAAAATATGGATAAAAATAAAGATACAAATAAAAATAAGAATAAAAAGAAGAATGAGAATAAAAATAAACATTTTAAAATAATTTCGAGACAAATAGAAGAATTTGACAAAGAGATGATCAATTCCTATTTTCTCACTTGTGAATTAGTCTTTATCTTCATCATCGGGTAATCCTGATCTTGGATCGCCTCGGGACCCGGTGTCTACAGTTGCCCCCAATTTTGGGGAACCTAGCACACAGGTGCCTAGTTGAGCCAAAATTCAGAAAAGAGGAAAGAAGCGCGTACCTGAGGCGACGACCTTCCCGTTGCTATGAAAAGTAAATCATTTCTCCCGAACTGCAAGCCTACTTGGGACTTGTGAGATGTGGGTTCCATCCTCAAATGGTGATGCCCCGAGTCCGCTCTGAACTTACGAAACGCAAGAAGTGCTCTCTTGGGCTGCACCGAGTCGCTGACAAGACTACAAAGTGCGGATGTCTTTGGATATAACTGAGCCGTTATCTAGGCTACAGTGTGGTTGCACCGAATCGCTGACAAGATTACAAAGTGCGGCCGTTTTTGAATATTACCGAACTGTTGTCTAAGCTACAAAGTGATTACACCGAATCGCTGGCAAGATTACAAAGTGCGGATGTTCTGAAATGTCACCGAGCTGTTGTCTAAGCTGCAAAGTGATTGCACCGAATCGCTACCAAGATTACAAAGTGCAGAGGTTTTGAAATGTCACCGAGTTGTTGTCTAAGCTACAAAGTGATTGAACTGAATCACTACCAAGATTACAAGGTGCAAATGTTCTTGAATATCACCCAGCTGTTATCTAAGCTACAATGTGACTGCACCAAATCGCTACCAAGATTACAAAGTGCAGAGGTTCTGGAATATCATCGAGCTGTTGTCTAAGCTACAAAGTGATTGCACCGAATCGCTACCAAGATTAAAAGTGCAGAGGTTCTTGAATATCACCGAGCTGTTGTCTAAGCTACAAAGTGATTGCACCGAATCGCTACCAAGATTACAAAGTGCAGATGTTCTTGAATATCATCGAGCTGTTATCTAAGCTATAAAGTGATTGCACCGAATCGCTGATAAGATTACAAAGTGCAGATGCCATCCTCAGATGGTGATGCGCTGAGTCTGCTCCAGACATACCAAAGGCGAAAAGTGTTGCTTTGAATTGCACCGAGTCACTGACAAAGCTACGAAATGCGGGGGGCCAACCTCAGACGGCAATGCGTCGAGTCTGCTCCAGACTTACCAAACGCAAAAAGTGCTCTCTAGCATAACTTCGGTTGTTTCCTGAATAAAATGAACTCCGATTAGATCAATTTATCATTTTGATCATTTCAATCGTTTAACTTCTGTGAAGGTTCATTTGTTATATTTTTACCAATTTGTGGCTTATCATATAATTTCCATCTTTGTCATTTTATTATCTATAGCTCACTATTTTCTTTTTTCATCTCTTTTATTTAAAGGGTATCCAAACATGAAAAGCACAACAAAGTTCATCCATATAGATGTTATTTTCGTACATAAATTACATCAAAAATTATAAATCTCCCTGAATATTGATCAAAAGGATCATGATTGGTGTGCATCGCTTGATCCTTCCTGGCTCATAGGTGTGTAGGAGGCCCTCATGGGCTCCTCAGGTCTGTCCTGGTGCTGCCGCGTCTCCTTCACAAACCGCCCTATGCACTGCAATCTCTCGTCTATGGCTGTAGTCTCTCATCCATACGCTGCTCTATAGCTATCAGCCTCTCATTCATGCGCTGCTTTACAGCCATCAGCCTCTGACCCATGCGCTACTCCACAGCCATCAGCTTTTCATCAAAGTGCTGGGATCTGACCTCCAATGCTGCTAAAATCTACCTCTGCATGGTTTGGATGAGGATCTCCATACTTGTTTGGCTCTGCTCCATCCCAGGCCTAAGTGGTGGTGGCGAAGCTACTGAAGTAAATGCCTTCGGAGAATCTGGACAATCATAGGGGTGATACCTCCTATATGTCTGAGGACCCATCCCCGAAGCATGCATGTAAGGAGGAGGTTGTATCTAATCTTCTGGAGGAACTGGCTGTGATAATGGAGTGTGAAAAAGATCACTCAGATCAACGTCAAAGTCATCCAAATTGATGTCCATATTCATATTTTCTGGCGTCGAGTGAGGCTTTTCTTCCTCTGGATGTGGACGATAATACTCCCCATCCGTCTGAGGTTGTGAAGGTTCTCCTTCCACTGGTTGCGGGCAATAACATTCCCCATTTGTCTGAGGTTGCGAAGACTCTCCTTCCACTGGTTATGGGCGATAGTACTCCTCATCTGTCTGAGGTTGTGGAAGCTCTTCCTCGCCCTGAAACTGATCTTCGGATGGTGTGGCCACCGTGAGTGGGGGTAAACGGTACATCTGTCGAGTCTCAGCCCTAGTAAGGAGCTTATATTCTCCTGCCTACCCAGGAAATTGCTCAACCATGCCCATATATTTGGCAAGGGCCCAGTCAACATAAATGTCTCTGTCCATAGGTGGGCCAAATGTGTCAAGGTCGTGTCCTAAGTGCAGTAACAACCTGGCGACTACCCCGCCTATACATATCTGCATCGTAGCCCTCAAACTTTGTCTAACCATGCCGGCCATAATCTCGTGACTAATGTTGAGCGGGGTCCCCATTGCCATAGCCCATAGACTCTAAATCTCTGCTGTACTGATGGCACTAGGACTACCAGTTCTGCCCAAGTAGCTGCTGGCTAAAACCCTCTGAATATACCTGTACACCTGTGAGGCTAATAGAGTACTCTTTGCTATATTGCGGTTATAATGGGCCCCTAGTGCTGTGATCACTTCCCATTGATGTGCTAAAATAACTCTGTCTGGTACCTGTACTTGATCCCCAACTGAAATACCCATGATTTGTGCAAAACTCTGGTGACTCATCGTATGCTCTATATTTCGGACTTGAAAGGATATAGCTTCAGGGTCTGTTTCTGATCTTGAAAGCCCCCCATACTTAAGCATAGCCAGGAACTCCCTAGTAACCTCTGGGTAGGTGGGAAAAGCTGGTGTGAGGAAATCCGTCCAACCTATAGCTGTTAACAACATGATGACCTCCTCCCACATGCCCATCTGCTCTAGGAATATCTGGGATAAAAATGTACCGGACAAAAACCGTGAACAACATAATGCTTTAAACTTTTATCTCTGTGTAGCATTCATCCATGCTGGAAGTGGAGCATTTGCTGGTTCCCTAGATGGAGCGCGTCATGGAGGCATCCTGAAAAGAGGAAAAATTCAGACAATTATTTATTTATATGCATTTCTTCTGTATACTCCCTGAATGCCTGGGTGTTCTTCCAGATAAGCTTCGCTGCCTAATATCTCCTGCAAAATTAAAATCAATACCCAAAGGCAAATTATGCGTGTGAATGTGCACATGCTTATGCAAAACGTGAGTGATGAATCCATCCGGGTGGTCTGGGTATCGAAGCACAATTTCATTCTCGATGATCTTAATTGTGATGCTCCTTAGCTTAGGGATTCTGACCCATAATCTTCTCAGACTGAATCATCAAGTACGCATCTTTGCCCCCCGGTCAATGAGTATATGTCCCAAATTTTGACTCATGTCCTAAATTAGGCCTTGTCCTGTCCTAAGTGAGATCATCAGAATTTATGCCGCCTTATCTCTCCATGCATCGGAAGTCATTATTTTGAAGGTAGTGCACCTCTTGTAGGTTTTCACACTAGTTTTTCTTTGCGGGAAACATGTCCCTTCGGGGATTTTCACATGACCCTGTGCCTTACTTTTGCCTAAGATGGACCCAACCCATTCTAGCTGCTCTTATTCATTTTTTTTGTTTTTTTGCAGGACAGATTGCCCGTATCCAGGTTTTCACCCTGCCCTTTGGCCTAACTTTTGCTTAGAGAGCCAGTTACGATTTCCATCTCTAATGGCCTTCTTCTTTTTTTCTTTTTTTTCTTTTTTTCTTTTTTTTCTTTTTTTATTTTTTTTATTTTTTATTTTTTATTTTTTTTATTTTTTTATTTTTTTTGAGAGGCCAGACCCTTTGCCGACAAAAGCAACAGTGGACAATCGCATGCATCCAATGGAAAATAATGTATTACCTTTTCAGAAGGGAACATAATGGCATTAATCACACGAAATGAGCATACAATTGCAAACATGTACATGTTTCCATGTGATTTCATTATACATGATCACTCTTTAACATTGGGCTCAAAATACAAGACCACATCTAATCTCAAGATGGATCCTAAAAGCATCAAAACTCCTTTTATCAATCAGCCCTCTCGGGTTTTCGCGATTGACCATTTTCTCTCAGCCCTTAATTTTTGCCCAAAGTGCTTTCTTGCTTTTTACCTTGGCAGGATGCCCAATTTTAGCAAGGCTGCTTTTTTTGATTTTCAACCCGCGGGGCATTTATTCTCTTTTTTTTTTTTACGTCAAGCCTTTAGCCATGGAACCTTTTCAATCGATCTACATTAACCGGTTCCTTGAACTCGTTTCCATCACTGTCTGTTAAAATCGCAGCTTTTTTGGATAGTATCTTTTTTAGAACAAAAGGTCCTTCCCAAGTCAGTTTGAATTTGCGTCGAAAGTCCGAAACTCCTGGCCTCATTTGCTTGAAGACTAAATCCCCTTCTCTTAGGGGGTGCTTTCTGACTTTCTTTCCAAATGATTGGGCTAATCTTTTCTGTTAAATCTGTTTATGATAATAGGCCCGCATCCTATCCTCATCCAGTAAGTTCAGTTGTAGTAACCGCTGCTGCGCCCATTCTGCTTCTGGCAGCTTGGCCTCCAATATCACCCTCAACGATTGGAGCTCAATTTCCACTGGTAAAACTGCTTCCATTTCGTAAACCAAAGAAAAGGGGGTAGCTCCTATTGAAGTTCTAACAGTGGTCTTGTAGCCCCATAGTGCGAAAGGTAGCTTTTCCGCCCAACCCTTATAGGTCTGTACCATCTTAGCCAGTATCCTCTTTACATTCTTATTGGCTGCCTCGACTGCCCCATTGGCCTGTGGTCGATAGGGAGAGGACTTGTGGTGTTGGATGGCATACTTTTTGAGCATCTGCTTGGTTTCAGCCTGGAATTGTACCCCGTTATCTGACACAATGTGATGCGGAACTCCATATCTACAAATCAGGTGTCATTCGATGAACTTGGCCATTTCTCGAGCTCCTACTTTTTTGAAGGATTCTGCCTCTACCCATTTAGTGAAATAATCGATAGCAGCCACAATAAATCTATGCCCGTTAGAAGCCGTCGGATGAATTTCTCCTATGATGTCAACCCCCCAAGCTGCGAATGGCCAAGGAGATGTAAGGTTGCACAATTCTAAAACTGGCAGGTGCCTTAGATTGGCATACTATTGGCACACCTGGCACTGCTTCACATACTTGGAACAATATGTGTCCATTTTCAACCAGAAGAACCCCTGTCGCATGATTTTCTTTGCTAGAGCTAGACCAATCATATGGGCTCCACAGACCCCTGCATGGGTTTCCTCCATAACCCTCTTGGCTTCCTTCTCATCCAAGCACCTTAACTGTATATCATCAGCTTGCCTCTTGTACAACACATGGTCTACACTGATGAACTAAGTGGACAGCTTACGGATCATCCTCTGGTCTTTTTCAGTGGCCTCTTTTGGGAATACTGACTTTTCCAAATAATTCTGGACATCGCAGTACCACGACTTTTCGTCAGCAGCCTCAACATCCACGACCTGCTCAGTTTCAAAGTATGGCTTATCTGTACTGGAAATGAGTATAGGCTTTATGGCCATCCCTTCTTGGTTATCCCATATAGACACCAGAGTAGCTAGGGCGTCTGCTGATTGGTTCTCATCTCGGGGCACATAGTTAAAAGTGCAAATTTTGAACTGATCACTTAATTCCTTTAAGCACCTTATGTACGGTCACAGCTGCTCTTCCTTAATGGACCATTCACCCCTGACCTGATGGATTACCAAGGATGAGTTCCCGAAGACCTCCACTACTTTTGCCCCCACCGCTGAGAGTGCTTCCAACCCGAAGATGCAGGCTTCATACTCAGCTTCGTTATTGGTGGCTTTATATCTCAGCTTCTTAGTTAAGGGGAGCTTCTTACCCTCTAGGGTTAGTAACATTATTCCCGTTTCGGCTCCTTTGTTATTTACTGCTCCGTCGAAATACATCTGCCACTTCTGCATTGTGATGGCGGCCACGTCCTCATCTGGGAATTCATACTCAAACTGGTCACCTTCCACTGGGTGGTCGGCTAGGAATTCTGCGACTGCCCGACCCTTAATGGTCTTTCTGGTGATGTACTCCACATTAAATTCTTGTAGTAATATCAGCCACCTCCCCATTTTTCCTAGCAAAGAGGGTGCCTCTTAAAGGTATCGAAGAGGGTTTTGTTTAGCGACCGCCTGCACTTTGTAAGAATGGAAGTAATGCCTCAGTTTCTTTGAAGCCCAGATTACTGCCAGACAGATCTTTTCCACTTAGACATATTTGGCCTCATAAGGAAGGAATTTCTTACTAAGATAGTAAACTGCAAATTCAACCCCAAATTTGTCTTCTTGGGCCATCATAGCGCCTACAGAATTTTCCTCTATTGCTAGGTAAAGAATTAATGGCTTGACAGGCCGTGGCGGCCGTAGAACTGGGGGGTTGAGGAGGTAGTCCTTGATAATATCAAAAGCTTTCTACCAGTCATCGTTCCACCGGACTGGCTGATTCTTCCTGAGGAGCTTAAAGATCGGCTTGCATACCAAAGCAAGGTTGGAAATGAACCTGCTGATGTATTGCAATTCGCCCAAAAAACTCCTGACTTCTTTTTCCTTCTGAGGTGTTAGCATTTCCCTGATTGCCCTGACCTTATCGGGGTCCACTTAATTCCCCTCTGGCTTACCACGTGGCCTAACAGCTTACCTGAGGTGACTCCAAAGATGCATTTCTTGGGGTTGAGGCGAAGGTTGTACTTGTCAATCCTCCGAAAGAATTTCTCCAAGGCCTCAAAATGCCCCTCTCGGGTAGCCGATTTAATCATCATATCATCGATGTACACTTCCACTTCTTTGTGGATCAAGTCATTAAGGATTTTGGTAGTCGTCCTTTGGTATGTTGCTCCTGCATTTTTTAACCCAAAAGGCATGACCCGATAAGTGAATGTATCCCACTCAGTGATGAAGGCTGTCTTAATTCGGTCCACGATCCTATTGAGAATCTGGTTGTACCCTGCATACCCATCCACAAAATTGTACATCGTGCAAGCTGCCGCACTGTCGACTAGCACATCAATTTGGGGCAAAGGAAAGTCATCTTTCGGACATGCTTTATTCAAATCCCGGTAGTCAACACATACCCGAACCTTTCCATCCTTTATGGCTACAGGGACAACATTAGCAAACCATGTTAGGTATTGAATCTCTATTAGGAACTTTGCTTCGATCTGTTTATGCACCTCTTCTTTTACCTTTTCTGCCCACTCTGGTCTGAGCTTATGTTTGACTGGCTTGCATTCTGGATAGGTTGGAATAGCATGTTCAGCAACTTCTTGATCAATTCCAGCATGTCTTCATAGGTCCAGGTAAAGAATTTTTCATATTTTTTCAATATTCTCTCAAACTTTTCCCTCTCTTCAGGAGTTACATCAGATGCTATCAGGATTTCTTTCGGGTTTTCCAAAGTCCCGAGATTAAATGAGGTGGTATTAGCTGAGTTAATGTCAAATATGAATGATTCATGTTCGTGATCATGCATAATGAAATCATGAGAAACATCACACAAGTAAGCAAAGTCATTCATCTTATTGAAATACTCGAAATTACAAGCATGATTGTCAAATAGTTTAGGAATAAAAAGTACATAAGAAAAGGTATATTTAATATCTTCCATTGCTGCCGGCACTGAAATCGATGGCCCATCATCTTGGTCGTCTGCAATCTTCAGGTTCTTCAATTCTGACACCACCACCTCATCTTCTACTTTTCCTTTGCCTTTCACTCGGGTGGCCAGCAGACTGTCAGTGATGATCTCTTTGGGAAATTCTCGATCCCAAGCCAAACATTGGTTGAAGACCTCTTCATCCCAGAATCATTCTCTGTTTTAACCATTCCGTCGGACCAGTCAAAAATATCATTAAAAATCTCAAAGCCTGGGGCGATCTTACCACCAATCCATTGTGGCTCAGCTTCTCCACAATAGGTGCATGTTGATGCAGCCGGCATAAAGCTCTCTAAAATGTGCGGGATCTCTGTAGACTTCTTCATAAGCTTATTCTTCTTAGCTTTGGTGGTGTAACCTAAACCCCTTCTGTCCTTTTGCCCCCTTGTGGCGACAGGTGCCTAGGACCCTTGTGAATTCTTGCCCGAACCGGCCCCCGAGAGGAAGTTCATCTTCTTCATCATGTTGACAACCTGAGGAATCCCTAGCTACCTTGACTGTCACGACCTAGCCCTCATAGGGGATTTTGATCATTTGGTGGAGGGTAGATGGAACCCCTCCCAGCTTGTGAAACCAGGGCCTCCCTAGTAGCACTGCGAAGTTGGCTGGGATAGGCAGGATGACAAATTCGATTTCTGTCTCAACTAGCCCAGTTCTCACCTGTGCCTTGAAAGTCCTAGCAGCTTGTCTTCTTGAATTGTCATAGGCAGTAATGGTTAGGTCAGATTTACTCAACAGGCTCTCATTCATCCCAAAAGCAGGCAATGCCACGAGCGGACATACATTGATGGAAGACCCATCATCCACTATAACGCAAGTTGTATGCTTGCCATTAATTTGGGCTCTGATGTACAGGGGGCAATTGTGATTGCGACCCTTAATTGGTAAGTCAGCATCGGTGCAGACTACATTCTCTCCAGATCCCCCTTTTACCATGTCCAATAACTCGGTAGGTGAAATGGTGGTAGAAACTGTTGACCCGCACAAAGCTTCCACAAGCTTTTGTCTGTGACTCGAAGACTGTCTCAGCAGGTCCCACACCGATATCTAAGCCGGTGTCTTCTTTAATTATTTCAGAACTTGGTTTTCTTCTGGCTCTTTTTCCACAGTTGGGGGCATTGTTTCCTGTTGTTTTTCAACTTCTGGCACTACTCTCCCACTCCAAGTAATAGCCTACACTTTTTGCACCTCTTTATCCTCATAATTCCACAAGTCTTCTGGCTCATTAACTTTCTCTGCCTCACTCTCACTGATCAAATCCCAACAGTCAATTGTCGCTAAGGGAGCCCCTTCTTTGCCTGCCTCAGAGCGAGTGATAGCAACGCACTCATTACTATACAAGTCTTGCATTACATACCACTCAGGCAAGCTTGACCCAATCATGAAGACTGGTGGTGGCACGGCATTATATCCAGTCTTTTTGTTGCCCTCCCTCTGTTCAGGATCAATAATCTGCTTGCTGTCAATCAAATCTTGAATATGGTGCCTCAACCTCACAGTCAGATGCCCAGTGTGCTGGTGGAATTCACAATATTCATTGTTTCTATGCCCCGGCTGTCCTTGGGTTCTAGATGGCCTAGGTGGCAGGGGTTGCAGCTTCCCCTCCTTTACCAGTCTCTTCAACACCCAAGATAAAGACCTACCCAAATTTGAGAAGCACTGTTAATTCACTTCTGTGGCTGAAACCTCAGCCGTCTTTATGATTTTGTTACCACTGCTAGAGCTTGCTAACTTGCTTGCCCCCTGATTACGGTAGCTCTTTCTGGCATAGGCCTCACTGCTTGCCCTTCTTGCCATGTACTCACTCTCCGCCTCTATGGCAATATCCTTTAAAGACTCCCAATCTTTCAACCCTTTCATTTTCAATCCATCCCTTAGGTATGGGCTGGTATTCCTGATAAATAATCGGATCTGGTCGGGAGTATCTGGTTTACACTTCATTTCCATAACCCGATTCCTCCATCGAGTGAGATACTCGTGGAAAGACTCCCCAGGCTTCTGCTGTAACAGTTCTAGATCTTTCAACGTGATCTCTATCCTAGTACTGCAATCATATTGCTTTAGGAACTCTTCAGTCAATAAGTCCCAATCTTCTTTCGACCTTCTGTCTAACCCGTGATACCAGTCAATTGTAGCCCCCATAAGGCTCAAACAAAAGTACTCAATTTTTTGCTTCCTGGTTAAAGTTGTCCCCTTCATTACTAGTGAATACTGTTTGATATGTGCCGTAGGATCAGAAGTACCATCAAACTTAGGGATATCCGGCATCTTGAAATTCAAGGGGATTAGATCATCATTATCTAACTCCCGATCTTTAGGGTTCATTCCCCTTCCCATAGTCAACTTGTCATAGCCTCGAATTTTTCCTCCATCTTTTTCCACATTGCCTCCTCAAATTTAGGTGTCTTGCCCTTTATTGAGACTGGGCCCTCCAGGTTATCTTCAAAGGAATCACTGTCAAGGTCTACAACCCTTTTAGGTTCGGGTGCACCCTTAGGTTCAGCCACTGGTGGGCGTAAAATCACTGGAGGATCTTCCTTGCTTGGATCTTGCCTCTCTTACCCTACTACAGGAGCAGCTGGTGGCTGCCCTGCAAGCTGAGTCATTGTGGGAGCTACTGATGGCTGCCCCGTAAACTGTGTCATCATAGTGGCCAAATTCCCCATCATTGTCATCATTCTATTTTCAAATTCCTCCAATCTCCTACCCACTTCCTCAGCAACCAATGCACGGGTAGCCTCAGACTCTCTAAAAGGATCAGCCATACTGGATGCTATTAAAGATAAAGTCTTACTGCTTTCTGCATCTGACCCCTGAACTGATACCCCTCTAGGCAACTCGAAGACAGGATTCCTGATCAGCCGCCCACTAGAATCTCTAGACCACCCGGATGAATCTATGATGGCTGCATAACTCACTTTGTTAGAATGATGCATGAATGATGTACATGATGCATAATCCTGAGCTATGCAGCACGTCACAACCACATACAAGCAAGTAGATTCTTCCACCTTTTAACTCCCACACACGAGGTCAATTGGTCTCTTCCTAGGTGAGCTTAATCCACGGGCCAACAGGGGACGCGAGGAGTGCGTATAGTGCATAGCAGCACAGCGTCTCTCAAGATGTGCACACGTATGAATTCTGGCCATTATGTATTTAGACACTTCAGCCAAATTAGGGTGAAACCATCGAGGCATGAAAGCCTTTGATAGAAGACCACTTAATTTGTTTGATTTTGTTTAATACATGATGGCCCATATAGCAAGCATTGTATTATGGTTCATTTCACCTAGGGGAAGTATCTAGGGACAAAGATTTGACTGGGGCTATTTAAAAACTTATTTACACAAATAGGGTTGTCCGAAAAATAATTCCGGGAGTGGGGTTGCATCAGAAGCCGCAACTGACACGTGCGGCTTCTGACGGTGGGACCCACGCTGTGGGGACAGCTGCCTTTGTTGATGCCGCAGGTACCACCTGCGGCATCAACAAATATATATATATATATATATATATATATAAACCTGCTGGCCCCTTTATTTTTTTTAAATAATAAATAATATTAATATTATTTATTATAATAAAATAAAATAAAGTAGAAAATATATTTATTAAATATAATAATATAATTATGATAGAATAATATTTAAATAATATACGAAACGAAACTCTATTTTTTAATTGTCCAGTTATAAATTTTATAAAAATATTAAAATTTTCATAAAATTTTAATATTTTTCACTTTGGTCCAGATAAAACTATACAAAAATAATAATTATTGAATTCAATTGCTAAAATACACTTCACATTCAAACTCAACATAATAATAATAATAATAATAATAATAATAATAATAATAATAATAATAATAATAATAATAATAATAATAATAATAATAATCCAAAGAAGGATAACATTCTCATAAGTAATTGTGGCTTTGGAGATGTTCAAATTACCAATAATATATAACTGAAACAAGAAATTTTAAATTTTTGTTTAGAAAATAATATATCATGATATTTTAGAGAATTAGATATCACAATATTTATTTGCATTTAAACAAAAAAAATATAATTATAATTGATCAAATTTCTGAGATTTCTGAGAGTAAAATATATCAAAATTTCTGAGATTTTTGAGAGTAAAATATGATATTTTTTTTGTTTAAATGCGAATAAATATTGTGATATCCAATTCTCTAAAATATCATGATATATTATTTTTCTAAACAAAATTTAAAATTTCTTGTTTTATTTATATATTATTGGTAATTTGAACATATCCAAAACCCACAATTATTTATGAAAATGTTATCCTTCTTTGGATTTTTATTATTATTATTATTATTATTATTATTATTATTATTATTATTATTATTATTATTATTATTATTATTATTATTATTATTATTATGTTGAGTTTGAATGTGAAGTGTATTTTAGCAATTGAATTCAATTATTATTATTTTGTATAGTTTTATCTGAACCAAAGTGAAAAATATTAAACTTTTATGAAAATTATAATAGTTTTATAAAATTTATAATTGGACAGTTAAAAAATAGAGTTTCGTTTCGTATATTATTTAAATATTATTCTATCATAATTATATTATTATATTTAATAAATATATTTTCTACTTTATTTTATTTTATTATAATAAATAGTATTAATATTATTTATTATTTAATTATTATTTAAAATAAAAACAAAGGGGGCAGCAGGTAGCTTATATATATATATATATATATATATATATATATATATATATATATATATATATAAAAGGGCAGCAGGCAAAGCTGCCGCCTGCTGCCCCTCTTTATATATATATATACATATATATATATTTGTTGATGCCGCAGGTGGTACCTGCGGCATCAACAAAGGCAGCTGTCCCTACAGCGTGGGTCCCACCGTCAGAAGCCGCAGGTGTCAGTTGCGGCTTCTGACGCAACCCCACTCCTGAAATTATTTTTCGGACAACCCTATTTGCGTAAATAATTTTTTAAATATCACCAGTCAAATCTTTGTCCCAAGTATCTATTGCCATTACATGAGCTTTGGTCAAAGGTGGTGATACTTTAGGGCTACCCAAGCATGGTCCCTGCTAACGGGTCTAGCTCATCACGAGCATAACGACCGATCGGGTCTCTATTTGATATACCATAAGGTACAGGGCTTGGACTGGTGATTATCCTTAACACTTCCCTAGATTGAGTGAAAATAGGGTCGTGCTTCGGGAATGCACCGGGGTAAGAATAGGGACCCAACTAGCATAATTCTAAGGCTCTAAAATGATGCAATGCAATTTTAGATAAGAGATGGAATTTTAGTTTTAAAAACCCAATTATACATTTTAACCAAGACATTTTCAGAGCAAAGTCACAAATTGTCCCCAGCAGAGTCGCCACTATGACGCGCGCCGAACCTAGCAAAGGCACTCTTTAAACCCGCTTTTAGGATTCGAGGTATTAGTTCGCGTCTTTTGATCTTGGGCATCTTGAGACATTTTGGACACTTTATTTCCAATAGAATATTGGAAATGATCATCTAGCTCCATGACACCTTTAGGCATATTTGAGCTATTTTGGAGTCACCACCCAATTTACAAGAAATTGGAAAAGGTTATCTAACCTCTTATTGGTCTAAACTAGAGAGTAGTTCGGAACTTCACACTTATTCATGTCTTTGGTTAATTATAAATGAGTTTTTAAATTTTAAGTCTCATCTCACGCGTTTAATGCAATTTATTTAAAGCGCACTTCAAGTATTGAGAAGGCAATAAAAGAAAAATATAAATAAAACAATAAATAAAGCGGTAAACACACAAAGCCACGCCATTTACAAAAGGAAAATTGGGACAAATACAATCCCCAAATGAAAAAGAAAAGCTGAATAAAATTTAAATTAAAATCGGGACAGAATACAATCCCCAAATGAAAGAAAATAAAATTGCCCCAAAAATAATTAATTATAAGAGCCCACAAAATATAAACGTAAATTTAAACAATCACACAAAATCAATCAAAAGGGGTAACATACATAAATCGGGATATTTATTTGGTTTAGGAACATTGGTTCCTTCATGCTCACTTAAAAAGGGATCGAAGAGTTATTTTGGTATTTGTTGTGAAAATCGGAATGAGTGATCCCATTTTTAATAAATCAACTCTTCATTTTTGTCCGCAACGTTTTTGCATGGTTTGGCTAAAATCTAGGACATTGGTCCCAATTTATTAATAAAATTCCAATTTGATTGTACAAAATATTTTCGTGATTTTTTATTTGGCACATATGTAAAATAAACTATTTTATTTACAAACAAACACAGTCACATAAATAGGGATAGGAAAGGTCTCACCCAAATAATGTAAACTCCTACGTGTCGCGAGGAGTTTGGTCACGATAAATGTTCAAACAAATAAGCACGGAATTTTAGCCCCAATAAAAGAACAATTAAAAAAAATTGTTAGTAGTGATTCCAAAATTAATTAAAAATAAAACTAGAGAGAATCTAGTGCAAAATTAATACACCAATAGAACATAAAATAAATCAAATTGAGCACACTAATTTAATATTTTAATATCACACATAAAAACGCAAAGTATAACGATGACAATAAAAATAAATAAAAAAGAATAATAAAGATAATAATACCAATAACAACAACAACAAAAATAATAGTAATAATAATAATAATAATAATGATGATGATGATGATGATGATGATGATGATGATGATGATGATGATAATAATAACAATAATAATAATAATAATAATAATAATAATAATAATAATAATAATAATAATAATAATAATAATAATAATAGCAAGCTAATGAAATTAAATGAGCAAATAAAAGGAAGATAATTAAACATGCAACATACAATAATAGCATTTAAGTATAAAAAAAAAATAAACAAAGGATAATAATAAAAGAAAATATCATGCATTGAAATTAAATGAGCAAATAAAAGGAAGACAATTAAACATGCAACATACAATAATAGCATTTAAGTATAAAAAAAAATCACAAAGGGTAATAATAAAAGAAAATATCATGCAAACCTTATTTTTTATCTCTTAACATTATGTATATTTATCCATTTTTATGCCAATGACAAAATAAGGATTGAAAAATCATGCTAAAAAGTAAATCTCAACTCCAAAAAAACATACATGCATTAATACAAAAAGAAGTAAAATAAAATAAGACGAAATAAATTAACATGCGTAAAATGAAGTAAAAATAAAAAATGGATCCAAGAATCTTTACCCTCAGAATTAAGTAATATGGAAGCAAGATGTCTCAATCTATTCTCCTTGTCGAGATTCGAGAGTAAACTCCAAAAAATGTTCAAGAAAATCTTGAGTTTATGTCTCAAATAACTCAAGAACACTAAAATTTAAAAATGATTTTTTGTATTTGTTGTTTAATTTATTTGAGAAAACTCAAGTTAAGGAAATTAATTTTCCTTTCTCAAGCTTCCAAACTCAACAAAAGAAATTTTTAGATCTAAGAAAAACTAGAATAAAATCAAAGGACAAAATTTTTAGATTTTAGAAAAGAAAATTAAGGAAGTTAAAGAAAATGATTTTAAATCTCAAGAACAAGAAGTGGTGAACTCCAAGAACAAGAAATTCCTTGTTTTTCCAGCAAAATACACTCTTTTCCTCAAGAATACCTTCCCCCAAAATCCCTTGGAAAAAATCAATTCCCTTAAAGAAATTTTCTTAGCCAAAAAATCAATATTCTCTTCTTCCTTTTTACCAAATGAAAAAATCCTCCATAAAAAACTCATTCCCTACCCCAATTTAGTCCACTTCCTGCTTTTTTCCATTTCCCTCTTTCCCAATTTCAACAAAAAGCACTCAAAAATTCAAAATAAAATCCTAAAAGTCAAATATTTACAATTAATGTTTTTATTTATTTTTATTTATTTTTTGTTATTTTTTGACTTTTAACACCCACCCAATTTGACTAATATTTGTCAAATTTTAACAAAATCTAAAAAAAATCACAAGAAAAAATCATTTTTTGCCCTAAAAATGTGAAAAAATTGAATTTCGGTGGAAAATGGCGAAATCGGAGGAAACTGGGCGGAGCTGGCGAGTTTTCTCACAGCTAGGGGGGAACCCTGCACGGATCGGCGAGAAATCTCGCCGATTGGGCGAGATTCCGCGCAGCGCGTGCAGAACTACTGTGCAGCGCGCGCAGACCTGCGCATGCTGCGCGTTGCTGCTCGCAGGCCAGCGTGCGGCTGCCCGATCGCGACCGAATATTTTTTTTTTTAAATTTTTTTTCAGAAAATATAATAAAATAAAATGCAAAATATTAATAAAAATAAAGATACAAATAAAAATAAAAATAAGAAAAAAATAAACATTTTAAAAGAAATTTGAGACAAATAGAATAATTTGACAAAGAGATGATCAATTCCTATTTTCTCGCTTGTCAATTAGTCTCTATCTTCATCATCGGGTAATCTTGATCTTGGATCGCCTCGGGACCCGGTGTCTACACTACTGCCTGCGAAACGAATCGTGCTCACTACAGAATGTTTTCTCCCCAATCTGTCGCACTCGCGATAGAATCGAATTGCCCAACTTAAAATTTTCTGTCGCGAGCTCCACGCCTGGTGCGCTCGGGACAATAACATGCGAAAACAATCTCCGTATATTGTCGCGCTCACGACAGTAAGGAAAAACTCAAAAAAATATTTTGCTTTTTAAAAAAACACTAAATATTTGAATTACACTAATGACTTACTATCTAAGTTAACCTGTATAACCAAAAATAAACTATGTTAGTATACAAAATCAACTTAAAAATAATGCAATAAATAAATAAAAATAAAAAGAATGTGTAAATAACCTTCAATCCAACTTTAAAGAGATACTTAAGACCTCCCTACCTTGAAAAGTTCCATCCAAATATACCTTACATCTTTGACCATTAGCTTTAAACAATTATTCTTTATCATTTTTAAGTTCCAAATAGCCATGGTCAAATATATGTGTTACCTCAAAAGGTCCACTCCACCTAGACCTTAATTTTCCAAGAAATAATTTTAACCTAGAATTAAATAAAAGAACTTTATCCCCAAACTTAAAACTCTTATACCTAAATGCCATTTCTTTGATCTTTCTTTATATATTCTTGCATTTTCATAAGAAATAAGTTGTAATTCATCAAGTTCAGTTAATTGCAAACACCTCTTAACACTAGCCTCCTTTATGTCATAATTCAAAATCCTAATGGCCCAATAGGCTTTATGCTCTAACTCAACAGGCAAATGGCATGCTTTCCCATACACTAACCTATATGGGGACATCCCAATAGGTGTTTTGAATGCCATGCGGTATGCCCATAGTGCATCATCAAGTTTATGTGCCCAATCTTTCCTAGATTCAGAAAATGTTTTATCAAGTATCCACTTGAGCTCTCTATTAAAAACCTCTACTTGACCACTTGTTTGTTATGGTAAGGAGTAGCTACTCTATGATGCACACTATACTTATGCAATATTGAAGCAAAAGATCGATTAGTGAAATGCATACCTCCATCACTTTTGATAGCTCCTGGCACTCCAAATCTTGGAAAGAGTTTCTTTCAAAACTTTATCACCACCTTTGAATCATTGGTTGGTGTTGCTTTGGCTTCAACCAATTTTTAGACATAGTCCACCCTAACCAATATATAGTTTTGCCCAAATGATGAAGGAAAAGGACCCATGAAGTCTATTCCCCACACATCAAATATCTCTACTTCTAAAATACTATTCAAAGGCACCTCATCTCTCCTTCCAATATTACCAACCCTTTGACACCTATCACATTGAGCTACAAAAGTCCTAGCATCATGAAATAGGGTAGGCAAATAAAAACCACATTCAAGCACATGGGAGGCAGTTTTTGTACTACCATTATGACCTAAATACAAAGAAGAATAGCAATGTGTCAAAATATTCACAAACTCATCCTCACGTGCACACCTACGAATTACACAATCCTCACTTATCTTAAACAAATAGGGCTCCTCCCAAAGGTAATTCTTTACATCACTAAATAACTTTTTCCTTTGTTACCATGTCAAACCATGAGGTACAATCCCTGCAGCAAGAAAATTAGCAAAATCTGCAAACCATGGTACATGCACTTGTTCAATTGACATTAGAGATTCATCCAAAAAAGATTCATTAATTTCATTGCTATCCCTATAGGTCCTTCATCATTTTCTAACCTTGACAAGTGATCAGCCACTAAGTTTTCAGAACCTTTCTTATCTCTAATCTCAAGGTCAAATTCTTGTAACAAGAGAACCTAATGAATTAAACAAGGTTTAGCATCTTTTTTAGCAAATAAATACCTAAGTGCTGGATGACCCATATAGATTATAACTTTAGATCCTAACAAGTAAGACCTAAATTTATCACATGCATAAACAACAGCTAACATTTCTTTTTCAGTTTTAGTGTAATTCACTTGAGGTGGTGACAATGTATGGCTAGCATAATAAATGACATGCAAATGTTTACCTTGACGTTGACCTAGCACACATCATACAGTGAGGTCACTTGCATCACGCATGATTTCAAAAGGTACACTCCAATTAGGTGAAGTTATTATGGGTGCACTTACAAGAGCTTTCTTTAATGTGTCAAGAGCTTTCATACATGTATTAGAAAATTCAAAAGGCACATCGTTTACCAACAAGCTCATTAAAGGCTTAGCAATTAATGAAAAATCTTTTATAAACCTTCTATAGAATCCCGCATGTCCTAAAAAGGATCTTACACCCTTAAGTGTAGTTGGTGGAGGTAATTTCTCTATCAATTCAATTTTTGCTCTATCTACTTCTATACCCTACTTGAAATCTTATGGCTTAGAACTATCTCCTCTTTAACCATAAAGTGGCATTTTTTCCAATTTAGTACCAAGTTCGTCTCCTCACATCTAGCCAACACTCTATCCAAATTTCTCAAACACAACTTAAATGAATCACCATAAATAGAAAAATCATCTATGAAAACTTCCATGATTTCTTCTATCATATCCCCAAAATAGAAGTCATACACCTTTAAAAAGTTGCTGGTGCATTACATAGCCCAAAGGGCATCCTTCTATAGGCAAAAGTCCCATATGGACAAGTAAAGGTGGTCTTTTCTTGATCACTAGGGTATATGAATATTTGGAAATATCCCAAATAACCATCTAGAAAACAATAATGAGAATGGCCAGCTATCTGCTCTGATATTTAATCAATGAATGGCAATGGAAAGTGATCTTTCCTAGTAGATGAATTTAACTTCCTATAGTCAATACAAACCCTCCAACCGGTGGTTGTTCTAGTAGGAATCAAATCTCCATTCTCATTTCTAATTACAGTCATTCCCCCTTTCTTAGGTACACAATGAATAGGAGTCACCCATGCACTATTCGAAATCGGATAGATAATCCCAGCATCTAACAACTTAATGACTTCTTTCTTAACAACTTCCTTCATATTGGGATTAAGCCTTCTTTGTCTATTTGCTTTAGGTTGACACTCATCTACCATGTTAATTCTATGCATGACAATGTTTGGACTAATTCCCTTCAAATTAGAAATTTGCCAACCTATACTCTTAATCCTCTTTCTAATAACCTCTAATAATAAAGACTCTTGCTTACTAGTTAGCTTATTAGAAATAATGATCGGTAAAGTATTATTTGAACCAAGAAATGCATATCTTAAATGGCTTTGTAGTTCTTTCAATTCCACATTAGGAGGACTTATAATAGAAGGTGGCAAAGGTGCTTCATTTCTATACAAAAGTTATGGCTTTGAGCTCTCTTGCTCCACCTCATCATGAACTTCTTCCTCAATATTGACCTCCTCTTGACCTGTATCATCCAATACTTCCAAAACACAAGCATTAATGACATCAATTTTCATGCATGCATTCTCATCCATGGGGTATTTGAGTTCTTTATCCATGTGATACTCTACACTATCTTCCCCCACTCTTAAAACCAAAGTTCCTTCATAGACATAAACCAAAGCCCTACCAGTTCTCATGAAAGGTCTCGTTAATATCAATGGGCATTTAACATCATAAGCAAAGTCTAAAATAACAAAGTCAGCAGACAAAATGAATTTATCCACTTTAACAAGCACATCTTCCACTATGCCATATAGTTTCTTAATAGATTGGTCAGCCAATTGCAATACCATTGAGGTAGGTTTAGCATAATCCAAACCTAACTTCTTAAAGATAGACAAGGGCATAAGATTAATGCTTGCCCTTAAATCATATAAACACTTAAGAAATTCAACATCCCCCAAAGTACAAGGAATAGTAAAACTCCCATTATCTTTAAGCTTAGTACACAAATTATTAGTGATCACAGAACTACATGCTTCAGTCAACTCAACAGTAGATAGGTCTTCCCAACTTCATTTTTTAGAAATTAAGTCTTTAAGAAACTTTGCATAGTTAGGAATTTGAGTTATAGCCTCAATAAAATTCAAATTAATATGTAAATGCTTTAATTTATCAATAAAAGTTTGAAATTGCTTATCTTGATTTTGCTTCTTAAGATGTTGCGGAAACGATGGACGAGGTTGGAAAATTTTTGAAGAATTTGCCTTGGTAGCCCCTTCTGTCGTGCTCACGACAAAAGGTGGACTCTCCTTTTGCGCGCTCGCGAATGGTATCGCGCTCGCGATGTTGGCCGGTCTCTCCTCTATCACGCTTATGATAAAAGACTCATCTCCCTTCTGAAAATCTTTTTCCTGCACATCTTCATCCTTATTAGTAGAGATAAATTCATCAGTATAGGATTTACCTGACCTCAATTAAATTGCCTTCAGATGTTCCCTTCGATTTTCCTCCATGTTACTTGGTAAATTTCCTTGTAATCGTGAAGGTAAAGCCTTAGCAATTTGCCCTAATTGCACCTTGAAGTTATGGATAGATGAGGCAGGATTTTTAGTGATTTGATTAAACTTTGTCTCTAGCCTCTTCTGGTTCTCTTCTTGTGAACTAAACTTCAAATTAATCCCCTCTAAGAACCTATCCATCTTAACCTTTAAAGCTCCAAACCTATCTTGAGGTTGTTGAAATCCTACACCCCTATTTTGATTGCTACTATTTCCCCATAAAAAATTTGGATGACTTCTCCAACCAGGGTTATAGGTATTTGAATATGGATTTCCACGCCCTTGTCCTTAGATAAAGCTCACCTATTCATCCATACTAGCTATTCCTAAATTACACACTTCACTAGTATAACCTTGTTGACCACAAATGGTGCATCCATTTGGTGTCCTCCTATACCTAGGCTATTAATCTTATGAGTCAAAGCCTCAACTTGGGCTTGCAATGCTACCACCGAATCAATTGAATGTACCCCCCTAGCATTAGTAGAACTTAATTCGCTTACTCTTTCGGTTGGCCACATGCAATTGTTCATGGATATCTCCTCTAGCAACTCAAATGCAGCTTCCGTTATTTTCCTCATAAGAGAACCACCAGCTGCAGCATCTATCGTCCCTCTAGTTGTGGGATTCACTCCATTGTAAAATGTTTGCATTAGCAACTCCCTTGGAAGGTTGTGATGTGGACAACTTCTCTGCAATTCTCTTTAAACCTTTCCCAAGCTTCATACAAAGATTCATCATCATGTTGAAGAAAAGTAGTGATATCCTTAATAATTTTTGCAGTAACTAGAGGAAAATATTTAGATAAAAATGCTTGAGGCAATTGGTCCTAAGATGTATTAGATCCTCTAGTAAGTGAATTCAACCAAGCCTTTGCCTTATCCTTCAAAGTAAAAGGAAAAAGCCTAAGCCCCTTGGGAGGACAAGGGAGCGCTACGCAACACTCATAGAACTATAGACATATTGTAGACACCGGATGCTGAGTCGAGGATAATATTTATTCAAACATGGGCAGAAAATAAAAGCATTTTGGCTCTCTATGGACTGGGGGGGTCTTTCAGGCAAACTTAATAATTTCTCCGAAAAAATAAAAAAAATAAAAAAATGTAAAAATTAAATTAAGATTAGGTTAATTTAATAACCTAATATTTTAGGATAGTAAAAAATTAAAAAGAAAATAAATAGAGTGTTTAATTAAGTAAAATAGGTGATAATAAGTCAAAATAAATTAAAAAGGTAAAAACTAAGGAGGAAATCAAGGGAGAAAATACATGTGTAAAACCCTAGCCAAATTGGAGTATAAAAAGAAAAAGAGAGAAGGTAAAAAAGGGGGCCGACAAACAAAAAGAGGGCAAGAAAATAGGAAAAGAAGGAGAGACTTGGGCAAGGGAAAAGAAAATAAAAGGCAAAGAAGGGAAGGCAAAATAGGGAGCAGACCTAGGGAGAGCCAAGACAAAGAAAAATAGAAAAAGCAAGGGAATAGAGAGGGCAGACCAAGGAAAAGGGAAACGCAGAAACCGAAGGAAAGAAAAAGAAAAAAGGGAAGAAGAAGAAAGAGGTGGCTAGTGCCACCTCCGGCGTCGGACAACACCACGGCCGGCGGTGGATCACCCTAGTAGGCGAGACGATCCGTCCGCCGCCAACTGCTAAGGGCAAATCGGCAAGAGAGGCGAGGAAGCTGCGGACCTGATTTCGGCTAGACCACAGCGCCTCCGAGCACATGACCACCGGTGGAGGACTCCCGCCGACAAGATGATCCTTCCGGTACTGCCCGATCGTCCCTGTTTGCCGATAGTATGGAGATCGGAGGAGGTTGATCCGCGAGGTTCCGGTGCATTTTCAGACCAATCTGCGTCCATTTCCGGCGCGTGACCAGCAGCGAAGGATCCCTGGCGGCCCGATCTTCGCTCCGGCAGGGGCGGTGTCACCAACGGCAGAGTCCGGCAAGGCTCCGGTGAGGAAATCCGGTAAGTGGTATTCTTTTATTATTTTAAATTATTATTATTATTATTATTATTATTATTATTATTATTATTATGTAATTGTTATTAGTATTATTGTTAATTTTATATTATTATTGTTATTATCGTTATTATTATTATTTTGTAATTATTATTATTATTATTATTATTATTATTATTATTATTATTACTATTGTTAATTTTATATTATTATTATTATTGTTTATTATTATTGTTAGTGCTTGTTTTGGTGTTATCATCATCATCATCATCATCATCGTCATTATTATTATTATTATTATTATTATTATTATTATTATTATTATTATTATTATTATTATTAATGTTGTCATTTTTATTGTTATAATTAGCATTATTATTATGTTGTTGTTGTTGTTGTTGTTGTTGTTGTGTGATGAATGTTATTTTTACTCTTATCGTTTGTTATCATTATTATTACTATAATTATTATTTTTGTTATTAGTCATTATTATAATTATGTCATTTGTGTCTTATATTTATTAATTTGTTAATTATGTCAGTTTATGTATTAGATTAATTATTTTTCTCTATTTATTTCATTCAATTGTTTATTTATTTAATCATTTAGTTTAATTTAGTCTATTATTGACCAATATCATTTTCTGTCATGACCACAACTGCAAGGGGTATGTGGCTCGTCTATGGAGTTAGGTGGAGCACGGTCGAGGCGAATAGTTTACGATTTATTATTCGAGGCCTGTATTAATTATTGTTTTATTTTCTTTTATTTGCTTGAGGTTTGTAATAATAAAGGTTTTTCGACCGCACTTAAAAAGAACCACCACACAAAATGTTTCTACTAAAATTGGAAATTTATTAATAAAACTGGACCAATTTCCTGGTTTTCATCCCAAAAACGAAAGGTTCTTGTTTTCATCAAAACGATATCACTTCTTCCTTTTTTCATAAAATCGGTTTGAGAACTCTTTACTTTTTTTGTAAAATAAGTAGTTGAGAACCAATGTTCTCATCTAAATGAATGTCCTAATTTATGCATGTATTTCGTTCTATCACTATTATGGGTTCGCGTTTATTTTTAGGACAATTGCAATTATATTTTATTTATTGCTTTTCTATGTGCTTGCAATGCGCTTTAATGTACTTGCATAAATCGTGTGAGAAAAGAGATAAAATAATTGACTTTAAACACTCAGTTGTATAACATTAACCAAAGGTATAAATAAGACTGAGGTCTTGAACTCTCTCTAGTTTTAGCCTCATAAGGTTAGAATTTATTTCCCAATATTTTATTGGGTGGCGACTCTGTGATACCTACCATATGATACCCAACAGACGCCCTCGTAGGTTGATTGCCAACAATGGAATGGGCGTGAATCCTTGTCCATTGCAAAGCAATCAGCTTTCACAAGTTTTAATGAACCTTCATCCGGTCTCGGGTCCTAAAAGTGGACTTTGGAGAGCGACCGGGATGCCGAAAGGGGTTCAACGCGCGTTATAGTGGCGACTCCACTGGGGACATCATGAGATTTTGCTTCAAAAGTGCCTTTGGCTAATTTAATATAAATGGGTTTAGGGTTAAGAAATTTTATCTATTTTCAAAAAATTGCATTGCATTTCACTAGAGCCTTAGATCTACGCTAGTTTGGACCTTCTCTCAGCCCCAGTTCGTTCCCGAAGCATGACCCTACGTTCACTCATTGGAGGGAAGTGTTAAGGATAATCACCAGCCCAAGCCTCGTACCTTATGGTATATCAAATGGAGACCCGATTGGTCGTTATGCTCGGGATGAACTAGACCCGTCGACAGGAACCACGCTTAGGTAGCCCTAAAGTATCATCACCTTTGACCAAAGCTCATGTAATAGAAATAAATACTTCCACTAGGGGGCATGCACCATAATAAGTTGCTTGTGGAGTGGGTTTTTGTATATTGAACAAATTCAAATAAATTTATACATTCGCTCATTAAAGGTTTTCATGTCACGAGGGCACGTTTCGGTTTATTTAGATTGTTTAAATATACGATTGCAAAAAATTCATTTGCATGCATTTTTTGGTGATGAGAGATTGTGTTGTTGGCTTTCCAGCACACTATACGTGTCCATTGGGTTCCCCGCTAACTCTTGGGCTAAATCTGCCTAGAAAAGAGGCAGCACAACCTCCTATGTAGGAGAAATACAGTTGGGAGGATTTTGTTTTTTCTGGTATGTGTATATTCCTATTGCTCATGCATTTTTTATGTAGGGAAGATTTAATTAAATTTGAAACAACAATAGTAAATAAAGCATGTACATTTTGTCCTATGTATAATTCTTTCCATACGATAATAAATCATGTAAAATTTCTTATATCATAATATGTGAATATAAATATAACATGTACTTATCATACATGTGCATAGCAATGCATGTCGCAACATATACATATCAACATGCATCATGACATCATCGTGCACCATAATCATTACATATACGATGCGTCATTGAAAGTACATATTGACACATCTCGTAACATGCATAGACAAGCCTCCACCATAACATGAGAAAAAAAAATTCAATCATGTGTCATAGCATGTACATATATATCTTAGTATGCTCACATTGCATATGTACATAAACATCGTGTACTAGAGCATATACATTATGCTGCATATCATAGGGTGTACACATTAGCATACATCATTAGGCTGGCCATTGTACACATCGTGCATGGAAGACACCTTGCACCTTTCACATTGTATGCCATATCATGCACATGCATTATCATGCATGAGTTATGTCATGTACATATGAATCTTGCATCATGTTAGTCATTATATATACCATGCCACGCTTTGCATATGCATACATGTGAATGCACATACCTTATATATGCCATTCGTTTCTTGCAGCCACTTTCATACCATGACTTGCGTCGCACACATATGCTAGTAACTGTATACTTATACTGTGTCACGTGTTATGTGCCTTATTTGTATATATTTTGTACTTCTATGTATGTGATTTTTGCTATACCTTACAACTCATTAATACACATTATCATGTTAGATCTTATTCATCTTACATCACATACGTATCCCTATCATGTCTAAGCCATGCCATGTACACATGCACCATACATCATGAACAATCACTCTCATATTGTGCCATATCTTGTACTTATGCCTTCATTATCCGCTGCTTGCATGCACACTGCGAATTTATGTAAGTACATCGTCTGTCATGCAGTTGTTAGGTGCTAAAAATGCTAACTCCATAAGTGAACGGTTAATCTCTTATAGTACTTAAGATGTCGATCCCACAGAGAAAGTAGATTAAATATTACTCACTATTACTACTTGATTTTATTTTATTTACGATGTTTAATAATTTGTAAGTTAATTCTATACTACTCGTGTTATGCAAATTAATTAAATCTAGTTAAAAATGATCAAAGAAAATAATGTAGATGATGAAGAACTAATAATTATGAAACTTTATTCCATCTTTTAATTATAATTATAATCTTATCAGCAAGCCAAGTTGGAATAAAATTCTAATTCACTCTCTCGACATGAACTAGAGTGCCTAAAACATGCAATTACAATACTAATCCTTAACTCTCATTAATGAACTAGTTAATTCTAATTACATATTCTAAGATTAATCACCAACCTATAGCAATTATCTTGACATACTAATCTCTCAAGTTATGTTTTGATAATGAAATTGTATTAGTTGTAAGATAAAGTGAATCTCTCAATTCAACCTTAACTTATAATGATCATGCAAATATACCAATAGAAAATTCTGCATTCAAAGGCTATTAACATAGATGGAAATAAAAGTAATATTAATACCATTCAAGTTCCTTAAACAACTTTTATTTAATGTTTACAAAGAAGAAGTAAAGATTAGAAATAGAAGACGGAGATCTCTCAACCCTTTTTCCCTTCACAAAGTGTAATCTTCTTCCTCGCAATTGCCTTCTTCTCAAAACATGAAATCTAACTTAGAACTTCAACTAAAGAAATATGTTCTCTAAAACTTATAGAAAATTAATAAGTTGAAAATTCCATCATCCTCAAATTACAGTTGAATTAAATATATATAATGTTCTAAAAGTCATGTCCCTTGGTAAGCTTCTTCAAAGAGTTGCAAAAGTTGGTGAGAAAGCATGACTTTTCAAGTGACTTTTTGAAAATAACTGTCCAACGGCTCTCTCTGTCGTGCTCGTGACAGCGCGCGACCTTCTGTCCCTTGCTTCTCTTCCTTCGCGCTGGCTACTTTGCTTTCCTCTGTGTCTCGTCTTGCTCGCTACAGCGTGCTACTTCTCCTTTGGTTCTTCTCTTTCTTCCTTTTCTTCCCTCTTTTTTAGCACCTTTTGTTGCAGTCGCGATGCTTGTCTCGCTTGCGACAGATTCCTCTTCTTTTGCACAATTTTGCTCCTTCTTCCATTGTTTTCTCCAATTTCTCCTATACTCACAAAACATAGAATAACACATAAAACATACCTAATTCTAACACAATTAACTTAAAATAAACATTATTTTAATCGTAAAACATGGACTAAATATGAGCTATTTAGGCTCATATCAGTAGTGTTTACACAACCACTTGTAATTTTTTGTATGTGTTTCACGCACACATGTCTTCGCACATATTTTAGGTACACATAACTACACAACATATTTTCACACATATTTCACATGCATAATTCCTCACGCACCTTACTAATGTACGTAATACTATTGCATGCACCTTTCTCTGTACGTTATTTTTAGCACATAGTTTGCACATATTTTACAAACAATTTTTTTGTATGCCTGCATAATTTTTGTGTATATAAATTTTGATAGCGCAAAAATTTTTGTGTTAAGTTATACCCAAATTGTTGACATGATTGCACCTTATTAAGGTACCTTTGATTCAAAGTCTGACTCTGCCTAAGTAGTTCTCAACTATGAATGGCTTTGATATAAATTCTAGAAATCTGCGTTTCATTCCATTTTGAATTAAGCAAAGGGTAAATATGTTTGGTCTCTGATTGCTGTATCACATGAAAACTTTGACTATACCATGTAATTTCTAAGTTCAGAGCACTTTTGGCCTATTTTGAAAATAAGTTGAAAAAAACTAGTTGCAATTAGGGGATGGGATGAAAACTTACTAATAGCACTAGAACCTTTCTTATTACCCGTCAAAGCGATCCATGGATAAGACAAAACCTAGAAAATGATTTGGGCAATCATTTCTTTGTATAGCTCTTTAAATGACTGTTTTCTACCTTTATTTCACAATTGCTTGCTAGCCCGTTGAGCCTTTGTTTTGGTATGCTAAATGCGTACTGATTTTATTGTTACACATGTTAAAACTACCCCTTCACCTAAAATGATTTTTCCTCCCCTTACAAGAATGGCCGCTCTAATAAAGATGGATGTACATTGTGATAATTCTTTAGGCTATCAAAAATCGCCCTGATAAGGATGGATTTACACTCCGGGAAAAGATGTTTCAATCATTGACAATTCTTTGGGCTATCAAAACTCACCCTGATAAGGATGGATTTATACTTCGGGAAAAGAATTTTAATCATTGATAATTCTTTAGGCTATCAAAAATTGCCTTGATAATGATGGGTTTACACTTTGGGAAAAGAGTTTCAATTATTAACAATTATTTGGGCTATCAAAAATTGCCCTAATAAAGATGGGTTTACACTTCGGGAAAAGAGTTTCAATCATTGATAATTCTTTATGCTATCAAAAATTACCCTGATAAGGATGGATTTTATACTTCTGGAAGAGGGTTTAATTATTGACAAACTCTTTGCGTAATAAGAGACATAAGCTTTCAAAAAAAAAAGAAATGAAAAAAAAGGAGAAAGAAAAAGAAGAAGTAGAGCTCAAGATAGTACCCCTTGATGAGTTTCAATGGTTATCCTTTTAACTTAATTGTTATTCTAAACTTGATGAGCTAAAGTATTACTAAGTCCTCATTCAAGAATACCTTAACAGTATGCAATTCGGCTGAGGATGGTCCTCTCATCAGCTGAGTGAATGTTGTGGCCATTTTTCTCTAGTAACTTGATCCTTTCTTTGTAACCATCCTCCTAAGCCTAGCATTACAACCGAAGTAAGACCTCTTGATTCTTGGTTCAGTCTTATCTAATTAATAGAGATGACCTTCTAATAAGGTTTGGTAAGTATTAGCGGAGATGACCTTCTAATAAGGTTTGGTAAGTAGGAAGAGGCATATGGTTTTTCTTAAGCTTTAAGCGAGAAGCCACGAGTGTATTTATGCATTTGAGTTGAGTCTCATCCCCAACGTTGCATCTAGAATTTGCTTTTAAAATGGTGAAAAATTCTATTTTGGCCTTTTGCGCACACACACACAGAGATTGCATGGTATGCCTTGTATTTACGTGTTGGTTTAGTAAACCTTGATATTTACATGTTTATCTTCTTGCCCTTCATTGGGAATGACTCCTGAATTCTTTTGCTAAGATTGAATTAGTTGAGAATGTGGTTCATTCAGTGCATTCAAGAGCAGATAGGAACTTGAGTTTGGGGTACCTAATAGGTTGCAATCATTTTACAATCTTGGGGTATTTCTTATTACTACTCACGAAAGTGATACTTTGCATATACACCCAGCATGTAACATCCCAAAAATGGCCTAGTTGAAATTGCATGTTAATTGGAAATTTTTTTGGGTACATTGGTATTTATACAAGTGAATTAGAAATGAATTAAGGACTAAATTGAATGGGATTTGAAGTATTTAATAAAAGAATTGTTGTTAGTGAGTTATATGTATTTTTGCTAAGGATTTATAAGGGGAAAAGCCAAGGACAAAATGGTAAAGTCAAGTTATTTGACTAAGGGAACCTATAGAATTGTGACGTGTGGAGTAGTAGGTGAGAGCATAAAATGAGATTTGAAAGAAAGAGATAGGAAAGAAGGCAGAAAAAGCATTTTGCTTCCCATGGAAGCTTTATCCCTTCATGCTTTTGCCATTCTCCTCTCTTTCTCTCCTTCTTTTCCATTTTTCTACTCTCTAGCTTTTGCATGTTTTTCTCTACAAGTTTCAGCTGGGTTTTAGATCAAGAATTGATTCTGGAAAGGTATGTGGCTGGGTTTATACGAGTATCTTCTTTTTCTTCCATTCGGTTTTGATTTGAGTTATATGATTTTGTTCATGGGTTAATTGAATGTGTGTTTTTGGTTGAACTCATACAAGAATCTGAAGAGAGAAGAAGGAGTAAAGGAAAAGCAAAAATGGTATCTAGAAGATAGTGGATTAAGCTCCATTTCCAGGTTTGGGAGTTTGTATTTGGTTTGAGAGTGTTTTCCATTCTCCGTTTGGATCATGTATTTGAGTTTTGATTGTGCTATCATTTGTATGCTTTGATACATGTAAATGTATGTGTTTGATAGATTTGTGTTTATGATTTGAGATATAAGAGTTATAATGCTTTACATGTCAATTTTGAAGTGCATGTACATGAACATGAGATGGATTTTCTGGGTTTTTGCAACCTCTGTCTATGTTGTTAGATGTGTGTTAATATTGTGTAATTTGAGTTATTATAGTTATAAGCACGTTTTGAAGGCACTAGAGGTAAGATTTTACATAATTTTGCATAATATTTGGTTATGGGGAAAGATTGGGTTTTGGTTTCCAAGCTCTGTTTTTCCAGCGTTTTTCTAAGGAAAGGAAAACACGCTCCTATCGCGAGCACGACAGAAGTGAGTCATTCTTTCTCTCGCGGTAAACCCGATCGACTTGCAATCCTTCACAACACGTGAAGTTCTTCATGAGTCATGGAGAATAGCCCTCTCGGTAAGAGGTTCTTCACGACATGTGAAGTCATTCACGAGTAGTGAAGAAGAGGCCGCTCGGCATAAGTCCCGTTCTGCATGGGAGTCTTCACGACACGTAAAGTCCTTCACGAGTCATGAAGATAGCCCGTTTGGAATGAGAGCTGCTTGGCGTGGGATCCCGCTCAGCAGGAAGTGCCCTGCTCGGCTGATTGTGCTCGTCTCGGCTGATTGTGCACGACTCGGCAGATGGAGCATGACTCGTGCTTCCTTGGCTACTGTCGCGAGCGTGACAGTGACCCCTCTACTTGCCTACCCTATTTTCTAAAAATGGTTTTCAAGCTTCTTTTTACATGGGTTTTTACTACATGGCACATGATTTGTCTTATGTATGGATTATTAAATGATAAGTGATATGTTCATGATAAGATTTGTATATGATTTATATGTATATGGATTATGTGATTATGAGTTACATGTTTATGATAAAGCCTATATATATATATATGTATGTATGATTTATATGCCTCTGAAATTGATCAATATACAGAAGACATGCTAAGAAAGATGAAAGGCTCAAGATGTTGGAAAATGAGGAGACATAAGAGGAGCAAAAATTTTATAAGAATTTATAGGGAAGTGTCACCGACGGCCTACCTGCCTCTCCTGAGAGACGGCCTGTCCATCGGTATAGATCCACCTGGCAGATGCATACGTCAGCATTGCATTCATCACGTGCATTAACTCGCATTTATTGAGTGACAGACGGCCAGCCCGTCGGTCGCTCCTACAGACGCCCAGCCCGTCGGTCATGAAATTCTATATAAGGGCGAGTGACAGACGGTGCAAACGCCTGCTGTCCCTTTCATTTTCTCTCTCAAATGATTTTCTGTGCGTTTTTTAGTGTTTTTTCAAGCATTTCTCCTTCTTTTTTCGCGATTTTTCCATATTTTCGCATTCTCTACTCACCGGGTGCTTGGATATTTATATTTCTTCAGTTTCTACACTTCTCGCGACTACAAGTAAGTAAATAACTACCTTTTTTTTTTTTAATTTTATTTCTTCATCTATTCTTCCTTTAACCTTAGGAATGATTAGAATGCTTTAGATGCCTTAGAAATTTAGGGAGGATGCTGCCCATTTTTCTTTATTTTTTTTTTAATGCAATTAAATCTGAACCTTTGCATGATCACATAGAAATAGAATTTTTCTATAACTTTGTTGCTTTAAAAATAGACTTCCTAAGCACACTATTCTGTGCATATATTGTTTTTGAGGCCTGAGGCCATTTGTTTTGTGTTATTGGGGACACACTCTTGCCAGGGTGCGTCCCATTTACATGCATATATTGTTGTTGAGGCCTGAGGCCCATTTGGTGCCTTTTTGTGCAGGAGGTTGGGCATACCCTTGCCGGGGTGCTGCCCAAATTTTTATTATTTATTCTAAAATTGAATATTTTCGTGTTTAATGCATGCCTTGGGGCCTAGAAAGCCCATTTTTATTCGCTTTAAATTATTTCCATGCCAATTGCATGTTTCTTTTGTCTCCATGAGTGTGCGAGGCAGGGGGGCAACTTCCTTTGACAGGACATTTGCCCTTTTCATTTGGTGTCAGTTTTTTATCTCGTTTTCGGGCCGCCATTGCCCCGATGAGGCCTAAATAGGCCTTCACCTTGAAAATAAGTCTAATAATACTTGTTTTGTCAAATTTTTGCTATCTAATTTTTTCTCCTTTGCAGGATGCCTCCCAGAAGCAGAGCACCGCAGGCCCAGCCCGAGGTCGTAGTTCCGGGTTGGATGGATGCTGAGTCAGCTCAGAGGTATAGAGCGTTGGCTCAGGTAGAGCTTCGGGCCAGCCGTTTCGTATCCCGGCCGTTCCTAGAGGCTCTAGGGATGGCCCCAGAGTTTGATTTGCTTGTCGAGGGTGCTGGGTGGACAGAGTTCCTTGACCCTTCCTTCCAGACTTTTCCAGAGGCTACTCGCCAGGTCCTAGCCACTCTCCGCTATGCCGGTTTTCAGAGTTTAGACACCGAGCCAGGGGTGGTCCAGTTTTGGTTTGACGGCGACCATTACAGTATTACCAGGCAGAGATTCGCACAGGCCATGGGGCTCCCTACAGAGGAGGGGGTCAAGATCCCACGGCGAGCTGTGAGACGCGCCCATTGGGCGGCTATTGCCCTACCGGGAGTGCTGTATGATCATGATACAGCGAAGAGCACCGTACTGGTGTCTCAGGCACTCCGGTATTTGCACAGAGTGCTATCCAGTTCGTACCTCGGTCGAGCTGGTAATCTAGGGTCGCTTAATGCGGCCGAGATCTGGAGCCTCTGGGCTATGGTGGCAGGCCAATGTCTCAATATTAGCCATGAGATCTTGGCCAACTTGACCAGAGTCGGCAGAGGATTGACACTGGTGGTAATAGTGGGAGGAGTTATCACCCGGTTACTTTTGAGGTTGGGAGTTGCCCCTGACAGGTTGAGAGCACCCTTGGAGGAGGGGATCCATGTGGATGCCGCAGTGGCAGTGTAGATGGGGATGATCTCCCCGATATCAGGGCAGGCAGAGGCCTACAGGGTCCTGACCATTCACGAGACCCGGCGGATGTTCTCACTTCCACCCTTGGGTCCAGATCCAGACCACCCGGAGCACTTAGAGGATCAGCCTCCATAGCCAGAGCCCCAGCCTCAGCCCGAGCCTCAGCCAGAGCACCAGCCTCCACACTCAGAGTCAGAGCCCCAGCCTCTTCAGCCTCCTCAGCCTCAGACTGTGCCACAGCCACCGCAGCTGGAGCAGCCCAGGACTCCATCGGACTTCGACATGGAGTTCACTATGGATGAGCTCTTTGCCGCCTCACCAGCATCCCGAGAACCGACTTCTGTCCCATCGTCGAGCGTCAGAGTGCAGAGGACTACCCACGGCCCCCCGAGAGGTATCATCCATATTCTCGAGGCGACCCAGGGGCATCTACCTCCGCAGCACCGCCTCTAGAGCCATCACAGCAGCAGCTAGCACAGCCTGACTTCTCTTAGCTCCTCACTTCCATGTTCACAGCCTTAGAGCGATCACAGGATGAGAGGGACAGAGCCATTCACGAGAGGTTGGATCACCAGCAGGCTGCTATTCAGGAGCAGTCCCAGTCGGTGGAGCGTTTAGCTCAGGAGCAGGCCGGCTACATCGAGCATACGACACGGGAGCAGGCTCGGATCATGGATGCTTTCAGGGATGAGCAGGCTCGGGTCATAGAGGCCTTCAGAGGTGAGCAGGCGAGGCTGATCGAGCAGATTGCCCAGGGTCAGAGGGGGCTTAGGCAGCAGCTCGCTCATGATTTGAGGATATCACAGGACCAGGCGTCTCAGAGGGTTGACATGACCCTACAGATGATTGACGAGTCACTCGACTCTCTGAGATCCCGCATCCAGGCGATAGAGGGGATACTCCCACCCTTGTCTCAGACCATGAGGGAGTTCAGGGAGCAGGCAGAGCAGCGCCTAGAGCACATGAAGAGGGCCGCCAGTGAGCAGACCACTCAGTTGAGCCAGGCGTTCAAGAAGTTGGGAGGCACAGTATCAGAGACATTGGAGTTCATGAGGACTTGCACCCAGCCTTTCTTGGATGGCCATGCTCAGATCCGATTCAGGCAGACCCACGATGCTGAGGCAGGACCCTCCACGGCTCAGCCTCCACCGCCGACACTGCCAGCTCCGCCTCCACCTCTGCCAGGGACAGTGCACATATCGGATGATGAGGACCCCGATGAGCCCTCTGACTACACACCCCTATGACATTCAGGGAGTCATATTTTTGTACATTTATGCTTTGTATATACGTTGTACAAAATAGATTTTTCTAGTGAAAAACTTTTGTTTTCAAGATTTATGCATTTATTCAGTTATTTATGACTCATTCATATAGCAGATGAATATATGCCTTCACATTCACTCATATTCCAAAACAAAAATGATGGAAAATGATAAATAACAACTCAATAAAGAAGAATATAAATGAAACATGGCATAACAGATAAAGCAAAATCACGCCATTAATAGACAGGTTAAAAGATGACCACTCCGACATGAACTAACAGAGCCTTTTATCACACAGGTACAGAGAACACCGATCAGAACACAGGCATCGATTAGCAATCCAAACAAGGGCGCTTAAGATCCTTTTTTTTGGAACGAGGAACCCGGCAAGGTCTCCTCCTCTTCACATCGAGTTTGTAGCCAGAGAGCGCTACATCTCTTCAACCCTGCGCAAGCCGAGACGAGGCCAGCAGAAGCAGAAGCTGCGGTTAGAGAAACACTGCTCTTTAGATCGAGGTTGTAGTCAGAGAGTGCTGCATCTCACAAACTCCGCGCAGGCCGAGATGAGGCTAGCAAAACATGGGTGGTAGAATCGACCACAAATCGAGATTGTAGCCAGAGGGCGCTACATCTCACAGTTCGCGCGGCAGCCAGAGAGTGCTACGCACCTTGCAAATCGAATGGGGGTTAGCAGGGGAACTTCAGATCGAAGTTGCAGTTAGAGAAACACTGCTCTTCACCAGATCGAGATTGTAGCCAGAGAGCGCTACATCTCACAGTTCGCGCGGCAGCCAGAGAGTGCTACGCACCTTGCAGATCGGATGGGGGTTAGCAAGGGAACTTCAGATCGAAGCTGTGGTTAGAGAAACACCGCTCTTCATATTGAGTTCATAGCCAGAAGGATGCTACGTCTCACCAACACCTACAAGTCGAGATGAGACTGGTAGGGGTATCTTCTCATCGCCGAACGGACCGAGATGAGGTCTACCCGGCAAAAGGCACGAAAGGTAAGAACCGTCGCAGGTACGCCTTCTTTCTTTCTGTCTTTTCTTGAGTTTTGGCTTATCTAGGCGCTTGTGCACTAGTTTTCCCAAAATTGGGGGCAACAGTAAGCACCGTGTCCCGGAGCGGTCCGGATCAGAGGTTACCCTATGATGAAATCAGTATCCGAGTCTACATAAATGGTTTAGATTCGGAGGTTTTAGTCCCGCGTTCAACGATAAGTGAGTCTTTTTACCTTTTGTAGGCAGAGGGGGAGAAAACAGGGGATTTTCGAGTCAAAAGGGTAAATTTTCCCTCCACAGACGGCCGACCCGTCTGTGAGGCCAGCCCGTCGCTTAGGGTCACAGACGGCCTGTGGTACTTTCCGACGCCCATCGGAAAATCACCGCCCCTATCAGAACGCCGCCTGGTTTCCCGGAGCACGCAACCGTTCCGACGCCCGTCGGTGGATATGGCAGGGCCGTCGGACGAATCCTTGTGTTAGAAGGATTCTTCCGACGCCCGCCTCCATACACCGACGCCCGTCGGTCGTGTCTGGCTTATAAAAGCTCCGGATTTTCACTAGAAAAGGGTTCCAAAAAAATCTTCAAGAGGGGAAACTCTGCCCAAATTCAAGCATACTCTCTCTCTTCCAGCAAACACATTTTAAAAGAAATTTCTTTTAAAGGAGGATCAAATTAATCAAAAGGAACTAAAAACTAATTAGTTTTCCTTAGATTTTGATTCCAAAGTCAATCTTTTGAGGGGTTAAAGAGGAAATAGTCCATTTTTCCTTTCTTTGATCCTTCATCTTTGCTTCTAATGGAACGCGCGGGGCTCTAATCAACACAAGAATCTCACCCAAAGCAATTATCTAAGGGTAAATATTCCGGATTCCTTCTCCATATCATTTCATATTTATTCCTTATTTTGTTGATTCTTTCAATTTTGTCATTATTTTTCTTTATTGTGACTCCCTTTATCTCATCTTGTGTTAAAAACCCTTTTTTGGCTTTTTAAAAAGAGTCCTTTTTACTGTTTTTTCGGAGACAGTGGTGACCGACGGGTCACTTTCTATACCGACGCCCGTCGGTCACCCCACTCACAGACGCTCTTCCACTTGAGTGAGCGATGGACATGTCAATCAATTTGACAGATGCCCGTCGGTCACCTAAGAAAGGCCGTCGCTGGGTTCTGTTTCTACATCTTTAAATCTTTTTTTTATCTCTTTCAAGTCCCTTTGACTTTATTTATGTTGATTCTATTTATATTGACATCCTTTAACTTTCTATGAGCAATGTGTTGATTTCCCGGGACCATCCTGAGCTTGAGGGGTTATCTACCATATTCGGAGGATTTCGTCCGGTTTAGTTTCCTAACCTTCTTGATTATTTCCTTCATTTGTTATTCTTTGACTATTTTATGTATATGGATATACTCTTTTCATGTCTCGTTAAGTGTAAAAACGGATCAATGTTTTATACTCAATAAAAATGAGGTTTGTATAAACGCAAGGGTCCAATGCCCTATTTTTATCCAATAAAAGTCATCACAAATAAAAACATCCAATTTTAATGATGATGCATGCGAGGACCAAAGTCCTCAAAATAAGCAATGCCCCGATTCGTGTATGTATCACACATTTATAAAAGGGAGTTGTATTCCGCTCCTTGTATTATTGTAATTTATTACTTTTGATATTTACTTGCCCATTTACGGCTTTCCAAATGTGAATGAATGCGCCTTCAATTAATTGCATCATGTAGAGAGAGAACGAATTAAAGACAATTAAAATTTGATCATAAAATAATCGAGGTAGAAATAGATGAGAAATCTAGGACCCAGCTCTGGTCTTTGGGCTCAAAGAGGCTAGACGTCTACCCTCCAAGACACCTTTTTGTGCCACGAGACTTTAACGCTAATCCTAGGCTCCTTAGGGCGAGAGGTTCACCTTCCAAGACCCCTCTGGCTGGCCCAAAATGGATACAAAGCGCAGTCTTAGGCTCTCCGAGGCGAGAGAAACTTTCCCAATGTTCTATTGGGTGGCGACTCCATGAAACCTCCTTGTTGCCCAACATAGACGCACTTGCGATTTATTGCAAGCTGTCAACGGACCCACAAATGCCCCGATCGCCCTCAAGAGGGCGGTCCCATGGGCGGCCGCGGGGATCCGGCGCGCGTCACACTATCCTCTACCACTCTCACCAGCCAACTGCTTACATCAATGAGTCCTAGTGTTAGCTATAGGGCTAATCACCCACCTTTATAGGGCTAATCACCCACCTCTTATATGCGGTTGAAGTGGTAAAATCACAATCCTCAATCTTTGAAATGTTCCTCCTAACTGGTAGCCGTACCTAGAATTTTAAATACCTAGAAGTGAATGCCATAGAAGAAACGCCACCCTAGAAAAATAATAGACACCGCACAATATCTTGTCGATCTCTAAACTATCGAGCACAACGGGCAGTATACAAAAAGTGGCTTTATAGAGTCCACATAGGGGAACGTATCTTGAAGGACCATCCTGAGTCACGGAGTGAGGAAGCAGCCAAGGGCACATAGAACTAATATCATCATCTATCAATGTATTCAATCGAGCAAAGCTTTCATCAAGGGATTTAAAGGTATAAAGCTGCTACCTGGAAAGGAAATGCCTTAGCGAGTAGGTGCTAATCACTCTGGGAGGAGGCTTAGATATTAATCTCAATTTCTCATGCAGCCATATTTGGTAAGCAAAACCACATAAAAAAAGCTGCTGGAATGGGTTGGGACCACTCCAGGAAAAAATTAGGCATAGGGTTATGTGAAAATCCGAAAAGGATGCATTTCTCATTTAGAAAAATTAGTGCAAAAATCCACAAGGGACACACTACTTTTGAAAATAATGACAAATGCTTACCCAGAGCAATGAGGGACTTTCGATAAAGAAAGCAGAAGGATCAACACTAACAGCATCCAAGCCCAGAATTATCTCAGCAAGAATCAATGGGAAAGGGTCATCCCATGACGTATGCCCTCGATAATACCTAACAGTTGATAATCGCTAAGTAATTCATCCGAGATCACTGTCAGATACCTAGACAGATAAAGGAGCAAGATGACACTAACCTGGTAGGCGGCACATATGAGAAGTCATCAAGGGCTTTGATTAGCAGTTCTAAAGTAAAAGGTACCCTCGGGTGCTAGTCTAGCAGCTATGATAGGTGAAACACCTAGAGCCCGTGCTACATCTCTTGAGCAAACCTACCAGCAGCTTGCGATGCAAAGTAAAGTGCCAAGGGAAAATTTTGCACTGATAATCACAGCTAATTCTTCGATCAAAGGGCATAATTCCTGATGGAAGAATATAAAAACATGGAATTGAGGATCCTAGTAGCGAGCAGCAGCTAATAGGAGGTTTCTATAGGGTTTAATCCTCCTCAGGAATTTCGGCTAGAATAAGGAGTCAAAATGGAATTTTTCCAAGTTCGGGTGTCATCCAAGAGTCGGGACATTTTGATAAGAGCTGATGTCGACATGGTTGGGGACCTTTGTGCTGAAAATAAAACAAGGAAAAAAAAAACAGAAAAGAAAAAGGAAAAAGAAGAAAGGAAAAATACCTGGCTAAAAGTTAACTAAGAAAGTTAAGGTGAAGGAGGGCATAAAATCCAAGAAAAATTGAAGCCTTTTTATAGACAGGCAGCGACTGACTGGCATGACTCGAGCGAGTCACGATCGCTTGCCCCTCAACTTTGGATCACTTAGACAGATTATTCTTCCCCTTTTTTTGCATGGTATATACATTTCACATACATGAGTCATTTCTGCACATTTGTCTTGTTAAGTCTTACAGAAAAGGAGATTTGGCATATGCATCACTCATAAAAAGGGCAAGCCTCAAAATATTCAAGGGGTATTTCTAAATTTTTAGAATTAATTTTGTCCCGGGTCCTAGGAATAAAATTAGGGTTTTAATTAAAAAAAAGGTTTGAATGACCGACAGACATCATGACTGTCTCATGACTTGCTCAAGGAGCGGGCAGCCCATCGGTTATACGATGCTATATAAGCATCACCGCCGCTCGCACCTTCACTTTTCCTTTTCTTCTTCCTTCACTAATTGGCACCTCAATTTAGTTTTTTCGCATTTTTTTCTTTATTTCTTGTTCGTTTTGTATAACATTTGGGCCAAAATGCTCCCGGGACAGTAGCGCACGTATGGGTCTAGAGTTCTTCAAGTTTTTTTTTTGTGTTTTTTCAGACTAGTTTGTCAACTCATAGGTTAGTTTTTGACAACTTTTCTCTCTTTTTCTTAAATTCTTTCTTTTAAATTTATGCCTTAGACACGCCATGAATAGGTATGCTCTCAAATATAGATAAAATTCAGCACTTTTATTTGTATATTTATATTTTTTTAGGCACCGTTAGTTAATAAAAAGAAAAAAAAGAGACAAAAACAACAAACTAGGGAAAATCAAAACAAAAATATGGCATGTAGAATTTACAAATTGTGTAAGTTGCCAATAATGAATATTGCAAATATTGATGATTTGGCTTTGCGAAATAGTTGAGTCGCAAATGCCTGTGAATTGTTGTGAATCGTTGTTGGGGCCTGAGGCCTGTCAATTGCTTATTTTTATATAGGGAGTTAGGCACATCCTTACGGAGATGTTGCCTAAAAAAATTTCGGTTGGGCATATCCTAGCCGGGATATTGCCGAAATTTCAAAAAAATATAATGGAAAACGCAAAAAATTATTTATCCTCAATATGGTCAAACAATTTTCAAATAAGCTAACTTTTATTTTTTTTTTTCAGGATGCCTCCGAGATGTAATTCTCCACAAGAGCACCCAAAGCCTCAGGCTCTAGAGTGGATGACCCCAATTTAAGGAGTAGATTGAAGGCCTTAACCCACGCCCAATTTTGCTCCAGCCGATTCATATCGAGACCCCTCTTACAGTAGATAGGGGTGTTAGAGCAAATAGACACCTTCTTGGCAGCGGCGGAGTGGACCGAGTTCCTTAGGCCGTCTTTCTAGACCTATTCGAAGGTGGTCAAAGAGTTCTTGGCCATGTTATAGTACAGGAGGTTCTAAAGGCCAAACACGGAGGAGGGGGTCATCTAGTTCCGAGTCTAAGGCCACCCTTTTAGCATGACCTGTAGAGCATTCGCTCAGGCCTTGGGACTCCTAATAGGAACATATGTTATGGTGCTAGAGAGGGCATTATGGAGACACCATTAGGAGACCATCACACTACCGGGAGCTCCCTATGACCATGACACGGCGAAGAGCACAATGCTTTCCTTCCAGGCTCTCGGGTACATCCATAGGGTATTGTTTAGCTCCTATCTGAGCCGACTAGGGAGTCTAGGGTCGATTAACTCTATAGAGATCTAAAGCTTATGGGCCATAATGACAGGGAGACCACTCAACATTAGTCATGAGATTGTGGCTAACCTAATTAGGTTAGGTCGAGGCTCTGCTTCATACATAAGCGCCGAAGGGGTGATCACCAGGATATTATTATACTTGAGGGTTGACGTTGCCACCTTCGGGCCACCTATGGATGAGGATATCTATATTGAGTTTGTCATACCCCGTTTGCCCCCTAGAAGAATGAGCCTTGTGAGTGTGCATGAATTAGTATGTGTTTGGTATAATCATAAGTGCATTTTGGGTATACTGCATGTTTTATGGGTTGTGATAGTGTGTGCATGAGCATATCATAGTACGATATGCATTAGTGGGTTATGTTATGTGTGGGCATTCATACCATAGTAGGGTGTACCTAGTGGGAGTTGCATTATGTGTGGTTGCTCATACCATGGTAGGGTGTGTTTTAGTAGGGTGTTCATTGTGCATCCATGATGTATGTTTGTTGGGTGTGAGTGATTGAATTCCACCATTAGGATGAGGACACTTGGCAAGAGGGGGGAAGGAAGGATTAAAGAAGAGGAAAGAGAAAGGGAAAGCAGAATTTTTGCTCCCTCAATCCCGTTTTCTCTTCTCTTCCTATCTCTTCTTCCTCTTCTCTTTCATTGTGGTGCCCTAGCTTGGATTCAAGCCTCAAGTGGTGGAAATTAATCATCTCCTTGCTTTTTCCTTGGTAAGTTTATGCATCTCCCTTGTGTAGTCCAAGTTCTTCTTCTTCTTCCTTGTATTTTTCTGGTTTTGGGTTTGAAGTTAGGGTTTTGAGTTGTGTGCTTTGATGGTTTGATGCTTAGTTGAGCCTCCTCATGAACCGAAGGGTAAAGAGAAGGCGAGACCTAGTGGATCTAAGCACTAGGAGCAAAGGATACAAGGTTTGGGAAATTTCCTGTTTTTGTATGTAAATATGTTCATGTATGTGTTCTTGATGAATTTTTGAAATTGCGTTATGATATGCTCATATTATGGCAAGTATGTTATGGGTTTTTGTTTGGGAAAGGTAATTTTGCATGAGCATGGGATTATTGTAGTGATTGTGAGGATTGATGTGGTTTTGCTACAAATTTATGGGTTTTGATGATTTTTGGGATTGTGAGTTTGAATTGATGTTTGGTGTGAAATTACTTAATGATAAATGTTATATTATGGGTATTAATGGTGATGGGTGGCTGGATTTGAGGTAAGAGGCCATTGGATGTGATTTGTGTGTGAGTTTTGAGAGAGGAAGAGATCTGCAGAATTCTGCAGATTCTGGAAATCACAACTCTGTCGCGAGCGCGACAAAGACCAGCGATCTTGGGCTGTGCTGTCGTGAGCTTGCGATAGCAAAAGCTATTGTGTGATCTCTGTCGCAAGCGCGACGGTGTCGTGATCGTGACAGAGCGAATTCTGGCCTATCCTGTCGCGCGCACGTGATCTATCGCAAGCCCACGATAGTGATGTTTAGACTCCCTGTCACGATCGCGATAGAGTCTGGCTTTTCCCTCCTCCCTGCGATCACAAAGTCTGTCACGCGCGCGCAGCAAAGAGACTATGGTGTTTGTCGTGAGGCGCGATAGACGTCGCGAGCGCGATAACCTTGTTATGCTTAATGAGTTTTCCCTTGGTGTGTGTGTGTGGTTTTGAACTCCAGTTTCTTTTGGTGACTATAAGTTTTATATCTGCTAGCTTATGAATTATACGAAAGTGAATCCATGATATGAATATGCTTATATGTATGTAAATATGTATATATATGATTTTGGGTTCTTATGGAATGAATTGAATGGATTATGAATAACCTGCTAGAGTCAGTTTAGTGGATAGTTAGGCATGCCTAATAGAGTCTTATGGCTGCAGCCTCAGTTCAGTTTGGACCCCGATCAGGTCCCCGTTTGGTTCCTCGAGAACCCTTTATGTGTTTGGATCTTGTTTAAGGTCCCTTTAATAAAATGTTTTGTAAATGAAAAGTATAATGGTTTGCGATTCATACCCGTAAGGTACTGTCAGTAATCGGTTCGCACTCGTAAAGTACTGTCCGTTCACTCGTTATCCACTACCTCGAGTCAGCAGGTGCTTAATTACTTCAACTGTTTTGGATAATTATGAGAATGTATTATCTGAATGTGTCCAATGATGAGATTATATGAATGTGGTTATATCATATCAAATGTATGATTCTATATGTTCATACGTTCATATTTGTATCTAATGTGTATTTCTGATTATGCCATTTGTATGCGTTATGCTTGACGACCATTGTGAATGGCCGTCCCTCTCATATGTGCGTTTTCCCACTAAGCGTTTATCGCTTAGCACGGTGTGTTTACTCGTGCAGGTGCGGAAGGAGCTTTGCCTTGGGAGAGTCGCCGCAGTCAAGCCAACACAGCAGAGTTTATTGTAGGACTTGATCTTTTGTAGTCTTAGATGATTCTTTTTGTATAAAACTCCCTTATGTTATTTTTGTAATAGCTTTCACATACTTTCACATACGTATATGTATATTTTTAGCTATGTAATTATCTTTTGTACCTTTGGGTTGATCAAACAGTAATGTAATGTTTTCCGTTATATTAATGTATGATCAGCTTCTGTCATGAATGGTTCTGTAAAATTTTATCTACCCTGTATTTCGGTATGTATGTTGATGTATGAATGTATGTTTATCCTGTTTCTGCGTGGTGGCACCTTTACCCATACGGCATCTCACTCCTTATCGGATGGGATCGCCTACGTATGAGTAGGGGGTGTTATAAGTTGTGGTATTAGAGCATGGTTTAGGCATTTTTGGGTGTTGTTAACGTGATGCTGTGTATAGATGCGTATATGTCTAGGGTTGTGTTGGCTGATGCGGTTTTCCTTGTTTGCTTAGATGGCTTCTAATTCTGCTCGTGGATTTCTTGAGGAGTCCGCTGAAAGTGTGAACCCTCAAGCTAGGGATCCTTCTATTTCAGTGTCAGCTCAAACTACTAGGGTCCAGCCCGAGGTCCCTGCCATGCCTTTTGAAGCCATGTTCAGGCTATCACAGGACATGGCGAGGGTCTTGGAGAGAGTGGTTGCCCCCAGGCCTCCCATGGAGAACTTAAGAAAAGCTGGGGCCGAAGACTTTTATGGAACAGGGTTGGATGAATTAGAGTTTGCGGAGAGGTGGCTAGATAAGGTGAAGAGGGCTTTAAGAGAAGTTAGATGTCCTCCGGATCTGCAAGCAGAATATGCTGTGGCCTTGCTTCAAGGGTCAGCATATGAATGGTGGGAGCTGGTGTGCAGACAACCTCAGATGCCTGATCCTATTTCGTGGGACTTCTTTGTTGAGGAATTCACGAAGAAGTACGTAACTCAGACTTACAAGGATGTGAGATGGACGCAATTTCTGAGTTTGAAGCAAAGGGGTATGTCGGCTTCGAATTATGAGAAAGAGTTTAATCGGTTGTCCCGATATGCTCTGCGAGGGGTCATGACAGATGATTTCTGATGCAAGCATTTTGAGGCCGGGTTGAATGAGTCCTTAAGGGTAGCTTTGATCTCCTTGATGAGCACGCCAGGGGTGAGCTACTATCAGATTGCAGATGCTGCCTTGAGGGCTGAAAAGTCAGAGTCGGTGTTGAGAGAGAGAGCTCTGAGAAGGAATCCATCTCGGGGTGGTTCTTCTTCTTCGTCTTTGGGTAAAAGAGCAAGGGATCCGCAAGATCAGTCATCATCCGGTTCAGCCACGAGGGGAAGAAGGTAGGGTTCGGCAGCTGTGTCTGGTTCTGGCAGGGGTGATAGATCTGATGCTATACCTATTTGTTCGCACTGCAGTAAGGCTCACCGGGGTGAGTGTAGGTGGCTCACTGGTGGGTGTTTTAGATGTGGGAGCACCGAGCACCGTTTGGCTAATTGTCCATAGTTGACTGAGGATTCAGGTCCACAGAGAGGGGCTAGCGGAGTTGGATCAAATGCTACGCAGGCTGCCCGTGGTAGGGGCCAAGGTAGAGGTCGAGGTGGTCGACCTAGAGATGGAACTGTTTCAGAAATAGCTGAGCGTCCTCCACTAGTCGCAGCCAGAGCTTATACTGTGAGAGCTAGAGAGGAGCAGGATGCCCCTGATGTTATTGCTGGTAAGTTCCTACTCCATGACACTGAATTGTATGCTCTAATAGACCCTGGTTCCACACACTCATATTTGTGCATGGATAAGATTATTGAAAAGTTGCATGTGGTAGATCAGTTAGACTATGAGATATGTGTGACCAATCCATTAGGGCATAGTGTCAATGTGAGTAGAGTTTTTAGGAGTTGTTCCCTGTTGGTTGAGGGGGTTGAGTTTCTTGTGGACTTGATAGAGTTGCCTTTCAAAGAGTTTGATCTGATTTTGGGTATGGACTGGTTGGGTAAGCATCGGGCTGTGGTTGATTGCCATAGGAAGACCTTTGTGCTTCGGGATAGAAACAGATTTCCAGTGTTTGTAAGAGGTTTGGGCTCTAGTTCTGTGAATAATGTGATCTCAGCGATGCAAGCCAAGAGGTTTATTAGGAAAGGTTGTGAGGCTTTCCTAGCTGTGGTTTTGGATTCCAAGAGGGATCAAGTTAGGATCGAGGATATCCCTGTGGTACGGGAGTTTAGTGATATTTTTTTCGAGTGATTTGCTTGGGTTGCCTCCGGAGAGAGAAGTTGAGTTGTCCATAGAGATTATGCTGGGTACCACACCTGTATCGAAAGCACCTTATCGGATGGCTCCTGTAGAGTTAAGGGAACTCAAAACTCAACTACAAGAGCTATTGGATAAGGGGTTTATTCGACCCAGCATATCTCCTTGGGGAGCTCCGGTTTTTGTTTGTTAAGAAAAAGGATGGATCCTTAAGGATGTGTATCGACTACAGGCAGATCAATAAGGTTACAGTGAAGAATAAGTATCCGCTGCCTAGAGTCGAGGATTTGTTCGATTAGCTTCGGGGTGCAGGTGTGTTTTCCAAGATAGATCTTCGGTTGGGGTATTATCAGCTTCGGGTTAAGGATGAGGATGTGGTTAAGACTGCATTCCGGACTTGGTATGGCCACTATGAGTTCCTTGTGATGCCGTTTGGTTTGACTAATGCTCCAGCGACATTCATGGATTTGATGAACAGAGTGTTTAGGCCATACTTAGACCGGTTTATGGTGGTGTTTATAGATGATATCTTGGTGTATTCCAAGGATGAGAATGAGCATGAGGAGCATCTTCGGTTAGTTTTGCAAGTTTTGAGAGAGCATCGGCTGTTTGCTAAACTTAGCAAGTGTTATTTCTGGCTTCGGGAAGTGTCATTTTTGGGTCATATAGTTTCAGCTAAGGGTATCCAAGTGGATCCAACCAAGATTGAGGCGATAGTGGATTGGAAGGCGCCTAAGAACATTTAGGAAGTGTGGAGTTTCCTCGGTTTGGAGGGTTATTACCGTCGGTTGTTAAAGGTTTCTTAGTGATTGCCGCTCCGATGACCAGGTTGTTGAGGAAAGGAGTTAGGTTTGAGTGGTCAGACAGATGTCAGACTTGTTTTGAGCAGTTGAAGAAGTTGCTAGTTGAAGCTCCTATACTGACTCAACCCATCTCGGGTAAGGAGTTTGTTATGTATAGTGATGCTTCGGGCATTGGTCTTGGTTGTGTTCTGATGCAGGAAGGTAAAGTAGTGGCTTATGCTTCTCGGCAGTTGAAACCGCATGAAAGGAACTACCCGACTCATGATCTAGAGTTGGCGGCTGTGATCTTTGCTTTGAAGATTTGGCGCCATTATCTGTATGGGGAGAGATGTAGGATATTTACGGATCACAAGAGTTTAAAGTACCTCCTCACGTAGAAGGAGTTGAATATGAGACAGCGTCGTTAGCTCGAGTTGTTTAAGGATTATGACTGCATTGTGGATTACCATCCGGGTAAGGCCAATGTAGTCGCGGATGCTTTGAGTCGAAAGTCAGTTTTTGCTTTATTTCTGAGGCGGTTTAGATGGAGATTTGGTTCAGATGGAGCTTTGATGTCTTAGTTGAGAGTGAAGCCTACCTTGAGACAGAAAATTGTTGATGCTCAGAGGAATGATGAGAGGCTTCAGCAGATTGTACAAGAAGTTAGTTTGGGCAAGCAGTCAGAGTTCTCAGTTCAGGATGGGGTTCTTCTGTTTGGAAACCATTTGTGTGTATCAGAGGATGAGGAGTTAAGAAGACAGCTTTTGGAAGAGGCGCATAGTACGGTTTTTACTATGCATCCTGGTAGTGAAAAGATGTACAGGGACATGAAACAGTTCTATTGGTGGTCCGGTATGAAAAGACACATAGTGGATTTTGTGTCCAAGTGCCTGACATGTCAGCAGGTAAAGGCTGAGCATCAAGTTCCTTCGGGATTGCTCACGCCTCTATCCGTTCTCGAGTGGAAGTGGGATGACATCGCCATGGATTTTGTTTTTGGGTTGCCGTTGACTCAGAAGAAGCATGACTCAGTATGGGTAATAGTAGATCGGCTTACGAAGTCAGCTCACTTCTTGCCAGTGAGAGTGGGTTATTCGATGGACAGGTTGGCTAGTATCTATGTGGATGAGGTGGTTCGGTTGCATGGAGTACCGTTGTCCATAGTTTCAGATCGGGACCCAAGGTTCACATCTAAGTTTTGGAAAGAGTTGCAAAGAGCTTTGGGTATCAAGTTGAATTTCAGTACAACATTCCATCCTCAGACAGATGGTCAGTCCGAGCGAGTTATACAGATTTTGGAAGATATGCTAAGAGCTTGTGTCTTGGACTTTCCAGGTAGTTGGGATAGATATGTGTCGCTTATGGAGTTTGCCTACAATAACAGTTATCAGTCGAGCATCGGTATGGCACCGTACGAAGCTTTATATGTTCGGCAGTGTAGGACTCCGATTTGTTGGACCGAGCTATCCGAGCAATCAGTGATTGGGCCAGATTTGGTTAGGGATACAGAGGAAAAGATCAGAGTTGTGCAGCAGAATTTGAAAGCAGCTAAGGATCGACAAAAGTCTTATGCCAACCTAAAGAGGAAAGATGTGCAGTTTGAAGTCGGGGACAAGGTTTTCCTTAAAGTGTCGCCTTGGAGGAAAGTGCTTCGGTTTGGAAAGAAGGGGAAGCTTAGTCCTCTCTTCATTGGACCGTATGAGGTTTTGGCTAGAGTTGGCCCGGTGGCTTATAGATTGGCTTTGCCAACGGAATTATCGAAGTTGCATGATGTATTTCATGTTTCGATGCTTCGTCGGTACCGGTCGGATCCGTCACATGTTCTATCAATGCAAGAGGTGCAAGTTCAGCCTGATTTTTCGTATGATGGAGAACCAAGAGCTATTCTAGCCCGGGAAGTGAGACAGCTGAGAATCAAGAAGGTTCCGCTAGTTAAAGTGTTATGGAGTCACCATGGGGTTGAGGAAGCAACTTGGGAGCCAGAGGATTCGATGAGAATTCAGTACCCGCATCTATTCAGTTCAGGTGAAAATTTCGAGGACGAAATTCTTGTTAGTAGGGGAGAGTTGTCACACCCCGTTTGCCCCCTAGAAGAATGAGCCTTGTGAGTGTGCATGAATTAGTATGTGTTTGGCATGATCATAAGGGCATTTTGGGTATTCTGCATGTTTTATGGGTTGTGATAGTGTGTGCATAAGCATATCATAGTAGGATATGCATTAGTGGGTTATGTTATGTGTGGGCATTCATACCATAGTAGGGTGTACCTAGTGGGAGTTGCATTATGTATGGTTGGTCATACCATGGTAGGGTGTGTTTTAGTAGGGTGTTCATTGTGTGTCCATGATGTATGTTTGTTGGGTGTGAGTGATTGAATTCCACCATTAGGATGAGGACACTTGGCAAGAGGGGGGGAAGGAAGGATTAAAGAAGAGGAAAGAGAAAGGGAAAGTAGAATTTTTGCTCCCTCAATCCTGTTCTCTCTTCTCTTCCTATCTCTTCTTCCTCTTCTCCTTCATTGTGGTGCCCTAGCTTGGATTCAAGCCTCAAGTGGTGGAAATTAATCATCTCCTTGCTTTTTCCTTGGTAAGTTTATGCATCTCCCTTGTGTAGTCCAAGTTCTTCTTTTTCTTCTTCTTCTTCTTCCTTGCATTTTTCTGGTTTTGGGTTTGATGTTAGGGTTTTGTGTTGTGTGCTTTGATGGTTTGATGCTTAGTTGAGCCTCCTCGTGAACCGAAGGGTAAAGAGAAGGCGGGACCTAGTGGATCTAAGCATTAGGAGCAAAGGATACAAGGTTTGGGAAATTTCCTGTTTTTGTATGTAAATATGTTCATGTATGTGTTCTTGATGATTTTTGGAAATTAGGTTGTGATATGCTCTTGTTATGGCAAGTATGTTATGGGTTTTTGTTTGGGAAAGGTAATTTTGCATGAGCATGGGATTATTGTAGTGATTGTGAGGATTTATGTGGTTTTGCTGCAAATTTATAGGTTTTGATGATTTTTGGGATTGTGAGTTTGAATTGATGTTTGGTGTGAAATTACTTGATGATAAATGTTATATTATGGGTATTAATGGTGATGGGTGGCTGGATTTGAGGTAAGAGGCCATTGGATGTGATTTGTGTGTTTGTGTGTGAGTTTTGAGAGAGGAAGAGATCTGCAGAATTCTGTAGATTCTGGAAATCAGGACTCTGTCGCGATCGCGACACTGTCGCGAGCACGACAGAGACCGGCGATCTTAGGCTGTGCTGTCACGAGCTCGCGATAGCAAAAGCTGCTGTGTGCTCTCTGTCGCGAGTGCGACAGTGTCACGATCGCGACAGAGCGCAATGCTGGCCTGTGCTGTCGCACGCACGCGATCTATTCCGAGCCCGCGATAGTGATGTTTAGACTCCCTATCGCGATCACGACAGAGTCATGAGCGCGACAGAGGCCGGCTTTTCCCTCCTCCCCGTGATCGCGAAGTCCGTCGTGCGCGCGCAGCGAAGAGACTATGGTCTCTGTCGCGAGCGCGAAAGACGTCGCGAGCGCGACAACCTTGTTATGCTGAATGAGTTTTCCCTTGGTGTGTGTGTGTGGTTTTGAACTCCTGTTTCTTTTGGTGACTATAAGTTTTATATCTGCTAGCTTATGAATTATACGAATGCGAATCCATGATATGAATATGCCTATATGTATGTAAATATATATATATATGATTTTGGGTTCTTATGGAATGAATTGAATGGATTCATAACCTGCTAGAGTCAGTTTAGTGGATAGTTAGGCATGCCTAATAGAGTCTTATAGCTGCAGCCTCAGTTCAGTTTGGACCCCGATCAGGTCCCCGTTTGGTTCCTCGCGAACCCCTTATGTGTTTGGATCTTGTTTAAGGTCCCTTTAATAAAATGTCTTGTAAATGAAAAAGTATAATGGTTTGGGATTCGTACCCGTAAGGTACTATCAGTAATCGATTCGTACCCGTAAAGTACTATTCGTTCACTCGTTATCCACTACCTCGAGTCAGCAGGTGCTTAATTACTTGAACTGTTTTGGATAATTATGAGAATGTATTATCTGAATGTGTCCAATGATGAGATTATATGAATGCGGTTATATCATATCAAATGTATGATTCTATATGTTCGTACGTTCATATTTGTATCTAATATGTATTTCTGATTATGCCATTTGTATGCGTTATGCTTGACGACCATTGTGAATGGCCGTCCCTCTCAGCGTTTCCCCACTAAGCGTTTATCGCTTAGCACGGTGTGTTTACCCGTGCAGGTGCGGAAGGAGCTTTGCCTTGGGAGAGTCGCCGCAGTCAAGCGAACACAGCAGAGTTTAGTGTAGGACTTTATCTTTTATAGTCTTAGATGATTCTTTTTGTATAAAACTCCCCTATGTTAGTTTTGTAATAGCTTCCGCATACGTATATGTATATTTTTGGATATGTAATTATCTTTTGTACCTTTGGGTTGATCAAACAGTAATGTAATGTTTTTCGTTATATTAATGCATGATCAGCTTCTGTCATGAATAGTTCTGTAAAATTTTATCTACCCTGTATTTCGGTATGTATGTTTATGTATGAATGTATTTTTATGTATAAATGTATGTTTATCCTGTTTCTGCATGGTGGCACCTTTACCCATACGGCATCTCACTCCTTATCGGATGGGATCGCTTACATATGAGTAGGGGGTGTTACAGAGTTGGCCTTATCTCAGGCTATAGGAATGGTCGCCTAGGTATCAGGATTCCCCAGAAAGTACCTGTTGCTCACGATTGCAGAGACATGTCAGTTCTTTCTCCTCCCTGCTCTCCCACCTAAAGCAGAGGACCTCCAGCCAGAGAAGCAGCAGCCGCACTAGCCCTAGCACGAGGAGGAGCAGCCCCACACACCCAAGGGGATGGATTTTGACATAGATATATATAAGCTACTTCACACTCCAGCATCGCAGTAGGGCTAGAGCTGCACTCCTCCACTACTGTGAGTCCAGCACTTTGAGCCTCAAGAGGATAGGAGGTTCCACCCCTACGGTCGACCTAGTCACCCAGGTGCATCCACTTCTATAGATCCACCTCTACCTAAGTCCCAAGGAGAACTCGCATAGGCAGACACCCGAACATCCACCAGGAGATTATAGCTACTGTGACTACCGTCATAGCTATGCTAAACATGTGTTAGGAGGAGAGGTTCAGGGTACTAGATGAGGTAGTGACTCGGCAGGGAGAACATCTAAGAAGATAGGGAGAAAGTATTGAGCAGTGAAGAAAGACCATGAGAACTTCCCAGGCTACAGCCACCCAGAGGATTGATGAGGCTCTACAACTAGTTGATAAGTCAATTGCCACTGTGAGGCTGCGAGTCGAGATGCTTGAGGGCACTATCCCAGGTGTGTTAGGTGCAGTGAGGGACCTGAGAGAGGAGATGGATACTCACTTCAGATGGGCAAGGGACCGCTCTAGACAGTAGGCGTCGGAGCATACCTAGGCTATCAGGGACTTAGAGAGGGGCATCACCGAGCTCATGAGATTCTTGGGAACTTATGTGCGCCTATTTGCAGAGGGACAGGTAGAGGTCTAAATTCTCCTTTGTAGTTCGTATTTTAGGGAGATTTGTATATGCATACATTTACCTTTTGGTTTTATGTACAAACTTCATAGACTTAGTTATTTTTTATGCTTGCTCTATTTTTGTCTTATTAAAATCTTATTTTGCTTTGAAAGCATATGAAACAAGAAAATGAAAAGAAAATAATAACAAAAGAAATAATAAATGAAAAATGATGAAGAAAATGAAAGAAAAAAAATGAAATAAATAAAAAACAAATCTATGCTTTGACAAAGTCCAGTTCATAAAGCAGACTAACAAAAGTCTTTGAATTCACAGGAATTACACTCCAACGGTCTATATAACGACCCAAGGGTGAAAGTCACATAAGCCATACCACCTTCAATCTGCATAACAACTCAAGGGTGAAAGCCACAATTTGTAGTCTATATAATGATTCATCAATGATAATCACAAGCCACACCACTTTCAGTCTGCATAATGACTTAAGGGTGAAAGTCACAATTTGTAGTCCATATAATGACTCGTCGATGATAATCGCCATTCGCAACTCTGACCAACTTCAACCAGACATCTAATTGTTCTCAACTGTCCTTCAGGGGGCAACAGTTTTTTAGAGAACAGCCAAATATCCTTCAGGTATTCAGGGAAAACTCAACCAATCGTCCTTAAGGGGGCAACAGTTCTTCAGGGAACACTCAACTGCCATCCAAGAGGCACATCCGACATCAATTTAATGGGAATGTAACATGCCACCAAGATGACGTTAATTAATCACCAAAAGAGTGATGTAACATGTTAACAAGCTGGCATTAGTCAAACCTATCATGACTCCATCAACACAACACGAATGTGGTAGCCTCAAGTACCCGCCTTTTTCCTTCACTCTAAATTTTGGCTCATCTAGACACCAGTGCACTAGTCTCCCCAAAATTCGTAGCAACTGTAGACACCGGGTCCCGAGTTAACCCATATCAGAGTTACCCGATGAGGATATAAATACCTATTTTACAGGTGGAGAGCTAAAACTATTGGTATCTGTCATTGAATTTCACAAAGTTTTGAAGTTATCTTTGACCAAAATCCTTTGGTGTTTTCATTAGACTGAAAAAGGGCTTTTAATTGCAAAAAACATCTTTTTTTAGTGACCGATGGCCCTCCCTCGCGAGGGACACCCGTTAGTCGAGTGCCAGGTGCACTTATTATCACTTGGATATGCCATACGCCTGAGTTGCGGCCTGTTGAGCAACGGACTCCCGTCCCTCATTTGAGGGAAGCCCGTCCGTCGCGCGATGGGAAGCCCTTCCCTATAGGCAACATGGGAATTCGTTCTACCTCCGTGACTGATAGCTGTCCCTCATGCGAGGGACACCCATCAGTCGTGACCTGACAATAAATTTCTAGATTTCCTTCAACTGGAAATCTGAAAGTATTTTTTGGGAATCAAAAGGTTGATTTTTTGGGATGTCATTGGTAGATTTTAGGGTTGTTGAGATCAGAAATGCCTAATTTTAACTTGAAATTAATCTAAAATCAAGAAATTCAAGAATTTCAAGGCTTATAAATAGAAATGTTCAAAGAGGGAAAAGGGGAGGGATTTTAGGGTGAAGAAATTTTCAAAAGCAACATTATAATGGCCCAAAATTGTAATTTTTATGAATAGTAATTTTGGGTCGGGAATAGTGACACCAAGGTGAATAGTACTTCTCGGAGTTGAAAAATATTTTATTTTACCATTGGATGATGCACGAGGATAAAATTTGTGGTCAAACAGATGTCAAATAGGCTTTAAAAATGCAAAAAATTTGGAAAAATCAATTTTGGGTGTTAGTGGATGAGGGATGGGTGTACCTGAATGAGGAATAAATGTCCGTCACCTCAAATCAGCAAAAATAAACCCGTTTAATCAAGTTTGACAGGATCATAAATTTTATTACGGATCTCAAAAAAATAATTCAAAAATATGAACATGCTCGTATTAATTAGTAGAATCTATTGGTGTTGAAAAAATAATTTTACGGTGACACTAAAAATTTGGCCATTGGATAGGTAAATAATTACTGAACCGAAAAATGGCCTCCGATTGCCCTAAAAATATTTGTGGAGTCAAATAAATATATTTTTATAATTATGGAAGCATTTTTATGAGGAATTGAGGTTAGGAAGTGATAAAAATAAATTAGACTGAGAAAATGGATAAATAAATGCATTTGGGCTTAAGATTGGGTTGGCCCATTTGGAAGGCACTAGAAGAGCCCACTTTGAGTGCCTATAAAAAGTAGAAATATCTACATCTCTCCAGAATTCTCTCCTCTCTTCTCCCACCCTCTTTGGCCGAATGGAATCCTCTCTATTCTTTCTATGTTTTCTTCATTTCTCTTCCAAATTTTCCACCAAATCAAAGCTTCTCTAGCATATTTCAACCCTTCTTCACATTGATTATCATCTCTAGAGTTCAACTGAAGGGACAAAAAGTGGGTTAAATAAAGAATTAAAGCTTAGGGCATAAAATTAAGGTAAGAGAAATTGATGAGTTTAATTTGATTCAAAGGTTCAAATAGGTAGTTTAGGATGTGTAGAGTGTATTTTTGTTGTCATATTGAATTATTGAAGCAAAATATCGTTGGTTCTTTGATGGGTATATTCGGCCACTTTAGGGAATTAAGGTGAAAATGGTGTTTCAAGGATGGAAGGCTAAAGAAAGGAAGATTAAGGAGTGGAGAATAAGAATATAAGGTTCATGAATACAATATCCTTCCTTTTCCATTAAAAATGTGTGATTTTAGGTTATGTTCATGAAGTGTGTATGTGATTTATGTATGTAAAATTAAAAGTAAGCTTAAAAACATGATAAAGGAAGTTAAAAATGGTGATTTGTGTGCTTAAAATGGAAAGAATAAATTTGTGTGTGAAAACTTAACATGGGCCGAATAGTATACATAAAGGATACTAAGGTATACTTGATGGTTAATGCAATATAACTAAGTATTTATAATAATTAATATGTAATATAGTTAAAAGTAATGATTAAAGGAAGAAAAACAAACATGAAAGAAAAGCCAAGTGTATGGCCGAATGGGTGTATTGGTTTTCTTATAATATATTTTGTTAATCTGATGAAAATAATATTTAAAAATGAATGTATAAGGCAAATAAAGTGTAAAATAATTTAATTGGAATTTTTGAAGCCTAATTGAATATAATATGTGTTGAATATGCATTATGTCTAAAATAATATTATGAAAAATGATAAGTTTAAGTGAAGAAATGATATAATTGATGTTAGAAATACATATTTAGTGAATTGAAATTAGAAAGTGTGTAAAAGAAAGTGAATGAATGTAAAAGTACCTAATGACCAAATGGTTTTATGAAAATTTATAACAAATATTGAGAAATAATGAGTGATGAAGATGCCGTTAGTGGTTTGATAGTTAATCTAGCTCAGGATATATATGGCTAGTCATAGGGATACTATACCGCAGTACTTAATCTAGCTCAGGATATATATGTCTAGTCATAGGGATACTATATCGTGGTACTTAATCTAGCTCAGGATATATATGGCTAGTCATAGGGATACTATACCGCGGTACTTAATCTAGCTCAGGATATATATGTCTAGTCATAGGGATACTATATCGCGGTACGAGTCATGACGACTCGCTCTGATAAGCTAATGACGGTCTACCGTACTGAAATGATACTGTCACTGCTATTGGATTGTATTACTGTTACTGTTATTGTATCACTGTTACTGTATTACTATTAATGTAGTGAACCTGTAGGGTTCACGTCCTGCATATCCGGTTTAGAAATTTTGTAACACCCCCTTCCCATACGTAGGCGATCCTATCCGGTAAGGAGTGAGATGCCGTATGAGACAAGGTGTCACCAAGCAAATACAAAGTAAACATACATTCATGCATAACATACATACAAAAATACGGAATACTTAAAAACTTTAAGGAAAAGAAAGCAAAAGCTGATCATGCATTAATATAACAAACCATTACAATAATGTTCTGATCAACTAGCTGATACAAAATAATATTACATATACAAAATATAGGTACAAAAGCGGAAGCAGATACAAAACTGATACAAACGGATACATGAGAGTTCTATACAAAAAGAATCATCACTATTACAAAATTACGCCCTATACTAAACCCTTCTGTGTTGGCTTGACAGCGGCGACTCTCTCATAGCAAAACTCCTTCTGCACCTGCACGGGTAAAAACACCGTGCTAAGCGAAAAACGCTTAGTGGGGAAAACACACAAAATTTATGGACGGCCATTCACAATGGCCGTCAAGGTATTTCACATTCACAATGGCAAAATGCAATAGCTTTAACAAAATCCATATAATCATGCTCACAAATTAAAGCCATACATTTGCATCACAATTACATATCCATTTCCATATTAATTGGACATATATCCCACCATTATACTCATTCAGGTATCACATGTATATATCCAATTCAGAACAGAGCAATTCAATCAATTATTTAATGAACACCTGCTGACTCTAGGTAGTGGATAACGAGTGAACTGAGGGTACCTTACGGGTACGAGTCGAATACTGAGGGTACCTCACAGGTACAAATCAAAAGTCAATTCATTTTATCAAAGCACAAATATTTTTATACTGAGGGGATCTTAAACAAGATCCTAATACTGAAGGGTTCGTGAGGAACCAAACGGGGGACCTGATCGGGGTCCAAACTGAACTGAGGGCTGCAGCTAAAAGACTCTATTAGGCATGCCTAACTATGCACTTGACTCTAGCAGGATATAACTCATTCAAATCACAATTCAAAACATCGCGTATAATTCATCGAAAGAATCATGGTATCACGCATATCAAAGCATATAAAAGTATGACATGCATCATACAGCAGTATATATTCATTTGAAGGAATTACGGAATCCATTTATAAGTTAAAATCCGGGAAATTTCAGAAAAAGGGCCGAACGGGGTGACGGACGAGGTTGGCTGGTCACGAGGTGTGACTGGCATCACAACTCGTGACTGGCCTCCTCACAAGGCTGGTCACGAGACGTGACTGAGGGTCACGCCTCGTGACTGGCTCTGTCCCTCGCGGATCACGCGGCGTGACTCGCCCCTTACCTCTCGCTGGTCACGAGTCGTGACTGGCTTCCTTCTTTGGGCTGGTCACGCGACGTGACTGGCTATCGTGACTGTCCTCTCTCTCAAGCCGGTCACGAGTCGTGACTGGGAGTCACGCCTCGTGACTACCTTCCTCATGGCCGGTCACGAGTTATGACAGGCAGTCACAGCTCGTGGCTGGCTTCTATCTGGCAGGTCACGAGTCGTGACTGGAAGTCACGTCTCGTGACTTGCCTCTCTTCTTGGCTAGTCACGCGACTGACGGGGATTTCTACAGTAATCGATTTCCAGATTTTTCAGAATTTCCCAGAACAAAGAAATCAATCCAAATTTGATTAAAAGTCAATCAAACCTGTTCTTACTTTACAGAAGACATTCCAAACAATATAACAACATATATACAACTCAATTTAGCATTTACACAACCAAATCAAGTATATATATATGCATCAAGCTCTTTAAGAACAAAAACCCTAGAATTTTACAGTAACCTCAAAATCACACAAATCATAACAAACAATTCCCAAACCTGAATTCTAAGCTTCACTTTACTTAGTCCCACTACTCCCAGCAATCTCCTTGCCTTTGGGATCGCAAGGAGCCTCAGCTAAACACAAACATCCAACAATGCAAACCCTAAGTTAAATCTAAACTCAAGGAAGAAGAAGAAAAAGAAGAATAAGAGCAAGACCAAGATACGTACTTACCAAATTAGGAGCAAGAGTGACCAATTTCCACAACCACAATTTGATTTACAGTTAGCAATAATTAGGAAAGGGAAAAGGAAGAAGAAGAAGATGGAGGTAGAAGGGAAAACGTGAATCTGATCTTCCCTTCACTCTTCCTTCTTTTCTTTATTCATTTTCCCTAACCTAATACACATGTCAATCTTTTGGTGGTGGAACTTGCTCACTCACACCTTAACTCCATACTTCACACACATCTTATGCACTCCTAACTTATACACCCTACAATGGTATGAACTCACACACACAAGCACTTCTCAACTTAAAACACCATAATATGATATGCTCAATTTCATACAAGCAATTCCCAATTAGTACACACACTAATGTCATACGTGCAACCACATACTAATAAAACCCAAAAACACGCATTTTACTAAACTACCCTCATGATATGCTGAACACATGCACATGCATGCTCACACAGACAGGCTCATTCTACTAGGGGGCAAACGGGGTGTGATAAATTTCTACCAGATTGATATTAGGGAAAAATAATGAAAATGAATTGAAATGAGTGAATAAACTCTAATAAAGGAAAGTGGAGTGAAAAAAGATTAAGATGCAAAGATATTAAAGTAATAGGGGTAAATGGTAACTATGTAAAAGATTGAGATGAAAGGGTAAATATGAAGTAATAATTAATTAAATGAAAAAATAAGTAAAGTACTATTAATTTAAGGATTAAAAAGGTAATTTGGTGTAAAAGTTACATTTAGGGATTAAATGGAAATTTCACATGATAAGTATCGAATCTAGTGTGCAAAGTAAATAAGAAATGACATAAATGGCACACTTATAATTATAGTGAAAATAAAGGGTAAAATTGTAATTTAAATGAAAATAGAAGGACCTAAATGTAATTTAGTATGAGAATAATATTATATTGACTAAATGGTAATTTGCATGTCAAATAATAAAATGAAGGTTATTTTATGGCATTATTATAAATAAGTGAAATAGAATGGCAACACTGTAATTTAGTAAAAGTCTAAGGATTAAATTGTGAATTTGACGATAAAAATGTAAATCAAAGGATTAAATGTAATTGGTAAGTAATGTGAATGTTAATTGTATAATTGATTGCTAATGGAGAAATTAATGATTTAATAATAATCAATGGAGAAATTAATGATTTAATAATAATAATAATAAGAATAATATTAATGTTAGTGTAAATGTTAACATTCATGTTAATGTTAATATTTATGTCAATGTAAATAATTATGTTAATGTTAATGTTAATGTAATAATGATAATAATAGTAATAGTAATCAAATTTATATAACATTGTGAATAATAGTAAAATTTAATGTAAGAAAAAAATTGATTCATGATAGTGTTAGTGAATTAATGAGATATGGTATTGTAGTGTTAACAAAGTATTGAAAATGGTTAGGAAAAACACAGGTATAAAGTAGGTAACATGAAAAAGACTAAATTTAAATAGAAATAAAGAATAAATAAATTATATAGATATTAATATGTGAGTAAATTAGATTATGAAAACACCAAAGTTAATACAAGAAAATGAAATGTAGGAGTAAAATCAAAATGTATAGGTTTAAAATATGTACAAATTTGAAGTGATATAAAAGAAAATTTTGCAAGTAAACTAAGAAATGAATGTTTAGCTATTAAATGATGTATTAGAAATTAATACGATTAATGTATGGTGTAGGATTATTAATGATGCAACAGATTTTGATATTTAACGAAATAATCTAAAGAAAATAATATATACATATTGTGTTTATAACTATTACATAATGAAAGTAATGAAAGAATTGGGTAAGTAGAGAAGTAGTAATACAAGTATAAAATGAAGAAAGGTTAGTAATAATGTAAGACCCCGATTTCCCACCCTTGTAAGTTTGAGCTTTTGTGTGTGTGTTATTGCATGTGTTAGGCCATTATATTAGTTAATTAAAGAGTTAATTGCATGAGTTATTAAGTTTGAGGGTATAATTGTGTTTTAGTATTTAATGATGTGACTTGTTGGTGTGGTTTTGAAGAGTAGAAGGATTAGAAGAGGAATTTTGCCAATCTAGCCACAATTTTGTGACAAGTGGAAGAAAGGTAAGGGGGAGATAAGGTTGGACTTAGTCAAAGGAAGGAGAAAGAGAGAGAGAGAGAGAGTGAGAACAACTGTTCCTTCTCTTCTCCCTCCCATTTCCTCTTTCTCAGCCAAAGCTTCTCTCCTTCTCCTCCTTGCTTCTCTTTTTCTCCTCCTTTATTGTGTTATGAGTTGGGTTGGCAAATTTCAAAGCTTGGAGTAAGTTTTCTTTTTCTTTTTCTTTTTCTTCTTCTTCTTCTTCTTTTCTTTTTGTTTTCTGTTGATTGTCTATGTGTGAGTGGGTTGTTGTGGCTGTGATTGGGTTTGATTAATTGGTATGTGTTGGGTTATGATTTTTGGTTCAGAGGTTCCATTTAGAGATCTAAAAGGGAAGGATATTGCTGGTGGTAGTGCCACAAATTGACAGTTTAGGAGCTTAGGAATTCAAGGTTTGGGATTTGTTTGAGTTGCATTTATGCTTGAATTTCTATTTTGATTTCTGGTAATTGAGGGGATAATGTGTATACATATGTATTTAATTAAAGTATGTGATGACGAATTTAAGTGTAGTTGTGATTTTGATAGTAGAATTGTGATTGGCTATGATTTTGTATGGTTTTTGGCAAAAATTTCTAGGTTTGGAGAACTTTTGGTTTTGATTGCCTATTTTAATGTTTTAATTCATGTTAAGTAGAATAAAACTTGGGTTTTATGTTGTGTATTGCATATTAAAGGCTTGATTTTGATTGTGTTGGAGTGATAAGTTAATGGGAGGTTTGGGTAGGTTTGTGTGTTGGAATTTTCTTTAGTTCGACTGAAGGAGCTGGAAATTCAACTCTGTCGTGAGTGTGACAGAGCCCAATTATCCGAGCTCCTATTGAAGAGAGAGTCTCTGTCACGGGCACGACCTCGGTTGCGAGTGTGACAGAGAGCTCGGCAGCCGAGCTTTTGCCGGGTTGATTGATTTTGCCAACGCGCTTGTGCATGCTAGTGACCTTTTTAGCTCGTGATAGAGGCCTACCAGCCTGACCTCGCGGAAGCGCAGAGGCTGTCGCGGGCACGACATTGGGCAAATTTTGCCTCTGTTATGGGCGCGACGGTCATCGCGAGCGCGACTGTCCCCTATTCCTTCATGTTATTTATTTATTTTTGTCTTTTTACATGGTTGCTCACTAATATTTTGGTAAATGCATCTATGTATGAACCATTATATACTGCAATATTTTCTATATGTATTCTTTGTATTGAGTTATGCCTAGCCTGCAAGAGTCAAGTAAATGGATAGATAAGCATGCCTATAGAGTTCTGTTAGCTGCAGCCCCAATGTGTTTCGGACCTTGATCAGGTCTCCGTTTGGGTCTTCGCGATCTTTAATGTGTTTGCATCTTGTTTAAGATCCCCCAATGTGAAAATGTTTTTAGATGAGAAGGAAAGAAGTTGCTTTTGATTGTACCCACGGGTACCAATGTGTCCACTCGTTATCCATTACTCTGAGTTGCAGGCATGTTTATGGTTATCTCATGAATGTGAATCTGCTATATAAATGTATATATGCTGTGAAACCCTTGTGAGTGCAACGCATTACTATGCTCTTATACGGATTTTTATATATATATATATATATATATATGTAAGTATTTTGTCTTAACGGCCATTGTGAATGGTCATTCATCTTTTATTTTTCCCACTAAGCGTTATCGCTTAAAACGGGTGTTTCATCTGTGGAGGTGATGAAGCGGTGGAGTTTTTGGGTGATCCGCAGCAGTCTAGGCCAACATAGTAGGAAGCCTTCTTGAGAGACTTAGTTTGGTATATTGTACTCTTTTGTATAACTTTTGGTTCTGTCTCGATTTTGTAATATTTCAGCTATGTATTTTTGAAATCTTTGTAAAGAATGATATTGTACTCCTATCCTTGTAATGAATATTTTGTTATATCAATGAAAAGGATCTTGAGATTTCTGTTGGTAGTTCTGATTATGTTATTTGAGTTGTAAATTTTTATTTATTCTGTTTATTTTGTCACTTATACGCTTGGTTGTGATTCGGTTTGGTGGCACCCTTATCTATATGGGGTCTCACTCCTCTTATGGATGAGCTCCCTTACATATGGGTATGGGGTGTTACAATTAACTAAAGGGAAATAATAGAAGTATAAATGACATAAAGGAAATAACATTGTTAGTGTTATGAATTGTTGATCGTAATAGTGCTAGTGTTAATGCTAATGTTAATAATGCGAACAATAATTATTCTGATAACTGAATCGTAATACTAAAGTATAGTGTTATTACTGTATCCACCACTAGGAATTTTAATATTCAACGCATAGTGTTGTTACTGTGTGCAGGTTAAGAAGAGAAGAAGTTTATAGTGGTCGAGATTTTGGTGACAATCGAAAAGAGGAGTGAAATCAAAGTTGGGAAGATAGGCATGGCATGTATAAGATCATGACGGATAATAGTATAATGGCACAAAATCGTAATTTTTATGAATAGTGATTTTTGGGCCGGGAATAGGGACACAGAGGTGAATAGTACTTTTTGGAGTAAAAAAATATTTTATTTGATAATTGGAAAGAGGAGGTCAGTAGGAGTCCGAATATGAAATTTGGGGTGAAACGGAGGTCAAATAGGCCTTGAAAATACAAAAATAATTAAAAAAATCGATTTTGGGCATTAGTGGTTGAGGGACGGGCGTCCCTAGTGAGGGACGGCCGTCGGTCAACTCTAATAGGCAACAGCCGATTTGACTAGTTTTGACCAAATTTGACTGGACCATAACTTGAGCTATAGGCCTCAGAAAAATATTCTGAAAATATGTACGTGCTTGTATGAATGAGTAGAATCTAATGGTGTTGAAAAATTACACTGAAAAGTTAGTTATCGGACAGGTGAATAATTATCAAACCGAAAAATGGTCTCCTATTGAGCCAAAAATATTCATAGAACCTAATGAATATATTTTGAGAATTATGGAATTGATTTTGAGAGAAATTGATCTTAGAAAGTGAGAAAAATAAATTAGAGTGAGAAAATGGGTGAATTATTGCATTTGGGTTTGGTTTTGGGTTGGCCTATTTAAGGAAGAAAAATTTGCCCTCTCTCCATAATTTTCTTTCTTCTTCTTCCACTTTCTTTTGGCCGAAAGTTTCATTCCCATTTTCTGTTCAAAATTTTGTTTCTCCTCCTTCATTAATTCTTCTAAATCAAACCTTTTCAAGCTAAATTCAGCCCCTCTTCTCAAATTTAAGCATCTCTAGAGCTTATTGGGATTGAAAATTTGGGTAGAATTAAGAAGGAAAGATTACGGGTGTAACACCCCATACCCTTCCTAGCAGATTGAGCCAGTATGTGTGTTGTATTTCGTTTTGCGTTATGTGTAAATTATGCGTTTTAATTTTCAGCACATGCTATTTTGTTAATTTTAGTATTACTTTGGGGTTATGTTAGGGTGCACATGTGAGTGTGGGAGTAGTGTATGTGCTATGAGGTTAACCTTAGGTGTTTGTGAGAGGATGGATTGTTGGTGTGTTTTGAGGAATAGTAACCCTAGGATGTTGCCAAGTGGCTCAAGATGGAGAAAAGAGAGTGGGGGACAGCTGGCTTTTGCCCCAATTCCCGTTTTCCCTTTTTGCTTTCCTTCTCTTCCCGTTATTCTCCTCTTCTTCATTCTTTACTCTTTTATTTTCCCTCAATTTTCCAATTTTTTCTGTAAGATTTAGTGGGGCTGGCTGTAAACTTTTGAGAGTTTGGGTAGCTCTAAGTTGGTTTTGGTAAGTTTAAGTAGTTCTTCTTCTATCTTCTTTTCCTTGAATTTTTGGTTAGTTGGTGTTATTAGATTAAAAGTTTGAACTCTAGTTTTGCTGGGTTTTGAGTCTCAGAAATTCCGCCTAAGGAGTCTAAGGGCAAGGAAGTTGTAAGTGGAAGCAAGGCCCCGTGATCGGAGTGCAAGAATTCAAGGTTTGGGAACGTTTGCTAACCTTGCGTGTGTTATTTGTGTTTTTTTGTGGTATTGTGAAATTGATGAACTTTATTGTGTCTATTTGTATGTGTATGATATGGATAATGTTTATTTTGAATTGAGTTGCATAAATTGTGAAGTATTAAGCTTAAGCTTGGTTGTATGAATTTAAGGGAAAATGTTGTTCTTGAGAATTTTTGAGTTTGATCTTGCGATTGTATGATTTAATGATGTTGGTTGGTTTATAAGTTGAGATTTAAATGAGGAGAGAGTGGTTGGAATAGGAAGATTGTAATTTGGCTCGGATAGGAGGAGATTTTGTTGTTTGGTGTGGCATCTGGGCAAGGGTCACGGTGACAACTAAAGAGGTTGCCACCGTGAGATATGCTAAAGTTACATTCTGCCGTGGAATTTTGGTATGTCACGGTGGCATCCAATTTGGTTGTGACCGTGAGGTACTAGGATTTTACATTCTGTTTTGAGTATGGGATATGTCACGGTGGCAACCAACTTGGTTGTGACCGTGGGGTACCCCAGGATTGCATTATGCCGAGAGCTTTGGTATGTCACGGTGGCAACCAATTTGGTTATGACCGTGACTTATCCTGTTTTTGCAAAAAGTGTTTAATTGTTAAAGGTAAAGTTTAAATGATTAAGTGATGATTAATCACACACAATGACACTTGATAAATGCTTTATGCTAGTTAGTATGTGATGTTTTTAAGTAATTGATAATTTAAGTATATGATTTCATTGTTAGTTACAATTGAACTATAAGTTTGAACTATATAATCTTAGCTTGCAAGTCAAATAAGTGGATAGTTAGGCATGCCTAATAGAGTTAGTGTAGCTGCAGCTAGTGTATGTTTTGGACCCTGATCAGGTCCCCCGAATGGATCTCCGTGATCCCTCTGTCTTTGATCTTGTTAAAGATCCCATGTGAAAATGTTTTTGAATAAAAAGAAAAGAAAAGTTTTCGATACCTCCGGGTATCCATGTGTATTATGAGATATTATTGATACCCTCAGGTATCCACGCGTACTTGTTATCCACTCCTTTTGGTTAAGCAGGTGTAACAGTGTTATTTATATGTATAATTTGCAAGAATGTTTAACTGTATTGGTGTAGACATATAATATGTAAGCAAGTGAAATAACGTGGCTATTGTATCTTCATGCATTGATTTATTCTATGAAATCTTGATACTGAATGTGCCATTTGTTTGTGAATATCTGTGATGCCACTGTGAGTGGTCGTTTTCTGTTGTGTTTTCCCCACTAAGCATATTCGCTTAGCACGGGTGTTTCATCCGTGCAGGTGTGGAAGATGTCGGAGTTGTTGAGCGAGGCGATCAATTTCAGCAGGGCCAACACAATTAGGAGAGATTTTTGTAGTACAGGATTGTACTTTTGCTTTTGTATCAGTGTAATATTTAGTATCGATAACTTCTAGTTGTAAGCTCTACTTTTGTAGTTTGGTTTTATTATCGGATATGTATATGATCTTCTGCGCTCTGGCGCTTCTCTACTACGATATGTAAAGACTGTTTTATAATTGGTAAAATAGTGTATATTTGTTCCAGCCTCAGTACTCTATTTTAAATGTTTGATTTTCTTATTTTTATTTTACCTCATTTTGGAATGAATGATTTGCAAATATAACTATTTCATTTGAGGTCCTGGGTAACAACCCTCCTCTACCAGGGTCCTTCTTCCTCTTCAAGGGATGAAGTTCCCTACGTATAGGTAAGGGGTGTTACAATGGGTCAAAAATCAAGTAAGTGATTTTGAAGTTTTTAAATTGATTTGATGGTTTTTATGGTTAGATTTAAGGGTAATAAGCTTGATTGTATGATTATATTTAGAACAGAAAGCAAGAAATTGATGGATTTCATTATTTAATTTTCGACCACTTTAGGGGTATAAGAGGAAAATGATGTTTCTAGGATGAAAGGCTAAGGAAATGAAGAGAAAAGTGTGAAAATCAAGAAATTTAGGTATGCGGATACAATATCCCTTAATTTTCATGAAATTGTTATGTATGTTTAATTATGTAGGTTATGTATATGTGTGTATGATGCGTCTTTAATTGAAATTAAAGTTATAAGCATGTAATTGGAGGTTAAAAAATGATGAATTGAGTGGCTAAAATTGAATAAGCCAAATTGGAATGTAAAACCTTAGCTTGGCCGAATAGGCACTTAGGGTTTAATGATATATACTTTGGTGTCTTATGACATATAAGTGTCTATTTATGTTAATTAGTGTGTAATTTAATGGAATTAATGATGATTGATGAAGGAATAAATTTAAAGATGGAATTGTCATCTTGGCCGGATGTTTAACCATAAAATAGTATTGAGTATTTTGTTAATCTAGTAAAAGTAATGATAAAAAATAAGTATAAAATTAAATTTGGGTGTATTATAATGATTTGAGAAATTGTAGAGCTTAATTGGGTATGAAATAGGTTAATATTGTATTATGTTCTTAATGAAATTAATAGAACAATGATGTTTAAAATGAAGTAATAGTATAAATTGAGATTAACCTAAATAATAATTAGAACTAAAGTGAATTGGAGGGAAAAGAATACAAAGGAGAGATAAAGTATGTTAGCCTAATGGAATAATTGGATAATTAATAGATTAATTTAATATTTTAATGATTGTAATATCTTTAAAATGAATATTGAAGTTAAAAATTGATTATATAGTAATTCAATGGAAAACTTTAGAATTTAATTGGATATATTTTAATGTAGACATATGTTATGTCCAAAGCGTATAGTATTGAATATGTGTATTTAAGACAAAATGATAGCGCAAATAAGTTAAAAATAAATAATTGATAACATGAAAATTGAAATGAATAGGAAAGAAATAAATAAGGTATAAAAAAATAAATTAGTCAAATGACATACTAATGAAGTATAGAGAATCTTTATGTAAATTATTGATTTAATTGCGAACAAAAATAATTAGAATAGAAACGAAATATTGTATTTTTGTTAGTATTTAATAATGAAGAGTTTCAAATTGAATTGATGGAAATGGAAGTGAAAATGTTTTATTGGTTGAATGATATTCCAATGAATTAATGATATGAATGGAATGTAAGTTAAGTATTTTTCATTGTGAATTACCGAATAAATACTGAATGAAAAAGTATACTTTGCGCTTAGTAGTGGTCTGGTGGTCAAATCTAGCTCAGGATATAGTTGGCTAGCCATAGAAATAGTTATACCGCGGTAGCGAGCCATGACGACTCGCATCAGTAGGCCAATGACGGTCTACTAAAGCGTAAAAGTGAAAAAGTGTATAGTGAATTGCAGTGAAAGTATTTGAGTGATCCTTTGAGATCATTCTATAGTGTATTTGTAACACCCCGTATTCGCCCTAGTAGATTGAGCCAGTATGTGTGTTGTATTTAATTTTGCATTATGTGTAAATTATGTGTTTTTAATTTTGAGCACATGATATTTTGTTAATTTTAGTACTACTTTTGAGTTTTGTTGGGGTGCACATGTGAGTGTGGGAGTAGTGTATGTGCTATGAGGTTAACCTTAGGTGTATGTGAGAGGATGAATTGTGGGTGTGTTTTGAGCAAGAGTAACCTTAGGATGTTGCTAAGTGGCCCAAGATGGAGAAAGGAGAGTGGGGGACAGCTGGTTTTTGTCCTTATTCCCGTTTTCCTTTTTGCTTTCCTTCTGTACCCGTTATTCTTCTCTTCTTCATCCTCTACTCTTTCGTTTTCCCTCAATCTTCCATTTTGCTGTAAGAGTTAGTGGGTTTAGCTACAACCTTTGGTGAGTTTGAGTAGCTCTAAGTTGGTTGGGTAAGTTCGAGTAGTTCATCTTCTTCCTTCTTCTTTCCCTTGAGTTTTGGTTAGTTGGTGTTGTTAAATTAAAAGCTTGAACTCTAGTTTTGCTGGATTTTGAGTCTCAGAAATTCCGCCTAAGGAGTCTAAAGGCAAGGAAGTTGCAAGTGGAAGCAAGGCTCTGTGATTGAAGTGCAAGGATTTGAGGTTTGGGAACGTTCGCTAATCATGTGTGTTATTTGTGATTTTTGTGTTACTGTGAAATTGATGAGCTTTATTGTGGGGATTTGTATCTGTATGATGTGGATAATGTTTATTTGAATTGAATTGTATAAATTGTGAAGTATTGAACTTAAGCTTATTGTATGAATTTTAAGAGGAAAATGTTGTTCTTGAGAATTTTTGAATTTGTCTGATAATTGTATGACTTAATGATGTTGGTTGGTTTACAAGTTAAAGTGTAAGAGAGGAGAGAGTGGCTAGAATGTGAAGCTTGTGGTTTGGCTTGGATAGGAGGAGATTTTGTGGTTTGGCGTGGCATCTGGGCAAGGGTCACGGTGACAACCAAAGAGGTTGCCATCGTGAGACATGCCAAAGTTGCATTCTGCTATGAAATTTTGGTATGTCACAGTGGCAACCAATTTGGTTGTGACCGTGAGGTACCGGGATTTTGCATTCTGTTTTGAGTCTTGGATAGGTCACGGTGGCAACCAATTTGGTTGTGACCGTGAGGTAATCAAGTTTTGCATTCTATTTTTGGATCTTGGTAAGTCACGGTGGCAACCAATTAGGTTGTGACGGTGACCTACCCCAGGATTGCATTCTACCGAGAGTTTTGGTATGTCACAGTGGCAACTAATCTGGTTGTGACCGTGACCTACCCTGTTTTTGCAAAAAGTGTTTATTTGTTAAAGATAAAGTTTGAATGTTAAGTTAAGGATTAATCACACACAATGTCACTTGATAAATGCTTTATACTAGTAAAGTACGAGATGTTTTTAGGTAATTGACAGTTTAAATATGGTAATTGACAGTTTAAATATAGGAATTCATTGTTAATTATAATTAAGCTATAAGTACATACTATAATTTTAGCCTGCAAATCAAATAAGTGGATAGTTAGGCATGCCTAATAGAGTTAGTGTAGCTGCAGCTAGTGTATGATTTGGACCCTGATCAAGTCCCCCGAATGGATCTTTGTGATCCCTCTGTCCTGGATATTTTTCAAGATCCCACGAGGAAATGTTTTTGAATAAAAGGAAAAGAAAATTTTTCGATACCTTCGGGTATCCATGTGTACTATGAAATGTTATTGATACACTCGGGTATCCACGCGTACTCGTTATCCACTCTTTTTGGTTAAGCAGATGCAATAGTGTTATTATATGTACAATTTGAAAGAATATTTAATTGTATTGGTGTGGATATATATATATATATATATATATATATATATATATATATATATATATATATATATATATATATATATATATATATATATATATATAACATGTAAGCAAGTGAAATAATGTGGCTATTGTATCATCATGTATTGATTTATTCTATGAAACCTTGATACTGAATGTGCTATGTGTATGTGAATATCTGTTGACGCCACTGTGAGTGGTCGTTTTTCATTTGTGTTTTTCCCACTAAGCGTATTCGCTTAGCACGGGTGTTTCATCCGTGCAGGTGTGGAAGATGTCAGAGCTTTTGAGCGAGGCGATCCATTTCAGTAGGGCCAACACAATTAGGAGAAAATTTTGTAGTACAGGATTGGACTTCTGCTTTTGTATCAGTATAATATTTTGTATCAATAACTTCTAGCTGTAAACTCTACTTTTGTATTTTGATTTTGGTTATCGGATATGTATATGATCTTCTACGCTTTGGCGCTTTTATACTTCGATATGTAAAGACTGTTGTGTAATTAATAAAATATCGTACTTTGTTTTCAGCCTCAGTATTCTGTTTATAAATTTTAGGTTATTATTCTGTTATTTTATTTTACCTCGTTTTGGAATGAATGGTTTGGAATTATAACTGCGTCATTGAGGTCCTGTGTAATAACCCTTATCTATCAGGCTCCTTCTTCCTCTTCGAAGGCTAAGCTCCCTACGTATAGGTAAGGGGTGTTACATTTTGTGGCATCAGAGCATTAGGTTTAGATGTTTCTGGGCAAGTGTAGGATAGAGTGCATGTTTAGTATTGTGTTGGCCTGATTTGGATTGATGTGTATGTTGTGTAGATAGATGGAGTCCGCTCGTGGATCTCTTGAGGGGTCAGCCGAGAGTACAAATCCCCGAGAGCAAGATCCGTCTGTTTTTGGTCCGGCTCAACCACCTACGGTGCAACTCGAGGCCCTTACAGTTCCTTTTGAGGCTATACTCAAGATATCTCAGGATATGGCCAGGGTTTTGGAAAGAGTAACTGCCCTAGAGCTCCGATCGAGAACATGAGGAAGTTTGGAGCAGAAGATTATTATGGGACCAGTTTAGATGAGTCGGATAAAGCCGATATGTGGATTGAGAAAATTAGTCGGGTGTTGAAGGAGATTTGGTGTCCTCCGGAGAGGGAGGTTGAATGTGTGGTGTCCCTATTGCAGGGTTCTGCTTATGACTGGTGGAGGTTAGTGCTTAGTCAGCCCCAGTTACCTGAGCCAGTGACATGGGAATTCTTTAAGAAAGAGTTTCAAAATAAGTATGTAACGAAGGCTTTTAAGGATGCCAGATGGGCACAGTTTCTAAGTCTTCAGCAAAGGGTGTTAATTGTGGCGGATTATGAGAAAGAGTTTAATCGACTCAGCAAGTACGCGCCGCCAGGAGTTCTCACTGAGGAGTTCAAATGCCAACAGTTTGAGGCGGGTTTGAATGAATCCTTGAAGGTGATGTTAGTCTCTTTAATGTCCGCTCCAGAAGTCAGTTATTATTAGATAGTGCAAGCGGCTTTAAGAGCGGAGCGTTCTGAGAATGTTTTAAGAGAGAAGGCTTAGAGGAGGAAAGTCTCTCGAGGGAATTCTTCTTCAGGAAAGAGAACAAGGAACCTCAAGTAAATCCTAGTGGTGAGTCTCATGCCAATCCGGCTACTAGAGGGAGAAGACAGGAACCCTCTAGAGGGTCTGGGTTTGGTAGGGGTAGTTCTGGTGGTAGAGGTGATGGTGTGCCTTAGTGATCCCACTGCAGTAAGTGCTATTGGGGTGAATGTCGATGGTTGATAGGTGGATGTTTTAGATGTGGTAGTGTAGACCATTTTCTAGCTAACTGCCTAAATTTGCTTGAAAATTTCCAGGATAGCAAGAGGTGAGTCGGGCAGGGTCTAATGCCCCTCAGGGCAGTTGAGGCAGAGGTAGAGGACGGGGTCATGGAGGACGGCCTCGAGATAGGGAGCCCTCCGAGACTGTTGATCGCCCAGTATCGATAGCTGGTAGAGCTTATGCCATGAGGGCTAGAGAGGAGCAGGATGCACCGGAGGTGATTGCCGGTAAGTTTTCATTATTCGGTACTGAAATGTATGCTTTGGTAGATCCAGGATCTACTCACTCTTATTTATGTTCTGATAAGTCATGTGATAGATTGCCTAATGAGGAAAAATTAGATTATGATATATGTGTAACTAGTCCATTAGGTCAGTGTGTTAAAGTAAATCGAGTATATCAGAATTGTTCTTTGATGGTACAAGATAAAGAATTTGCAGTTGATTTGATCAGTTTGCCATTTCATGAGTTTGATCTTATTTTGGGAATGGATTGGTTGTCCAAGCACCAAGCCATAGTGGATTCTCATAGAAGAGTTGTGATACTTAAAGATAGGGATCAATTACCTGTAGTTATGAAAGGTTTGGGTAGTAGTTCACTGCATAATGTAATTTTAGCTATGAAGGCAAGAAGGTTTTTGTGGAAGGGATGTGAAGCGTATCTAGCGTTAGTTTTGGATTCTCGGTGTGGACAGGTAGAGATTCAAGATATTCTGGTAGTAAGAGAGTTTGGGGATGTATTTCCAAGGGAATTACCGGGTTTAGCTCCAGAAAGAGAAGTGGATTTGCCGATAGACATTGTACCGGGAGCAGCTTCGATTTCTAAAGCTCCGTATCGAATGGCTCCGATAGAATTAAAAGAATTGAAGAGTTAGTTGCAGGAACTTTTGGATAAAGGTTTTATTCGGCCTAGTGTGTCATCGTGGGGTGCTCTAGTTTTATTTGTTAAGAAGAAAGATGGTACCTTGCGAATGTGTATTGACTACAGGCAGATTAATAAGATTATAGTTAAGAATAGGTATCCATTGCCTCGGATCGAGGATCTTTTTGATCAATTAAAGGGAGCAGCAGTATTCTCTAAAATATATTTGAGATCGGGTTATTACCAGCTAAGGGTGAAGAAGGAGGATGTGGCAAAGACGGCTTTTCGGACGCGCTATGGTCATTATGAATTTTTAATGATGCCATTTGGTTTGACAAACGCGCTCGCAGCCTTTATGGATTTAATGAACCGGATCTTCAGACCGTATCTTGATCGTTTTGTGGTGGTATTTATTGACGACATCCTAGTCTATTCGAAGAATAAGAAAGATCATGAGCAGCATTTGCAGTTGGTGTTGCAAATATTGAGAGATCACCAGTTGTATGCTAAATTCAGTAAGTGTGATTTTTGGTTAAAAGAAGTGACTTTTCTTGGACATGTAGTATCAGCTGAAGGTATTCGGGTAGATCCCTCTAAGATACAAGCTATTGTTAATTGGTTACCACCGCGAAATGTCCCAGAGGTGAGGAGTTTTCTGGGTTTAGCTGGGTATTATAGGCGGTTTGTTAAAGGATTTTCAGTGTTGGCTGCACCTTTGACGCCGCTTCTTCGGAAAGAAGTGAAATTTGTTTGGTCTGATAGGTGTCAAGCGAGCTTCGAGCAATTGAAGGATATGTTGATTAGAGCTCCTGTGCTTACATAGCCTATATCGGGTAAAGAGTACATGATGTATAGTGATGCTTCGAGGGTAGGTCTGGGTTGTGTGTTGACGCAGGATGGCAAAGTAATTGCCTATGCATCCAGGCAACTAAAGCCACATGAACAACACTACCCGACTCATGATTTGGAGTTAGCGGCGGTAGTGTTTGCTCTTAAAGTGTGGCGGCACTATTTGTATGGGGAGACTTGTAGAATCTTCACAGATCACAAGAGTTTAAAATATTTGCTCACTCAGAAGGAATTGAACCTGAGATAGCGGAGATGGTTAGAATTGTTCGAAGATTACGACTGTATTATTGACTACCATCCGAGCAAGGCGAATGTGGTAGCGGATGCTCTAAGTAGAAAATCAATGTCAGCTTTGTCTCTGAGTAAAGCAAGGTGAAGGCTAGATTCAGAAGGTGCATTAGTTGCTCGGTTGAAGGCTAAGCCGAACTTGAGACAGTTAATAGTGGATGCACAAACAAGTGATCCTATACTGCAGCGTGTTCTTCTTATGGTTAAGGAGGGTAAGCGGACGGATTTTTCAGTTGATGATGAGGGAGTGCTCAGATTTGGGAATCGTTTGTGTGTGCCGGATGTGGGGGATGTGAAGAAAAGACTTTTACAAAAAGCTCATTCGTCGGTTTTCACCATGCATCCAGGAGGAGATAAGATGTACCGAGACTTGCGGCAGATGTATTGGTGGCCGGGTATGAAGAAGGATATCGTAGAGTTTGTCTCAAAGTGCTTAATATGCCAGCAAGTGCAAATCGAGCACCAAGTTCCATCGGGTTTGCTTAAACCCTTACCCATTCCTCAATGGAAGTGGGATGACATTACGATGGACTTTGTATCTTATCTACCAATAACACAGCGTAAACATGATTTCGTTTGGGTTACTCCATGGACAAGCTGGAAGAAATGTATGTGAGAGAAATAGTAAGGCTTCACGGAGTTCCATTATCCATTGTGTTTGATCGGGATCCGAGATTTACATCCAAGTTTTGGAAGGGGTTACAGGCAGCTCTGGGTACTCGGTTAAATTTCAGTACTGCGTTTCATCCTCAGACGGATGGTTAGTCTAAGAGAGTCATCCAGATTCTTGAGGACATGCTTAGGGGATGTGTGTTGGAATTTTCAGGAAATTGGGATCAATATGTACCTTTGATTGAATTTGCCTACAATAATAGTTATCAGGCGAGTATCGGAATGGCCCCTTATGAAGCTCTCTATGGTCGAAAATGTAGAACTCCGGTGTGTTGGACGGAGTTATTGGAGCGAGCCATGGTGGGTCCGGATATAGTGAAAGATACTAAAGAGAAAGTTAGAGTTGTACAACAAAATTTGAAAGCAGCTAAAGATAGGCAAAGGTCGTATGCCAATTTAAAACGAAGAGATATTCGATTTGAAGCCGGTGACAAGGTATTCCTGAAAGTATCGCTGTGGCGAAAAGTTCTTCGTTTTGGTAAGAAGGGAAAGTTAAGTCCCTGGTTTATTGGACCTTATGAAATTTTGGAAAGGATTGGTCCGGTAGCATATCGGTTAGCCCTGCCAACGGAACTAGCTAAATTACATAATGTCTTCCACATGTCTATGCTCCGTCGTTACCGATCAGACCCATCCCATGTGTTGGCAATATAGGATATTCGAGTTCAACCAGATTTCTCTTTTGATGAAGAATCGAAAGCAATTTTGGCTAGAGAAATCAGACAGCTTCGGAGCAAGCAAATTCCTTTAGTTAAAGTGCTTTGGCGACATCATGGTGTAGAGGAAGCGACTTGGGAATTGGAAGAGGTTATGAGAACTCAGCATCCTCAGCTCTTTGGATCAGGTGAGAATTTCGAGGATAAAATTCTGTTAAGGGGGGAGTGTTGTAACACCCCGTATTCGCCCTAGTAGATCGAGCCAGTATGTGTGTTGTATTTAATTTTGCATTATGTGTAAATTATGTGTTTTTAATTTTGAGCACATAATATTTTGTTAATTTTAGTACTACTTTTGAGTTTTATTGGGGTGCACATGTGAGTGTGGGAGTAGTGTATGTGCTATGAGGTTAACCTTAGGTGTATGCGAGAGGATAAATTGTGGGTGTGTTTTGAGGAAGAGTAACCTTAGGATGTTGCCAAGTGGCCCAAGATGGAGAAAGGAGAGTGGGGGACAACTGGTTTTTGTCCCTATTCCCGTTTTCCTTTTTGCTTTCCTTCTCTTCCCGTTATTCTTCTCTTCTTCATCCTCTACTCTTTTGTTTTCCCTCAATCTTCCATTTTGCTGTAAGAGTTAGTGGGTTTAGCTGCAACCTTTGGTGAGTTTGAGTAGCTCTAAGTTGGTTGGGTGAGTTCGAGTAGTTCATTTTCTTCCTTCTTATTTCCCTTCAGTTTTGGTTAGTTGGTGTTGTTAAATTAAAAGCTTGAACTCTGGTTTTGCTGGATTTTGAGTCTCAAAAATTCCGCCTAAGGAGTCTAAAGGCAAGGAAGTTGCAAGTGGAAGTAAGGCCCCGTGATCGGAGTGCAAGGATTCGAGGTTTGGGAACGTTTGCTAATCTTGTGTGTTATTTGTGATTTTTGTGTTACTGTGAAATTGATGAGCTTTATTGTGGGGATTTGTATCTGTAAGATGTGGATAATGTTTATTTGAATTGAGTTATATAAATTGTGAAGTATTGAACTTAAGCTTGTTGTATGAATTTTAAGAGGAAAATGTTGTTCTTGAAAATTTTTGAATTGGTCTGATAATTGTATGACTTTATGATGTTAGTTGGTTTACAAGTTAAAGTGTAAGAGAGGAGAGAGTGGCTAGAATGTGAAGCTTGTGGTTTGGCTTGGATAGGAGGAGATTTTGTGGTTTGGCGTGGCATCTGGGCAAGGGTCACGGTGACAACCAAAGAGGTTGCCACCGTGAGACATGCCAAAGTTGCATTCTGCCGTGAAATTTTGGTATGTCACGGTGGTAACCAATTTGGTTGTGACCGTGAGGTACCAGGATTTTGTATTTTGTTTTGAGTCTTGGATAGGTCACGGTGGCAACCAATTTGGTTGTGACCGTGAGATAATCAAGTTTTGCATTCTGTTTTTGGATCTTGGTATGTCACGGTAGCAACCAATTAGGTTGTGACCGTGACCTACCCCAGGATTGCATTCTGTCGAGAGTTTTGGTATGTCACGGTGGCAACCAATCTGGTTGTGACCGTGACCTACCCTATTTTTGCAAAAAGTGTTTATTTGTTAAAGATAAAGTTTGAATGTTAAGTTAAGGATTAATCACACACAATGTCACTTGATAATTATACCAGTAAAGTATGAGATGTTTTTAGGTAATTGACAGTTTAAATATAGGAATTCATTGTTAATTATAATTAAGCTATAAGTACAAACTATAATTTTAGCCTGCAAGTCAAATAAGTGGATAGTTAGGCATGCCTAATGGAGTTAGTGTAGCTGCAGCCAGTGTATGATTTGGACCCTGATCAGGTCCCCCGAATGGATCTTTGTGATCCCTCTGTCCTGGATCTTGTTCAAGAACCCATGCGGAAATGTTTTCGAATAAAAAGAAAAGAAAAGTTTTCGATACCTTCGGGTATCCATGTGTACTATGAAATGTTATTGATACCCTCGGGTATCCACGTGTACTCGTTATCCACTCTTTTTGGTTAAGCAGGTGCAATAGTGTTATTATATGTACAATTTGAAAGAATATTTAATTGTATTGGTGTGGATATATATATATATATATATAACATGTAAGCAAGTGAAATAATGTGGCTATTATATCATCATGCATTGATTTATTCTTTGAAACCTTGATACTGAATGTGCTATGTGTATGTGAATATCTGTTGACGCCACTGTGAGTGGTCATTTTTCGTTTGTGTTTGCCCCATTAAGCGTATTCGCTTAGCATGGGTGTTTCATCCGTGCAGTTGTGGAAGATGTCAGAGCTTTTGAGCGAGGTGATCCATTTCAGTAGGGCTAACACAATTAGGAGAAAATTTTGTAGTACAGGATTGTACTTCTGCTTTTGTATCAGTATAATATTTTGTATCAATAAGTTCTAGCTGTGAACTCTACTTTTGTATTTTGATTTTGGTTATCGGATATGTATATGATCTTCTGCGCTCTGGCGCTTTTATACTTCGATATGTAAAGACTGTTGTGTAATTAATAAAATGTCATACTTTGTTTTCAGCCTCAGTATTCTGTTTATAAATTTTAGTTTATTATTTTGTTATTTTATTTTACCTCATTTTGGAATGAATGGTTTGTAATTATAACTGCGTCATTGAGGCCCTGTGTAACAACCCTTATCTATTAGGGTCCTTCTTCCTCTTCGAAGGCTGAAGCTCCCTACGTATAGGTAAGGAGTGTTACAGTATTGGACCTATGGGGTCCATGTTCCGTGTATTCGGTTCGGAGATTTCTATCAGATTGATACTGGGGGCAAAATGAATGAAATGAAATAAAATGAATAAATATGTTTTAATAAGAGAAATGGAACGGAAATGGATTAATTGAAAAAAAAATGGATTAAAGTGTAATTGGACATGAGAATGATATTATAAGAATTAAATGAAAATTTGCATGGTAAAAATGTTAATTTTAATAGTTAATAAGGCTATATAAGAGAAAACATAAAATAAATTGGTAAAATAATTAATTTGATTATTGTACAAGAATTGAAATAAAATTTGGTATGAAAATGATACTTTAAGGACTAAATGGTAATTGGTAAGTCAAATAATGAATTAAATATGAAGGTAAAGTTAATTGATAGCATTATTGTAAATAATAGTTTTAAAGGGCAATATTGTAATTATAATCACAAGATTAAAAGTATAATTTAATAGGAATTTGAATTAACAAGTGTAATTTTCAATGAAAAATGAAAATCGTATAGTAATGTATACCAGTGAAGGGTTTAAAAAGGTCATTAAGAATGAAAGAAAAATGTAAGTATTAAATAGAAATTATTCATATTAAAGGAATGAACTAAATGAGATGAAAAATAGTTTAGTGACAATGGCAATTAATGGACGGGTTAATGTGTAGAGATAAGTTAAAGGAATAAATTGAAATTAATAAATCAGTAAAAATGATTAAAATGATTTAATTCGTATAACTAATGTAAATAAGGATTTAACAACATAAAAGTAAAATATAGTATTTTTAATACATTTAAAATATGACATAAATAAGTATATTAGAATAATATTAAATGATAAAATGAATAGTGATAAAACATAAATGTTAAGATATGGTGATAATACAACAAAGTTCTTAGAGATAGAAGTATAAGTAATAGTTATATAATTTCAGATATAGAAAATGATAATATTAATGATAAGTAAATGAAAGTGTTGTGAAAAGTTAATAATAGAAAATTGTTAACTGTTAAGATTGTAATGCTAATAATAAAAAGAAGTTTAGAAAATGTTATTAAGGAAAAAATAAAGATAATTTTGAAACAGAAATAAATGATTAACTTAATAGTAACTTTTATGTAAGGTTTAAATGAAAGTTATTATGTGATAATAGATTAAGAATTGATTAAGTTTGGATTATTGGATTATTGTGCCCATGATGGGCTGTGGTATTGTCTGAATGCAGCAGGATAGGCAAAGTATATAGCCGTTATACTGTAAGAATTTAATTAAGTGAGTAGTAACTTACACAATTATAAGTCATTTAGCAAATGCAGTAAATGGGATAGTAAGAAATTGAAGTAAAATGAACTTGAAGGATTAGAAATTGAAGATAAGAGACATTGGTATAAGTAATTGGTATGAAAAAGATTAGTAATGATTAAGAAACTGAAATAAAGGTATTAATGGCATTAAAGGAATAGGAGAGTTAAAGCTATAGGCTATTATTCGTAAGAATACAAATGAAAATGTTAAGGTTTAGTGTAAATAGTAATAGTTGGACAATTGGAATCAACAATTTAGAATAATGATAGAAATAGTGATAACTGAGTTAGGTAAAAGATTTAGTAATTGATGAATTAAATTATATGATAAGTAGAAGCTTAATAGAAGTAATGTATAGGAAAGGTATAGATAAAAACATGTATACATGTATGCTTATAATTATGGCTTGGAAAGTTTGGAATATGTATCTACCACTGGGCATTTTAATGCTCAGCGCGTAAATTGTTTATGCGCGCAGGCTTGGAAGATAGAAGTTTAGAAGTGGCCGGGACTTCAGTATTGTTTGAGGATAGTCATAGATGGTAAGAATGGATTTGTAGGCATGGCATATATGTGACAATTGTATATGAAGTCGAGATTGTGTAAGGTCAGGATTATTGTGAATATGAATGTTTACATAAAGAGTTTTAGTGGATCTATTTGAGATGCTATATTGTTATTTTACTGATATATAATTATTATAGTTTTTTTAAAAAAAAATTTTACCCATTGGAGTATCGAGTTTCACTTTAATGTTTATCCATGTGCTGTTTGAGACATTTGGTGTCCGTACCATTTACAGACGCAGGGTGTTATAATATGAGTTTTAATTTTATATATTTGTTAAGTGTAAATTTTTAGTCAGAGTTATGTATAAACTGTTTCATTATTATTGTTATTTATGAGTATTTTCAATGTTTGAATGCAAATTTTTTTTACTGGACTGTCCTGTCTGTTGTAGCATGATCTTATTACTCTAGTACTGATGTGATGTCTAGGGTAACTGATTACCATACGTATAGTATAGCATTTATAGGGGTGTTACAAAGATTCCTTTCAAATTTTTTGTTTAAAAATTGAAGAGTCTAACTGAAAAAGTGAAATCAATTCTCTTTTCTTGGTCTATTCTCTCGAATTTCCATTGTTTTTAAAAGAGAATTTTAAAGAGAAGTTAGAGAGAGAAAGTGAAAATCCTCACTTCATTTTTAACAAATTTTGTAAAATTCAAAGAAGAGGCCTATTGTTTCATTACTCTTCGGATATAAAAAATACTAAGGGTAAATATTTTGGGTTTAAAGTCCACCATTTTGCATTGATTCAAGATTACGGCATGAAATGTGATTTTGTTGATTTGTATTGTTTTTATTATTTTGTATGACAAATCTTGGTCATAAATTGATTTTAATATGATTATATGAAAATGAGATAAGAGTATGTGAAAAATGCATGAAATAGAAGCTTGAATGTTCAATAATGGAGTTTTAATTGTTTTTCTGCATTCTGAAGTCGATCAACGGGAAGAAGGACCGACCGATGCCCGTCGCTCAAGCGAGGGACGGGTCATAGCGGGCTTCTCTTCCTCCTGTCGATCGCCTCTTCCGATGGCCGTCCCTCCTCCTTTAGGCTATCCCTGGTTTCTTTTCCCTCTCTTTTTGTTTGTTTTGATCTCTTTTGTTACTTTTTTTCATATTATTTTTGCATGATAATTTTTATGTGTTAATTAATGTTATTTTATCATATTTATATTTTGTCTGCCTATTTTCATTGCATTATTATGATTATTTATTTTATTTTATTCTCATATAATTTGGCTAACTTGTTACCTTTTTTTAATTTCTTTATTTGACATATAATATTTCTCTTAATTGAGCATTGCTTATGGGTAGTGTAACACCCCGTTTCCCACCCTAGTAATTTTGAGCAATTTTTTGTGTATTGTTGCATGTGGTATTTTAATTTTGGAGTCAATTGCATGAATTGTTTGGTTTTAAGGGCATATTTGAGTAGTATTATTTTATTTGTGGAGTTAGTTTTAGGGTTTCAGGAGTCAAGAAGGATTAGAAGGATTTTTGCCAAAACCCACCAATGAATATGTGACATGCGGCAAGAGAAAGAAGTGGGGGTATAAAAGCCTAGGAGAGAGAGAGAGCAGTCTGCCTTCTCCCGTTTCCCTCCTTGTCTCCTCCTCCTCCTTCTTCTCTTTTGCCCTAAGCCTCTTCTAGTGACTCTTTGGTGGATTTTGGCAACCTTTGAGCTTTATATTTAGGTATGTGCTCTTCTTCTTCTTCTTCTTCTTCTTCTTCTTCCTTTGGTGTTTACGTGAATGGGGTGTGGTGGCTGTGTTTGGATTTTTGATCGATTGTTGTGTTGTGAGTTTTGGATTTTGGTTTAGAGGTTTCTCCTAAAGACCCGAAAGGAAAGGAGATTACCGGTGGTAGTGCCGCTATTTGATCAATTAAGGAGCTTAGGATTGAAAGTTTGGGAATTTGTGAATTTGTGAATTTATGCATATTTGGATTTTGTGTTTTGTTATGATTTTTTGGAAATTTATGAGGTTAAACTTGTTTATGCCTATATAAATGTTGTGGGTTTTTGATTAATTTGAATAGAGATGCCATGGTTGTGGTGTTTTGAATCAAAATTTTAGTTTCTATGAGTTATGTAGCAAAATTCTAGGTTTGATGAATCCTTGATTTTGATTGCTTAATTTAGATGTTTTAATTGTGATAACTGGTATCAAACATGGGTTTTATGTTGTATAAAATGTATTGAATTCTTGATTTGGATTATGTTGAAGTTTGGGGAATCAATTGCATGTTTGGGGTGATTTTTTGGCATGAGTTTCTACAGATTTTCGGCAGAGGGAGCTGGAAATCAACTCTGTCATGAGTGCGATACAGCCCGATTATCCGAGGTCGATCATGAGTGCGATAGAGAGTTCGGTCCTCTCGGGCTAATTTCTGTCGTGAGCACGCTTCTTAAGGCGAGCACGATAGAGGTCGGTCTGCCCCTCTTCGCGCTAGCGCGAAGACTGTCTTGCGCACTGCAGGAGGTGAATTTTGCCTCTGTTGTGGGTGCGACACCCATCGCGAGAGCAATAGTTGCCCTATTTGCTCTTCTATTTTGTTTTACAATTTTTGGCATATTTTGGTGACTCTTGGGATGAAAATACTATTGTATATGGAAGCCTTAGATGTGTTGTTTTAAGCATGGCCTGCAAGAGTCAAGTTAGTGGATAGTTAGGCATGCCTAAAGAGTTCTATTAGCTACAGCCCCAATGTGTTTCGGACCCTGATCAGGTCCTCGTTTGGGTCCTCGCGATCTTTAATGTGTATGGATCTTGTCTAAGATCCTCAATGTGAAAATGTTTTTGGATGAAAGTAAAGAAATTGCTTTTGATCGTACCCACGGGTACTAATGTCTTCACTTGTTATCCACTACTATGAGTTTGCAGGTGTATATGTGATTCTTAATTGATGGTGAATTAGTTATATTAATGAGTTTATATATTGTGGAACTCTAGTGAATGCTATGTATGATGTAAGCTGTTATGCTTTTATAAAGTATGATTTTCTTATGTCATATGCATGTGCTTTGCTTTAATGGCCATTGTGAATGGTCATTCATCTTTTGTTTCCCCACTAAGCGTTATTGCTTAGCACAGGTGTTCTATCCGTGTAGGTGCCGAAGCTGAGGAGTTTTTGGGAGATCTGTTGCAGTCCAGGCCAACACAGTAGGAGGGCTTTTGTAGAGACTTATGTTTTGTATATTGTATCTTTTGTATAATCTTTGTATTTCCTTTTTGAATATTTAATTCTCTAGCTGTGTATTTGAAATTTTTGTATAGACATATATTGTACTCCTATATCTTTTTGTAATGAATATGGTTATATCAATGAATGAATTGAGATTTTTGTGAGCCTGTTCTTTACGATGTAAAATGTTTTATTTATTCTATTTATTTAGTTATTTGTATGCATGGTTGTATTTCGTTCTGGTGACACCCTTATCTATGCGGGGTCTCACTTTGTCTTGTGGGTGAGCTCCCTTACGTATAGGTAGGGGGTGTTACAATTTTTGGTATCAGAGCCTAAGTTTAGGCATTTTTAGAAGACCATAGGATATAAATTTATGTTTAGGACTGTGTTGGCCTAATGTCAATGCCTTTATATTTTGCAGTAGATGGAGTCTGCACGTAGGTCCCTCAAGGGGCAGCAGAGAATTCTAATCCCCAAGAGCAAGATCCATTTATGTCTAGCCCTGCTCAGCCAGCTAGGGTGCAACCTGAGGCACCAACCATGCCTTTTGAGGATATGTTAAAGATATCTCAAGACATGGCTAGGGTCTTAGAGAGGGTGACCGTATAGAGAGCCCCAATTGAGAGTATGAGGAAATCTGGAGTAGAAGATTTTTATGGGACGAGTTTGGATGAATCTGAGTTGGTGGAGAAGTGGATAGAGAAGGTAGCAAGGGTTTTGGAAGAAATTTGTTGTCCTCCATATAGGCAAGTGGAATGTGTGGTATCACTCCTGCAGGGTTCTACGTACGAATGGTGGAAGTTAGTCCGCAGGCATCCGCAGTTGCCCGACCCAGTCACATGGGAATTCTTTGAGTAGAAATTTAATAGTAAGTATGTGACTAAAGCGTATAAAGAGGCGCGATGGGCACAATTTCTAAGTCTCAAGCAGAGAACATTGTCTGTGGCTGAGTATGAGAAGGAATTTAATAGGCTCAGTAAGTATGCTCCACCGGGTATCCTCACCGAAGATTTCCATTGTCAGCACTTTGAGGCCGGTCTGAATGAGTCTTTGAGAGCTATGTTGATATTTCTGATGAGTGTTCCTATAGTCAGTTATTATCAGATTGTACAGGCAACTCTGCGAGCGGAACACTCTGAGACTATTTTGAGAGAGAGAGCTCAGAGAAGGAATCCCCCTCGTGGAGGTTCATCCTCGGGCAAGAGATCAGGGAACCCTAATGTGAATTCTCCGGATGAGTCCTCCACTAGTCCTACTACGAGGGGTAGAAAGTAGGGATCTTTGAATGTATCTGGTAGAGGTGGTTTAGGTGCCAAGTGTAACACCCCAATATCCCCGGGAAGGAATATCGGGGCATTACGCACAAACACACTAACGCATACACATACAAACTCAACTCGAAAGCGGAAGCAATAACAATAAATAATTCAGAATAATTGGGCCAAAATAGAATACTCTTATAATATATATAAACTGTACATATTACAAAAGTTTTATACTTAATACATAATCATCTTCGGTACATGTACAAAACAGATAACATTTACACTTCGATACTATACTTCTCTATATACATAATGATGTTACTCAAAATAAAAGAAACTCTATCTTATACAAAAAGATCTTCATCAAGCTCCTAGTGGCCATGACCCGCAGATGCAAACTCTCTAATCGCATCTTGTAAACCTACACGGGAAAAACACCCGTGCTAAGCGATAACGCTTAGTGGGGATAAACAAAAACAATGGAATTCGAATGAAGTCACAGATATATCAAAGGCATATCGATAGTCATGTCATATACAAATAATCATATACACAATCTTGTAAGCAAAATAACATCATGCTTTCACCCATTCATGTGCAAAAATCCAAATATGACGGCAATATCGATAACATGTCATACTATGTTCATATACATATAAAAGTCTCTACTTCACCTTTTGTACACTACAAAATATACATTAGCCTGAATTCTCAATAATGGTGGATACGGGTACTGTGGAAACTATATAAACTCTAGAGAACTAACTCAATAGCGTTGAATACACTAGGTATTCATCAAGTAGACAAAACTAAGGTCACTGTAGCAGTCGCCTCTAACCCTTTATAAGCATGCTTATCTATCCACTACTATGACACTTTAGGCTTAACTCACTTACTCGAGACATTCATCACTAGACAGTGCAAAAACAAGTATCCAAACACTAACATATCATTAATTAATTACTAATGCAAAAGCTAGAACAAAATATCATCAAGGCATGAGCAAAACCATGTACTATGCAATAATGTGAAACCTTGCAAAGTGGGCAAAAAGAATCAATTTAGAAAATAGGGCAAGCAGGAAGGGCCTCTATTGCGATCGCGACGTGTATCACACTCATAACAGAGCACAGGGTACCCTGTCGCTCGCGACGAAGCACAGCTCGGCAGATGCTCATAATACCAAGCTCTGTCGTGCTCGAGACAGAGACAGGGCGCTTCCTCTTCGCGTTCGTGCTCGAAGGCACGCTCGAGCTGGGGCTCAGCTTACCGAAGCTCAGCCTACTGAGCTCTTTATCGCGCTCGCAATTTACGTCACGCTTGTGACAGAGGGCTCTTCAGCAACAAAAAGGCCATTTCGCACTCTGTCACACTCGCGACAGAGACAAAAATTACCCAAAATCTGCACTTCACTGCACTTTTTCCCAACTCAACCAATACTCAAATCCACTCAATCATGCACTAACACTTACCTTATCACTCAAATACATACTAAACATATTAAAATCAAATTATAAACATCATACACTAAATATTAACAAAAAATACACTCAACATCTGAATTGAACCACAAAAACATTCAAATTAAAATTTACCCTAACTCAGAAGTTCATATAAAGACCATACTCATTTAAACACTGCAAGCGATCAAAATGAGCATATAAACAAGCATACAACTAATAGAGCTATTGAACTAGTCAAAGTTCACCAAACATCACTGCTCATGCATATCTCTATTTGAGCATAAATTACTCAATCTCCAACACATACAAAATAACTGAAATCACACTCGATCCCAACCTCTAGGTAGCTCAATCGCTGCTCTTTACTTGACTCCAATCTTCTCCTTGCCTTTGTCCAGTCTCTTATCCCATCTTCAACAAAATTATTCAAAATAACCCATGAATCAATCCTTTTCTCATTTTAAATCAAAAACAGAAAACCAAAGTAAAAGAAGAAGACCAACACTCACAAAATCACACTACTTCCCTTCTCAAGAACAATTTTTACCCTTAGCTCACTCCCTTCAAACCAATCCAAATAATCCACTTAAGGAGCAAATGAAAAAGAGAAGAAAAGGGAAGAAACACGGCAGAACCAAGAGCAAGAAAGAAAAAGAAGAACAAAGGGCCAAAAGCAGAAATTGAAAGAAGAGTAAGAAAGAGAGTGGCTAGTCAAACCCAAAGAAAGCCAATCCCACACATTAATGCCGCCAACTAGCCTTAAATGCCAAACCACTTCCTTTAATGCCACTCACTTCATTTATTCATTCAAAATAAAAAGTCCTATGCTAAGTGTCAATCTCCTACAAAGCCACTTGTCAAAGCCCCTACACATACTCCTAAGCTGCCAAGTGTCTGATACATATCACTTAAACCCGAAGAGTCCAACTTAGAGAACCTGACCAAAGGAATGTTTTGTGAACCCTCACTAAGTCCACTACTCTTCTTCTTAAAACCACACTAGTAGAATCAAAACTTTATACCTCTAACAACTTGCAAACTCACATATTTACATCTAGATTCGCTCTTAAACTTGTCAAAATTCGACAAAATTTACCCAAAAATTCTAAGGTCCAAATCGGGTCATTACACAAAGAGTGAAGTGGTACCTGAGTATTCTCATTGTAGTAAGTGCCATAAGGGCAAGTGTCGTTGGTTGACTGGAGGTTATTTCCGATACAAAAGCACGAATCATTTTCTGGCTAATTGCCCCAAGTTGAATGAGAACACTTGAGATTAGCAAGAGGCTAGTAGAGCTAGATCCAATGCCCCACAAGCTAGCCAGGGCAGAGGTAGAGGAAGGGGTCGTGGTAATTGGCCTTGAGAGGGAGCTCCATCTGAGTCAGTGGACCATCCCCAGATAGCGCCAGCTAAAGCCTATGCGATGAGAGCTCGGGAAGAGCAGGATGCGCCTGAAGTGATTATAGGTAAATTTTTACTCTGTGAAACTGAGTTGTATGCTCTAATAGACCCAGGATCCACACACTTATATTTGTGTTCAGATAGTTTGCATGCTATGACGCGCGCCGAACCCCGTGGGTGCCCCTTGACCGCCCGCTTAAGGGCGATCGGGGAAAATGAGGTTCGTTTACAACTTGCGACGAATTGCAAGTGCTTTTATTTTGGGCAACAAAGAGGTTTCATGGAGTCGCCACCCAATAAAACATTGGGAAAGTTCCTCTCGCCTCGGAGAGCCTAAGACAGTGCAAGTATCCATTTTGGGCCAACCAAAAGGGGTCTTGGAGGATGAACCTCTCTCCCTTGGAGCCTAGGTTTTTTAATTAAGTCTTTTGGTGGGACGCAAGAGGTGTCTTGGAGATCCCATTGAAATGTGTCTCTCGCCTCGTTGAGCCCAAAGAGCAGAGATAGGTTCGGGACTTCTTATCTATTTTTACCTTGATTAATTATACAATTAAATTTTGAGCTTATTAATTCGCTTTCTCTCCACACAATGCAAATTAGTTAAGGCGCAATTATCCATTTTGAAAGCGATAAATAATAAAATAAAGAAAACATCTAAAATGAAATACAATAACACTAGGAGCGGAATACAACTCCCATTTTAGAAGTGCAAACCATAAAAATAAATTAGATAATAAATGGGATAGAACAATCCCCCAATAAATAATAAATAAATAAAATTGGGACAGAACAATCCCAGAAATAAATAAGTAAATAAATGAATAAATAAATAAACACATACGAAAGATTAAAATGTAACATACACAAATCGGGCTATTAATTGGGAGGACATTGGTCCCTGACTTTGACTATTAAAAAAATAATTTTCGGTGATGAATTTATTGGATAGGAAAATAGGACATTGGTCCTTAATTTTGTTAAAAATCTCAATTATTTGCTATAAAACACTCGTTTATTTTTATTTGAGCGAGATAAAATAATTTGTATATAATGAAGACTAAGAATAAATAAATAAATGCGTTAACAAAAGGTTAAAGTTAATAGAATTAACCAAAAGGAGTACTCCCAGGGTATGAACGGCGACCTCATCTCAAAATCACCTCACCAAAAAACAAGAAAATGGCATTTCACAAAAATAATAAAATATGTGAGTATTAAAAAATAATCCAAAATTAACCAAAAACCAAGATAAAGTTATAAGAATAATAAATAATAAAATCAGGTAAGGTTAAGAAAAATATGAAAATAACTAAAATAAATTAAACAGAACACGTGTCGAGAATATTTACCCTCAGATTTTACCTTTGAATGAAAATTTGGTTGGATTTGATCCCACGCGTTTCACGAGAAGAAAACAAAACCAATGAGATTTGTTGAACCTTTTGGAGTGAAAATTGGATTCTTTTTTATAGGGGTAAAATGAGAATTTTTCCAACCTCAAAAAAGTGTGAAATTTCCCTTTTTATAGAAAAACATGACCACGGGCATCGGAGGCTAACCGACGGGCGTCGGTTAAATCCTATTTCCACCAGGAAACAGGATTTAACCGACGAGCTCCTGACCTACCGACCGGCAAATGCCAACAGACACATATTCGTTAGTTCGGACACGAGGCCATCGGTAAACTCACAGATGGCCCGTCCCTCGTGAAGAGTGAGACGGGCTGCCGCTACGATCGACGGATGACCCGCGACCGACGGTCTGACCGTCCGTGGAAGAAAACTCAAAAATTAAGTCAAAATTCTCCCGATTTTTTGCTTCTTTCTACCGCAAATAAAAACCTTTAATTCTCGTGAACTCAAAGGACCGAAATCTCTGAATTTCATCCATCTATTTGGAACCAGGCATTGACTTCTTCATCGGGTAATCTCTGATCTGGACCGCCTCGAGACACGGAGCTTACAGTTGCCCCCAATTTTGGGGAGGCTAATGCACAAGTGCCTAGGTGAGCCAAAATTCAGAGAAAGAAGGGAAGAAAAGCGTACCTGGAGCAATCCTTACCTTCGGGGTGTTCACCTGACAGGTCTCGTTTCGATCTGTTCGGTGGTTGATCTGTACCGCTAGCCTCATCTTGGCATGCATAGTGTGAGGTGAAGTGTCTCTAACTCCATCCTCTGTTGCAATCTGTTCTATCGCTGGCGCCCCGCTAACCTTGTCTCGGTCTGCATGATGGCTGGTCTATCCCGCTAGCCTCATCTGGGCTTGCGCGGTGTGAGGTGAAGTGTCTCTAACTTCATCCTCTGTTGCGATCTGTTCTATCGTTGGTGCCCTGCTAACCTCGTCTCGGTCTGCACGGTGGCTAATCTGTCCCGCTAGCCTCATCTGGGCTTGCGCGGTGTGAGGTGAAGTGTCTCTAACTTCATCCTCTGTTGTGATCTATTCTAACGCTAGTGCCCCACTAAACTCGTCTTAGTCTGCACGGTGGCTAATCTGTACCGCTAGCCTCATCTCGGCCTGCGCGGTGTGTAGCTGGGTGATTCTGATCTTAAAGGTTATAGCGTTTGATTCGCTTATCCTTCATTGTAGTTGATGTCCATTATTGAATCAATGTTAAACAGTGTTCCTATGTGCAAAGAATCTCTTTGGTTAATTTATGCATCAATTTGGCTTGCTTAACAAATTTGTGAATGTTTTTATGATGTCATTTATTACTTTCTATCACTTCCTTATTTTTCATTCTTTTTGTTGTTTTGTTTTTCATTTCATTATACAATCATTCAGCTTTGACAAGAAACGAAGCAAAGATGACAGATATGGAAAAATAACACATAAATCTGACAATAAATGTTTCTCTCCTAAAGGAAAATAATTTTTGTACAATGTATATGCAAATATAATAATAACAAAAATGAATACAAGAGTGATGACAGTCAAGCTCCCTGAAAACTAAAGAGGCGGATAGTCTGAGGGCTCCTCTTCTGGATCCTCATCATCTGATATATGGACCGCCTGGGGCTGCGCTGGAGGTACCGAGGGCCCGACCTCTGAGGCGGATGGCTGGCTAGCGAGATCTATCGGTCCAAGAGGCTGAGATGCTTGAGCTCTGACCTGTGCTTGGAACTACACCCGAGCATGCCCATCTAAGAAGGGCTGCGCACATGTGGTCATGAATCACAGGCTATCTCTGACAACCTCTCCCAACTCTCTAAATGCTCTGCTCAGTTGATGAGTCTGATCATTGGAGGCGGTCCCCATATGGTCCAACCTCTGCTCCGTCTGCTGACGAAACTCCCTAATGTACTGGGTCATAGGATGGACGGCTCCATCTACTCCCTGTACTGTGGATCTGAGAGTATCCAATGATTCCTGTATCATCTGGAGCGTCGTATCTATCCCCTGGGCTGCCTCATCCTAAGAGGTCCTCACCTCTTGTCTCAACTGATCCATCAGCCTCTCCTGCTGCTGTACCATCTGCTCAAGGAGTCCCGTATGCTCCTGCCTCAACTGGTTTATGACCCTGGCCTGCTCCCGGATCACCCCCTGCTGCTGCTCAAGCCTCTCTATCATAGCTCTATCCCGCTCTCCAACCTAAGCAAGGAGGGCCCTATCCCTCTCCTCTTGCCTACGCTCGAAAGACGCAAGCATGGAGGTAATGATCTCTGATATGTCCGGTTGTGGTGCTGCTGGAGGTGGAATTGTCTCAGGCATCGGCTCTGGTGGGGGAGCTATAGAAGTAGATGCCCCTAGATCTCCCCTGGCATAGGGATGAAACCTCTCTGAAAGTCGGGGAGTAGTCTGTTGTACTCTCAAAGATGGAGGGGGAGTCTATGCCCTTGGTGTCGAAGGAGTCGCTAGCAACTCGTCCATAGTAAACTCCATCTCAAAATTTGAGGGCGTCCTGAGCTCCTCCTGCCCTGGCTGTGGCTGAGGAGGTAAATCCTCTTGATGCCGGTGCTGGGGAGGCTGACCCTCCTGGTGCAGGTGCTGAGGAGACTGACCCTCCTGAAATTGGTGCTGTGGTGGTACATTATCCCCGGGCTGATCCTGCTCAGGCTCCAAAGAGGGGAGGCCAAAGGTGCGTCTAGTCTCATGTATAGTGCGAAACCTATATGCCTCGGCCTGTCCCTGCAGCGGCGATATCATGCCCATCTGAATAGTTGCCGGAGCATCTACATAGATACTCTCATCCAAGGCATCCCTAAGCCTATCTGGAGCAACCCCTAACCTCAGTTGCAGTCTGGTAATGACCCCTCCAATGATCACCACCGGGGTAGTCCCTCTAGAAACCCTCATCATGTTAGCCAATATCTCATGGCTAATGTTAAGGCACTGACCCGCCACCATAGCCCATAGGCTTCATATCTCTACGGCATTGAGCGACCCTGGGTTACCAGCTCGTCTAAGGTATGAGCTGGATAACACCTTGTGTAGGTATCGGAGCGCCTGTGAGATCAGCATAGTACTCTTCGCTGTATCGTGGTCATATAACACTCCCGGTAGGGCTATGGTAGCCCAATGGTCACGTCGGACCGGGGAACTATCATCCCATCACCTAATGGAAGACCCATAGCCTCTACGAACCGTTGGCGGGTGATGCTGAAGTGATATCCGTCAAACCAAAACTGTACCACCTCGGGCTCTGTGTCTGATCTCTAGAACCCTCCATAATGCAGCGTAGGTAAAACCTGCCGCACCGCCTCAGGGTAAGTCGGGAAGGCATCCGATAGAAACTCCGTCCATTCGGCGCTCGCTATCAACGCATCGACCTCATCTGCCATCCCTAAGGCTTCCAGGAACGGCCTAGAGATGAAGTGGCTAGCTCGGAACTCCACTTGAGCCAATGCTCTGTATCTCTCTTGAGCGTCAGGGCTCATCCACTCAGGAGCCTGCAGCTCAGGCTGACCCTGCGGGACACGTCGATGAGGAGGCATCCTGAGATAATAATAAATAAAAAACGTAATTAGTCATAAAACAAATTGTATCCCGACAGGGACATGTCCCAGCCCCTTGCATAAGGAGGCGAGAAAACTAGCGTGTGATAGATCTTAAGTCCCTCCGGGCATAAAAAATGAAATAACAAAGCAAAATTAGAGTCAGATTAGATCAATTAATTAAAAACACAAAAATTTGGGCAGCACCCAGGCAAGGGTGTTCCCAACCTCATGCGAAAAAAACAAAAGCACAGGCCCCAGGCCCCAACCAGAGCATAAACATTTATCTTCTGACGTTTTAGAGCTAAGCATGGGAAAATCCTATTCTGGGCATATTATAATTAACCGCAAATTATATCTAGTTCATTTAAAGATCATGCCTTATCCAAAAGATTCAAACTAAACTAATCTTAATCTAGTCAACAGTGTACTTAATCTAGTCAACAGTACAATCCAACATTCATGCAAAACTGGCCAACAATTATATTAAAAATGACTATTAAAGCAACGTATATATATAGAAACATGCAAAATAATAATCAAATAAAGAACAAGCAGCATTTAGGCATTATAAAAGTGAACGAATAACGCATTATAACTTATTTGTTGTTTATAAAAACTAAAAGAAGTAGAAATAAATAAATAAAAAAAAATTATTTACCAACCTGTAGTGTGCAGAAAACAGAAACTAGATAAAAAGTAAAATTCTGGTAGATGCGCGGCAACACAAGGATCACGAAAATGTAAATAAAAATGCAAAAAAGTGAAGAAATAAGAGAGAAAAAGCCAAAAACCTGCAAAAACCGTCGGTTAAGAAGAGAAGAAGAGGAAAAGAAACCGCTACCCCGTCGGTTACAACCCCTTATATAGTTTTTGTGATCGATGGGCTAGCCGTCTCCAGGAGCGAGCGGCGGTCTGACTGTCTGTCGCTCCAGATTCCCGTATCAAATGCGCAATAAATGCTAGTGACAAATGTAATGATGATGCATGCATTCTACCAGGTGTCATCGAGGGACGGTCAGGCCGTCTGTGATGAGGAATGGGCAGGCCGTCTATGGATCTTTCCTTCAAATTCCACCATTTTCTTGAGCTTTTCGACTTCTTCATTGTTTCTTGCTTGCTTTTTCCAATTTTTAACTTTCAAGAATGACTCCTCCCTCTTTTCAAAGGATGTACCGCATTCTGGACGATACACACACTTGGGAATACAGCGCTCTCACCCCACTGTCTGGGCTGAAATTCTTACGCAGGGTCAAAAGAGACCACAACCTCCTCTCGGCTGCAGCTCACTTCTGGAACCCCCACTTTCACGTCTTCAAATTTACTTATCAGGAACTCTACCCCTTGCCTGAAGAATTCGCTGTCATCACTGGAACATGGTACTCTCCCAATGCTCTACCCTGCATTCCTTGCTGCGGTCTGATTCAAACCCAGGACATTGCCCTCTCTCTTGGCATAACTCCCCACGAAGCTGCTCGGCTAGTCCCACTGGACTTTACATTTTCCTTGGAACTGCTGATTGAAGCTTTGGACAGATTCTCTGATGTCCCCACATATCGAGCAAGCATTGTATTTTTATTCTGCATGATGAGATTCTTGTCCGTAACCTCAAAGGATTTGTTTGGTGATCTTCGCTCGTTCAAGGTTTTTGATGGTTTTCATCATGGACTGAAACCTTTTCCCCTCATCTTAGCTGAGACCATTCTAGGCTTGGACTCCGTCTGCTCTGGATCCACTGCCTTGCCTACTGGGAGCCCCTTATTACTCCAGGTACGTCATTATTCTAAAAGGTAGTGCGTCCCTTATGGATTTTCACACTAGCTTTTCTTAACGGGAGATGCGTCCTTTTGGAATTTCACACAACCCAGTGCCTAACTTTTGCCTGAAGTAAACCCAACTTACTCCAGCGGCTTTTTTTTTTTAGATTTGGCTGCAGGAGAAGCTGAACTTGCTGTCGGAACCTCCTCCTCGAGTCATCCCTCAATACTCGCCAAGACATTTCCTCCCACGTTAACGACTATATTCATTTGCCACTCCTGATGACGGCATTGCTATACTCAGTGGGGTAGCAGATGAGGGCATCGGTTTCACTCATGCTTGGCTTCCCTTACCTCACACAATCATCGATGGACCTTCAGGATGTGTTCCCCCACGCGGGCTTCGTCAAGCTACTTTTTATGTTGCTGCCCGGTGTACTTGTCAACTCGGGATAACTCAAGATGTGGTGAAAGTCCCCTTATCCTTCCAAGGAGGGAATCTTTCTGCTGCTTTTGTTTCTCGCTACCACGAGTTATGGCACTGCCTACCGGCAAAGACTGTCATGCCTTCTCTTGAAACTCATTCTGTGATATCTACCAGTGAGTATAAGAGGTGGATACTTAGTCCAGAGTCTGACAACAAAACACGACAACTCAAGCATTTGGCTGGCGAGAGTAGCAGTAGGACGTAGTTTAGCTTAAATCTGTATGTTTTCCAAGCAATATGTATCTTTTCAAAGCAGAACTGGAAACGATGAGAATGAAAATAACAATTCTATATTTTTCACAAAATTGTGTACATTTCCATGCAATTTCGGCATACATGATTGCTATTTGTCACTAATTCAACTGCATAAACCATATTAATTCATAAAACCAAATATTAATAGCACCAGACTCCTGTTACCAATCGGCCCTCTCGGGTTTTCTCGATTGGACATTTTCTCTCATGCCTCTAATTTTTGCACAGGATGCCGTTTTTCGGTTTTCACCCTGTCGAGGCGCCCGATTTTAGCAAGGCCGCCTTTTTCAGTTTTCGACCCGCGGGGCATTTATTTCTCTTCTTTTGATTTTGGTCTTAGCCATGGAACCTTTTCAGCCTGTTAATGTTGACCGGCTCTTTGAACTCATTGCCATCACCGTCTGCTAAAATCGCTGCTCCTTTCGATAACAACTTCTTGAGGATAAAAGGTCCTTACCATGTCGGTCTGAACTTTCCTCGGATGTCTGGCGCACCTGGTCTCATTTGTTTGAATAACAAATCTCCCTCCTTTAGTGGGTTCTTCCTGACCTTCTTCCCAAACGTCCTAGCAAGTCTTTTCTGGTAGACCTGGTTATGGTAATAGGCTCTTAGTCTACCTTCATCCAGCGTGTTCAAATGCAACAACCGATGCTGTATCCACTCAGCTTCCGGTATTTGAGCTTCCACAACTACCCTTAACGACTTGAGCCCTATTTCAACTGGCAGGATCGCTTCTATCCCATACACCAAGGAATACGGCGTAGCTCCCGTAGACGTTCTGACTGCCGTCCTATAACCCCAAAGCGCGAAAGGCAATTTCTCCGCCCAGTCTTTATAACTCTGCACCATCTTAGCCAGAATCTTTTTGACATTCTTATTAGCGGCTTTGACTGCGCCATTAGCCTGAGGGCGATATGGAGATGACTTATGATGCTCAATACCGTACTTCTGAAGTAACTTCTTCATTTCTCCCATGAACTGGACCCCGTTATCGGACACCACGTGATGCGGAAGGCCATATCTGCAGATCAAGTTTCTCTCAATGAATTTTGCCATATCCCGTGCATCCACCTTTCTGAAGGACTCTGCTTCTACCCACTTGGTGAAGTAGTCAATTGCGTCTATAATGTATCTGTGTCCATTGGAGGCCGTGGGTCGGATCTCTCCAATAATATCAATCCCCTAAGAGGCAAATGGCCACGGCGATGTTAAACTGTGTAATTCTGACACAGGCAGGTGCCTCAAATCTGCATACTGCTGGCACAGCTGGAAGTTCTTCACATACTTCGAGCAATCTTTGTCCATAGTGAGCCAGTAAAATCCCTGCCTCATGATTTTCTTGGCTAACATCAAGCCATTCATATGGGCTCCACAAACACCGGCATGGGTTTCTTCCATTACCTTCTTAGCCTCTTTTTCGCCTAGACATCTCAATTATATCCCATCAGCCTGTCGCTTGTACAACACTCCGTTTATGGATATGAACTGAGTAGACAACCTGTGAATCAATCTCTTGTCTTTCTCTATAGCTTCCTCTGGAAAGGTCACATTTTCTAGATAGTTCATTATATCATAATACCACGGCTTCCCATCCACCACATCTATTTCTGTTACTGATTGTGCCTCGAAACTAGGTCTATCCGAGCTAAAAATCAAAATCGGCCTCATGATTACCTCTTCCAGATTGTCCCATATTGATACCAAAGTAGCGAGCGCGTAAGCCAGCTGGTTTTCGTCCCTCGGGATGAAATAAAATGCGCACATTTCAAATTGATCGCCCAGATTCTTCAAGTGCTTGACATAAGGCATCAGTCTTTCTTCTTTAACAGCCCATTTGCCTCGAATTTGATTAATTACCAGGGTAGAGTCCCCGAACACCTCAATGCTCTTTGCCCCCAAGGCTAACAGTGCTTCCAATCCAAAAACACATGCTTCATATTCAGCCTCATTATTGGTAGCCTTGAACCTCAGTTTCTTGGCCAGGGGGAGTTTCTCATTTTCTGGGGTTATTAGAATAATTCCTACTCCTGCTCCCTTGTTGTTCACGGCTCCATCAAAGTGCAACTGCCACCCCTGAACCGCAATCGCCCCGACGTCCTCATCTGGGAAGTTGAGCTCACATGAGTCTCCTTGAATCGGGTTCTCTGCCAGAAATTCAGCCACTGCATGCCCCTTGATTGTAACACCCCTTACCCGTACCTAAGCGATCCCATCCAATAAGGAGTGAGATGCCGTATGAGTAGAGGTGCCACCACACAGATACAGAATAGACATACATCCATACATAAACATACATACCGAAATACAGGGTAATTTAAAACTTTACAAAAACCATTCATGAAATAAGTTGATCATGCATTAATATAATGGAAAAGATTACATTACTGTTTGATCAACCCAAAGGTACAAAAGATAATTATATATCCCATAATACATGTACATAAACGGAAGCTATTACAAAACTGACATCAGAGAGTTCTATACAAAAAGAATCCTCAAAATACAAAAATAAAGCCCTTCACTAAGACCCTGCTATATTGGCTTCGATGGCGGTGACTCTCCCAAAGCAAAACTCCTTCCGCACCTGCACGGGTAAACACACCGTGCTAAGCGATAAATGCTTAGTGGGGAAACACACAAATCGAATGGACGGCCATTCACAATGGTCGTCAAGCAAAGCACATACAGATGGCATAATCAGAAATACTCATTAGATATGAATATAAACAAATGAACATATAGAGTCATACACTTGATATCATATAACTGCCTTCATATTATCTCATTATAACACAAATTCAGGTAAAACATTCTCATAATTATCAAAACAATTAAAAGCAATCAAGCACCTGCTGACTCAAATTAGTGGATAACGAGTGAATAGACAGTACTTTACGGGTACGAGCCGGTTACGGACAGTACCTTACGGGTACGAATCGAGAAACCAATTTTACTTTTAACTTTCACAAAACATTTTCAAAAGGGACATTAAACAAGATCCAAACACAAAGGGGTTCGCGAGGAACCAAGTGGGGACCTGATCAGGGTCCAAACTGAACGAAGGGCTACAGCTAAGAGACTCTATTAGGCATGCCTAACTATCCACTAGACTGACTCTTGCAGGCTAAAAATCATACAATTAACGTCCACAGTTCATTTATAATAATACAGATTCATATACCTTAATTAACCCGTACATGCGAACATTAACCATCTTACCATTACACAGCTCATATTAAGTGACAAAGAGTGCAAAAATCCATAATTAAACTTCCCTAAATCATGTGACATAAACAGGATTTTATTGCAAAAACAGAGTAGGTCACGGTAGTAATCAAATTGGTTGCCACCGTGACATACCAAAGATCTTTGGCAGAATGCAAGTCTGGGGTACCTCACGGTGGTAACTAGACTAGGTTGCCACCGTGACATACCTAGACCCCAAAACAGAAAGCACCTTTGGGGTACCTCACGGTGGTAACTAAACTAGGTTGCCACCGTGACATACCCACTGCCCAGAACAGAAGCTAAAGTCTGGACACCTCACGGTGGTGACCAGATTGGTTGCCACCGTGACATATTCAAACTCTGGACAGAATGCATTTGGTTCATGCCTCACGGTGGTAACTAAATAGGTTGCCACCGTGACCCACGCCCAGACGCGAATCCTAAAGGCAAATTTCCAGATTTTCAAGCCAAAATCCCACAACTCTCACATCAAACAACATATCCACACTCTAATAATAATAATAAACCAAATCAACATCATTGAATCATGCCATTAACAAATCCTACTCATGGATTCAAAGAACAATATCAATTTACATAATCCATTCAATCACTATTCATACCCCAATTCCATCAAACTCACATTGGTTCCCAAAACACACAATCAAGGTTTAATAAACAAAGAGAACCAAAACCCATAATATAATAACTAGTAAAAACATCAAGAACATCAAAATTTCCAGAATTTCATTCAATTAAACATGCCAACTATTCAAATAGCACAAATTCCCAAACCTCAGAATTAGAAGCTCTATCACTTGGTTCCACTAGATCCAGCAACTTCCTTGCCTTTAGGATCTCTTGGAGGCTCAGCTAAGCAACAAACCACAAAAATACACAAACTCAAAACCCTAATTTAAAACCTTAAACCAGAAAATAGGAAGAGAAGAAGAAGAACTTGAACAACAGCAAAACCAAAAGCATAAAGCTTACCAATCAAACACGAGGAGCAATTAATTCCCACCACACCAACTTGAATCCAAGCAAATCACTTAGAGAAGAGCAAAGAGGAAGAAGAAGAGGGAAGGAGAAGGGAGAACGGGAAAATGGGGTTTGGAAATCTGAATTTCCCCTTTTCCTCTTTCTCTTTCCTTTCTTTTCTCCCCCTTTACACTTGTTAACATCTTAGTGGAGGGCATTAATCACTCACACACTAGATGCACATGTCACACATACACAATAAAACACTCCAATGATGCACCCTACACATTTATGAGCAACACACACAATGCTCTCTCATCTAACACATACACTATGATATGCTCACATGCATATAATCACAACTCCACTTATGCACACCTTATTTCTATATGCACACCGACACCGGAATAAAACCACAAAACATGCAATATTCTCAAAATGCACTTATGATATGCCAAACACATACAAATACATACTCACATATATGGCTCATTCTCCTAGGGGGCAAACGGGGTGTGACATTGATGGTTTTCCAAGTGATATACTCCACATCAAATTCTTGCAACAACAACAACCATCTTCCCATTTTCCCAAGCAATGACGATGCTTCCTGCAAATACCTTAGGGGATCCTGCTTTCGCCACCGCTTGAACCTTATAAGAATGGAAGTAATGCCTCAACTTCCTAGATGCCCAAATGACAGCGAGGCAGATCTTTTCTACTTCTGCATATTTGATTTAATAGGCGAGGAACTTTTTGTTGAGATAATAAATCGCAAACTCCACCCCAAACTCATCCTCCTGAGCCATCATGACACCTACAGAGCTATCCTCTACGGCTAAATACAGAATCAAAGGCTTGTTTGGTTGTGGCGGCCTTAGCACGGGCGGATTCAGCAGGTATTCCCTGATGGTATCAAAGGCCTTTTGACAATCTTCATTCCATGTCACAGGCTGATTCTTCTTAAGGAGCTTGAAGATCGGCTCACAAATCGAAGTCAACTTGGCAATGAATCTACTGATATACTGTAATTTTCCCAAGAAACTCCTTACGTCTTTCTCCTTTTGAGGCACTGGTATCTCTCTGATGGCTTTCACTTTGTCCTAGTCAATCTCAATCCCTCTCTGGCTGACTACATGTCCCAACAGCTTTCCTGATGTGCCCCGAAAATACACTTCTTAGGATTTAACCTCAGGTTGTATTTATCTATTATGGTGAAGAACTTTTCTAATGCTTCAAAATGGCTATCCTTGGTGGCTGACTTGATCATCATGTCATCCACATAAACCTCCACTTCTTTATGGATCAAGTCACTTAAAATCTTCGTTGCCATCCTTTGGTAGGTAGCGCCTGCATTCTTCAAACCAAAAGGGATCACCCTGTAAGCATATGTCTCCCACTCTGTGATGAATGCCGTTTTGATCCGATCAATTATCTTGTTGAGGATCTGATTGTAACTAGCATAACCGTCCCCAAAGCTATACATCGCACAATTGGCGGCACTATCTATCAGCACATTAATATGGGGTAAGGGGAAATCATCCTTAGGACAAGCTTTGTTAAAATCCCGATAGTCCACGCATACTCTCACCTTTTCATTCTTCTTGGCCACAGGGACAACATTGGCTAACCACGTGGGATACTGCACCTCAACTGGAAACTTGGCTTCGATCTATTACCAGATCTCTTCCTTTACCTTATCTGCCCATTCTAGTCTGAGCCTTCTTAGCTTTTGTTTCACAGGTTTATGATATGGGTATGTCGGAATGGCATGTTTTGCGATGGTTTCGATCGATCCTTGGCATGTCTTCGTAGGTCCAGGCAAAGACTTTTTCATACTTTTTTAACATTCTCTCAAATTTTTCTCTCTCCTCAGGAGTCATATTTTATGCTATCAAAATTTCTTTCGGGTTTTTCGAGGTTCTAAGATAAATGGATTTGCATCAGAAGAATCAATATCACATATAGATGGAATATGATCATGATCATGCATGTCGAAATTATCAGAAACATCATACAAGTAAGCAAAATCATTCATTTCATTAATAAAATTAAAACTGTCATTTACATCATCAAAAGGTTCGGGAATGAAAAGACAATCTAAACCAGCTTCCTCCTCTTCCCTCGTTGGATCTGCCTTTGCCGATGGTCCTGCATCAGCCGGGTTAAATGAAAGCTCTTCGTCCACCCCTTGAATTGTTTCTTCTATCTTCGCTTTTCCTTTGAAGTGAGCGGCTACCATGGCCTTAGTCACAACCTCCTCGGGCTCTTCTCTGTCCCAGATAGCTTTGTTGGTCAAGACCTCCTCATCCCAAAAGTCCTCAGCTGACTTGATCATCCCAACATCCCAATCATAGACGTCGTTGAATACTTCAAAACCTGGCACAATCTTTCCATTGACCACTGAGGTTCGGTTTCTCCGGTGTACGTATAGATTGCTGCCGCAGGCACAAAACTTTCCCAAATGTGAGGAACTTTCTTTGTTGGTTTCGCCCCTCTCTTTATCTCACCTTCATATCCTAGCCCTCTTCTATCTTTTTGACCCTTAGTATCAATGACTCCTGGCAATCCTTGGGAATTCCTGCCTAACCCAGCACCTGGAAGGAAGGACATTTTCTTCATCATGGCTAACACCTGAGGGCTACCATCTATCGACTCTTCCTCATTGATCACAGCTACATGGAACCCATTAAAAGGCTGTCTTGCTATCTCAAGTATAGAAACCTGATTCTCCCTCGCAGCCTTGATGGTCACCACTTGCCCTTACTGTGGTATCTTGACCATTTGGTGAAGTGTAGAAGGAACACCTCCCAGTTTATGAAACCACGGCCTTCCCAACAAAACTGAAAAATTGGCGGGGATAGGCAAAACAACAAACTCCACCTCAGTTTCTATTGGCCCCGTTCTGACCATCGCTTTGAAAGTTCCCGAAGCATGCCTGCGAGAATTGTCATATGCTGTGATGGTCAAATCAGACTTAGCTAATATATCTTCCGTTACGCCAAAAGCTGCTATTGCCACCTGTGGGCATACATTGATTGTTGAGCCATCATCCACCATCACACAAGATGTGTGCTTCTGGTTGACCTGAGCCCGAATATACAAAGGGCGATTATGGTTGCGACCCTCTACTGGCAAATCCGCGTTTGTAAACACCATATCTTCTCCGACCCCTCCTTTCACTACCTCCAGAAGCTCGGTGGGCGAAATTGTTGTAGCCACAGTCGTCTGGCATAAGGCCTCTACCAATCTCTGCCTATGGGATGGGGACTGCCTCAAAAGATCCCAAATTGAAATTTGTGCTGGCGTCTTCTGCAGTTGTTTCACTATCTGATCCCCCACTGGCTCCTTCTCTTTTCCTTCTTGGCCTTCCAATGGCTCCTGAGGCCTGGCTACTTCCAGCACTACCCTTCCACTGCAAGTTACAGCTCCCACTTTCTTCTTGCCTTTCTTCTCTTCTGATCCTTCCTCATCTGAACCCCACAGGTCAGGAAACTCAATGCCGTTTTCATCATCACTTCCACTCTCACTAGTGGACCAGCAATCAATTGCTGCAGCAGGCATCACTTTTTCACTCCCCTGATAGAGGTTTGTGATAATAGTGTTTGCATTGCTTTCGTATAACTCTTTCAGAACGAACCCTTACGGTAGGCTAGATCCTATCATGAACACAGGCGGGGGCACCTTGTTATACCCGGCTTTCTTCTGGCCTTCCCTCTTCTCAGGGTCAGTAATTTGCTTTGAATCGATTAAATCCTGAATGACATGCCTCAAAGCTTTGCAATCATCAGTCAAATGTCCCGTGTGCTAATGGTAAACACAATATTCATTATCTTTGTGACCCGGTATCCCCTGAGTCCTAGCAGGTCTCGGCGGTAACGGCTGCAATTTCCCTTCTTTCATCAACCTCTTCAACACCCATGACAGGGATCTCCCCAAATTTGAAAAATGCCTTGTGGTTGCATTAGCGACTGACACCTCGACTGTGTTCCTCACGCTACCACTGGAACCCGCTGGCCTACTTGCCCCCTGAGGGTGGCTTCCTTTCCTAGCATAATTCTCGCCACTCGCCTTCTGAGCCAGATACTCTCCTTCTGCCTCAATGGCTATATCCTTCAAGGACTCCCAATCTCTCAACCCTTTCATCTTCAATCCGTCTCTTAGATATGGGCTCGCATTTTTAATAAATAGACGAATCTGGTCCTGAGTGTCGGGCTTCCTCTTCATCTCCATTACCCGGTTCCTCCAACGTATTAAATATTCATGAAAGGACTCACCTGCCTTCTGTTGCAGCAACTCTAAATCCTTTAGGGTAACTTCCATCCTTGTACTGCAATCATACTGTCTCAGGAATTCTTCCGTCAACAAATCCCAATCCTCCTTAGTCCGACGATCTAAACCATGGTACCAATCCATCACTGGACCAGTCAAGCTCAAAAAAAAATATTCGACCTTCTGTCTCCTTGTCAAAGTGGTACCCTTTATTACTAATGAGTACTGCTTAATATGTGCTGCGGGATCAAAAGTACCACCAAACTTTGGAACATCTGGCATCTTGAAGTTCATTGGGATAGGGTCATCTCCATCCAACTCTTTATCTTTCAAACTCATCCCTTGACCCTTCGTCAGAGTCCTAGCCATTGCCTCGAATCTCTCTTCCAGCTTTTTCCATACAGGCTCCTCGGTTTGGGGGGCCATTCCTTTCTGAGACATGCGCTCTTCGCGATCTTCATCTGAATCTTCATCCAAACCCAGAACTTGCTTTCCTCTCTGAACCCCCAAAGTTGTAGCTCTAATGTGAACTGGTGGAGGGTGGCCTTCTTCTGTTGGATTTACTTTGACCTCTTTCGTCTCATTGCTTCTCATTGGAGGAGGTGGTGGATTCTGCAGGACCATCTGCTGGGCCATAGCAGCCATCATATTCATCATGCGATTCTCAAAATCCTCAAACCGGTGTCCCACTTCTTTCGCAATCATTGCCCGTGTGGCATCACTCCCCTTTGGTGAATTCGACATCTCTGAAGTAGTACGACTGCTTTTTGAAGGAATCTTTGAAAGGCTTCCCCTTTCTGGCAGCTCAAGCACAGGATTCTGGATCAACCGTCCCCCGGGACCTCTTGCCCACCTAGGCAGATCTATAATGGCTGGAAATAAAAAGGGTTAGAATGATGCATGAATGCAATGAAATGCATGATCGTGATATGCAACACCCACAAATCACATGCAAGCACATAGGTCCTTCCAACCTTATTGCTCCCACACACGCGGTCATACAGTCTTTCCTAGGTGGGATTAGCCCATGGGTCAACAGGGAACCCAATGGACGCGCATGGTGCGCGGTGAAAAACCGGCAGCATAACACTCCTAAACTAATGCACAAGCACATGAATAATGATCTTTATATATTTAGGTAATCCAAATACATTGACATGGCCCTACCGGGGCATGAAAGCCTTTGGCTAGGTAGCCAAACAAGATATTTGGACTCATCCAATACATAAGGATCCATACAGTAGGCACGATATTACAGTTCATTTCACCTAAGGGAAGTATCTATGGCAATTACATGAGCTTTAGTCAAGGGTGGTGTTACTTTAGGGCTACCCAAGCATGGTCCCTGCCAACAGGTCTAGCTCATCATGAGCATAATGACCGATTGGGTCACCATTTGATATACCATGATGGTACGAGGTTTGGGCTGGTGGTTATCCTTAACACTTCCCTATATTGAGTGAACATAGGGTCATGCTTCGGGAATGCATCGGGGCTGATAGAGGGATCAAACTAACATAATCTAAAGCTCTAATGAGATGCAATGCAAATTTGAGAGAAAGCGAATTTATAAACTAAAACTTAATTATAAATTTTAATCAAGGTATTTTCAAATCAAAGTCTCGAACCGTAGTCCCCAGTGGAGTCGCCACTGTGACGCGCGTCGAACCCCATGGGCGACCCTTGACCGCCCGCTTGAGGGCAATCGGGTAAAATGAGGTTCGTTTACAACTTGCGACGAATTGCAAGTGCGTCTATTTTGGGCAACAAAGAGGTTTAATGGAGTCGCCACCCAATAAAACATTGGGAAAGTTCCTCTCACCTAGGAGAGCCTAAGACAGCGCAAGTATCCATTTTGGGCCAACCAAAAGGGGTCTTGGAGGATGAACCTCTCTCCCTTGGAGCCTAGGATTTTTAATTAAGTCTTTTGGTGGGACACAAGAGGTGTCTTGGAGATCCCATTGAAATGGGTCTCTCGCCTCGTTGAGCCCAAAGACCAGAGATAGGTTCAGGACTTCTCATCTATTTCTACCTTGATTAATTGTACAATTAAATTTTGAGCTTATTAATTCGCTTTCTCTCCACACAATGCAATTTAGTTAAGGCGCAATTATCCATTTTGAAAGCGATAAATAATAAAATAAAGAAAACATCTAAAATGAAATACAATAACACTAGGAGCGGAATACAACTCCCATTTTAGAAGTGCAAACCATAAAAATAAATTAGATAATAAATGGGACAGAACAATCCCCCAATAAATAATAAATAAATAAAATTGGGACAGAATAATCCCAGAAATAAATAAGTAAATAAATGAATAAATAAATAACCACATACGAAAGATTAAAATGTAACATACACAAATCGGGCTATTAATTGGGAGGACATTGGTCCTTGACTTTGATTATTAAAAAAATAATTTTCGGTGATGAATTCATTGGATAGGAAAATAGGACATTGGTCCTTAATTTTGTTAAAACCCCAATTAATTACTATAAAACACTAGTCTATTTTTATTTGAGCGAGATAAAATAATTTGTATATAATGAAGACTAAGAATAAATAAATAAATACGTTAACAAAAGGTATAAGTTAATAGAATTAACCAAAAGGAGTACTCCCTGGATGTGAACGGCGACCTCATCTCAAAATCACCTCACCAAAAAACAAGAAAATGGCATTTCACAAAAATAATAAAATATGTGAGTATTAAAAAAAAATCCAAAATTAACCAAAAACCAAGATAAAGCTATAAGAATAATAAATAATAAAATCAGGTAAGGTTAAGAAAAATATGAAAATAACTAAAATAAATTAAACAGAACACGTGTCCAGAATATTTACCCTCGGATTTTACCTTTGAATGAAAATTTAGTTGGATTTGATCCCACGCGTTTCACGAGAAGAAAACAAAACCAATGAGATTTGTTGAACCTTTTGGAGTGAAAAACGGATTCTTTTTTATAGGGGTAAAATGAGAATTTTTCCAACCTCAAAAAAGTGTGAAATTTCCCATTTTATAGAAAAACACGACCTACGGGCGTTGGAGGCTAACCGACGGTTGAAATTTCCCATCATCCTTTAATTTACAGTTGAAATTAATATTTATAATGTTCTAAACAATATGTCCCTTGAGTTGTCCCATCAAAAAGGTTGCAAATGTTGGTGGAGAAACGTGACTTTTTAATGCAATGCTTGAGATAATGTGTCTAACGGATACTTCTATCGTGCTCGTGACAGAGCAGGTTAGCACCTTGCTTTCCTCCGCATCATGTTGCGACCTCGCGATTGGCTGCCTTGCTCGTGACAATGTGTAACACCCCGAAATAGCCCTAGAAGAATTATAGAATTTGGTTCAAGAAAGACTAGTGTTGTGCGTGTGAGTCCTGTCGCGAGCGCGGCAAGCGTCGTGGGCGCGACAGAACCACTTCAGTGATAGGGTAGTTAATTGGCCTTTTTAATTTGTAATTTTGTAGGAGAGCGACACATGGCACCGTAGGGAAGTGACAAGTGGCAATGGATTAATTTATGTTAAGAGAGATTAAGAGTTAAGAGAGGAGATTAGGATTATTTAAAAAGGGAAAGAAGATAGCTATGTAATTAATTGGGGTAGATGGCATTTATTGCTATAGTAATTTTGGGATTTGACTTAGACTATCTGCTTCTTTCTTCTTCTTTTCACGTGAGTTTCTTTCTTTTCCTTTGCCCTGCTCTTTCTTTCGTTTCTTCTTCCTTCTTTACACTGTTTTGAGTGATTCATTTGTGTTGGCTTTGAGAAGAGGACTAGTAGAGCTTGATTAGGTATCCCAAGAAGGTTAGTAATGCCATTTAGTTCGTATTGGTCTTCTTTTTCTATTTTATTTCTGTTTTTGATTTAAAGTAAAAAGAGAAGAGTAACCTTGGTATTTTGAATGGATTGTGCATGGAAGCTGTGGACAAGAGGCTCAATAAAGGCAAAGAGAAGGTCGGAGCCGAGTAGAGAACGCGGTTAAACGTCCTAGAGGTAGGGATCGTGTGCGGTTTTCCTATTTTGCATGTATTATGATTTTGAATGTTCAATAGAGATGTAGTTGTATAAAGAAATGTATTTGGAGCTTAATTAGCTCAATTGTTTGTTTAAGTGTGTGAAATCATTCTGATTGCTTGTAGTGTTTCAACATTGAAAGTAATTGTGTAAGTTGAGTGAATAATTAGTTGTGAGCATGATTTATAGGGCAATTACATGTTAAAAAGATGAGTGGTTGCATGTGGAAATAAAAGAGTCGGTTTGGGTTGTGTTTAAGTTTATCGGTGTGTGGATTTTGCCTTTGGAATTGGGGAAAACGTTTCTGTCGCGAGCGCGACACCAGTTGAGGTCGCGACAGAATCGCGTCTTTCATTTCCGTGGGAAACGAGTTGAAAATTGGGTTTTCAGAAATGTGAGGAGGGAGTCACGTCACGTGATGAGCAGTCACGCCGTGATCCCTGCCTTGGTGAGGCGTGAGATGGCATCACGCCATGTGAGGCCTCTCTCTTTGTGAGGAGAGAGTCACGTCACGTGACGAGCAGTCACGCCGTGACCCTTCCCTCGGTGAGGCGTGAGATGGCATCACGCCACGTGATGTCCCTCTCTCGCTGTGAGGATCCGGTCACGAGGCGTGAAGGGTAGTCACGCCGTGATCTTTCTTCCAGGTGGGCGTGAAGAGAAGCAGATCGTCGCGAGCCGCAATCGCGAGATCGCCTCGCGACGATCTTGTTTCCTTAGGCTACTGTCGCGAGCGCGACACAAGTCGCGATCGCGACAGTGAGCTTTTTCCCGCTTGTTTTGTCCTGTTTTGGCCTTTTGTTCCTGTTTTGAGTTGTTAAATGTTTAAATGGGTCTTGTATGTTATCATTTAGCTTGTATTTAGTTTTAAATTATCTTTTAAACTTCTTATATGATTAATAGTAATTAAATGTACATGATTTGTAAAAGTTATACATGTAATTAAATATATTTAAATCATAGTAAATAAATTGATATCAGTGCACAGTATATGAGTTGTGAGAGCCTGATCACCGTTATAGTGGATAGATAAGCATGCTTATAAAGGGCTAGAGCGCAGCTGCTAGAGTTGGCCTTAATTGTGCCCAGAGTTAGAAATACCTCGTGTATTTCACAGAGTTTGAGTTAATTCTCCACATGTATGATACTGGAAACAGTATCCAGAGTTACCCGTATCCACCATGAAAGGAATTCAGGCTTATTGTTATTGCTAGTGTATAGTGAACATGAAATGATCAGATGTGGTGTTATAAGTAAATGTTAAAGTACATGAGATTAATGCTATGTTTATATGAAGTCATATGCATGAGTTGTTTGAGCAGTGCATGTGACATGTATATTTTATTTGTGACTTCGAAAGAAGTCCTTTGCATTATTTTCATCCCCACTAAGCGTTATCGCTTAGCACGGATGTTTGTTTCCGTGTAGGTTGACAAGTGCGGACCAGTGAAAGCGTTCATCTGCAAGTGAAGGCCACTAGGAGTCTTTTTGCTATGCCCTTTTTGTATAAGATAGAATTAGAGTTTGTGATGTTTTGAGTAACATCATTATGTATATAGAGAGTTTAGTCTCTACATATAATCGTTAAATGTATTTGTATATGTATCGTAAATGAATATGTAATAACTATATAACTTTTGTATTTGTATAGTTTATATGTATAATAAAAGTAATTTTTGTTTGGGCCCAACTTATTTCTAATTGTTTATTATTACCGCTTCCGCTAATGCATGTAAAGGTACACGTATATGTCCGCGTAGCGCCCCGATATTCCTTACCGGGGGTATGGGGGTGTTACATTTAGTGGTATCAGAGCTCTAGGTTAATTGGTTCAGGATTATAAGATGATAGAGTATAATACTAGTGTATATGTTTGAGTTGTCTAGAATGTGGCCTAATGCAGATACTGGTTTTGTAGGGTCTAGATGGAGTCCGACCCGAGTGAGCATGTAGGAGAGACTACAGGCAGTGTGAATCCGGTTCGAGTGGATCCTCATGTACAAGCACGAGATAGAGAGGAAAGAGCAAGAGTTGTACAGGACAACCCGGAGCTGATGCAAGGGTTGGTGCAGATTTTGGATAGACTAACAGCTCCAAGGACACCATCGGATTTGATAAGAAAGAGAGGAGCTGAAGAGTTTCATGGGACATCTTTGGATCAATCCGAGATAGCAGAATTCTGGTTAGAGAAAACAGGAAGAATTTTGCAAGAAATCAGTTGTCCTCAGAATCAAAGAGTAGCTTGCGCTGTGTCATTGCTACAAGGTGCAGCATATGACTGGTGGAAGTTGATTATGAGGAATCCTCAGAGACCCATGGAGTTAACCTGGGATTTCTTTGTTCAAGAGTTTAGGGACAAGTTTGTAACTAAAGCATATAGAGATGCTAGATGGAAAGAATTTGTGACTTTCAAGCAGAAGAATATGACTGTTGCAGAATATGATAAAGAGTTTACTCGTTTGAGTAAATATGTACCAGAAGGAATGTTAACTGATGATTTCAGATGTAGGCAATTTGAAGATGGATTAAGAGAGAGTATTCGGGGACCTTTGTCTGCTATGGTTGCTTTGCAGCCAGTGGGTTATTATCCATTGGTGTTGGCAGCGATGAGAATGGAGGAATCTGAGTTGATAAAGCAAAAGAGAGAGCAGAAAAGAAGATTTCCAAGGGAAAATGAAAATTTTAGTAAAGGAGTGGGAGCAGTAAAAAGAGGAAAGGATGAGCAAGCATCGGTACAAGTACCAACTTCGGTTGGAAGTGTGAGACCGCCTACTAGTAGAGGGAGTATGGCCCCAGAATGTGAACACTGTAACAGACGTCACTGGGGCGAATGTAGAAAGCTCACTGGAGCTTGCTTCAAATGCGGTAGTACGGAGCATTTCCTTGCTCAGTGCCCTAAAACAAGAGAGAATATGGCATCACAAGTAAATAGAGAGAAAGGCAATGCGTCTGGGAATGTTAGAAGTGGAAGAGGACGAAGTAGAGCTGACAGACCGCCATCGGAAACAGTCGAGAGGCCATTTCCCGAGGATCAGCAACGTGTATATGCCATGACGGCTGAAGATGTGGAGGCGTTGATCGGAACTTCTAGTAAGTCCTCTTATTAGCTTATACAGTATATAGTTAAGTTAGTTGTTGAGTAGCGGGGGAAATTTCGAGGACGAAATTTCTTAAGGGGGAGAGATTTGTAACACCCCGAAATAGCCCTAGAAGAATTATAGAATTTGGTTCAAGAAAGACTAGTGTTGTGCGTGTGAGTCCTGTCGCGAGCGCGGCAAGCGTCGTGGGCGCGACAGAACCACTTCAGTGATAGGGTAGTTAATTGGCCTTTTTAATTTGTAATTTTGTAGGAGAGCGACACATGGCACCGTAGGGAAGTGACAAGTGGCAATGGATTAATTTATGTTAAGAGAGATTAAGAGTTAAGAGAGGAGATTAGGATTATTTAAAAAGGGAAAGAAGATAGCTATGTAATTAATTGGGGTAGATGGCATTTATTGCTATAGTAATTTTGGGATTTGACTTAGACTATCTGCTTCTTTCTTCTTCTTTTCACGTGAGTTTCTTTCTTTTCCTTTGCCCTGCTCTTTCTTTCGTTTCTTCTTCCTTTTTTACACTGTTTTGAGTGATTCATTTGTGTTGGCTTTGAGAAGAGGACTAGTAGAGCTTGATTAGGTATCCCAAGAAGGTTAGTAATGCCATTTAGTTCGTATTGGTCTTCTTTTTCTATTTTATTTCTGTTTTTGATTTAAAGTAAAAAGAGAAGAGTAACCTTGGTATTTTGAATGGATTGTGCATGGAAGCTGTGGACAAGAGGCTCAATAAAGGCAAAGAGAAGGTCGGAGCCGAGTAGAGAACGCGGTTAAACGTCCTAGAGGTAGGGATCGTGTGCGGTTTTCCTATTTTGCATGTATTATGATTTTGAATGTTCAATAGAGATGTAGTTGTATAAAGAAATGTATTTGGAGCTTAATTAGCTCAATTGTTTGTTTAAGTGTGTGAAATCATTCTGATTGCTTGTAGTGTTTCAACATTGAAAGTAATTGTGTAAGTTGAGTGAATAATTAGTTGTGAGCATGATTTATAGGGCAATTACATGTTAAAAAGATGAGTGGTTGCATGTGGAAATAAAAGAGTCGGTTTGGGTTGTGTTTAAGTTTATCGGTGTGTGGATTTTGCCTTTGGAATTGGGGAAAACGTTTCTGTCGCGAGCGCGACACCAGTTGAGGTCGCGACAGAATCGCGTCTTTCATTTCCGTGGGAAACGAGTTGAAAATTGGGTTTTCAGAAATGTGAGGAGGGAGTCACGTCACGTGATGAGCAGTCACGCCGTGATCCCTGCCTTGGTGAGGCGTGAGATGGCATCACGCCATGTGAGGCCTCTCTCTTTGTGAGGAGAGAGTCACGTCACGTGACGAGCAGTCACGCCGTGACCCTTCCCTCGGTGAGGCGTGAGATGGCATCACGCCACGTGATGTCCCTCTCTCGCTGTGAGGATCCGGTCACGAGGCGTGAAGGGTAGTCACGCCGTGATCTTTCTTCCAGGTGGGCGTGAAGAGAAGCAGATCGTCGCGAGCCGCAATCGCGAGATCGCCTCGCGACGATCTTGTTTCCTTAGGCTACTGTCGCGAGCGCGACACAAGTCGCGATCGCGACAGTGAGCTTTTTCCCGCTTGTTTTGTCCTGTTTTGGCCTTTTGTTCCTGTTTTGAGTTGTTAAATGTTTAAATGGGTCTTGTATGTTATCATTTAGCTTGTATTTAGTTTTAAATTATCTTTTAAACTTCTTATATGATTAATAGTAATTAAATGTACATGATTTGTAAAAGTTATACATGTAATTAAATATATTTAAATCATAGTAAATAAATTGATATCAGTGCACAGTATATGAGTTGTGAGAGCCTGATCACCGTTATAGTGGATAGATAAGCATGCTTATAAAGGGCTAGAGCGCAGCTGCTAGAGTTGGCCTTAATTGTGCCCAGAGTTAGAAATACCTCGTGTATTTCACAGAGTTTGAGTTAATTCTCCACATGTATGATACTGGAAACAGTATCCAGAGTTACCCGTATCCACCATGAAAGGAATTCAGGCTTATTGTTATTGCTAGTGTATAGTGAACATGAAATGATCAGATGTGGTGTTATAAGTAAATGTTAAAGTACATGAGATTAATGCTATGTTTATATGAAGTCATATGCATGAGTTGTTTGAGCAGTGCATGTGACATGTATATTTTATTTGTGACTTCGAAAGAAGTCCTTTGCATTATTTTCATCCCCACTAAGCGTTATCGCTTAGCACGGATGTTTGTTTCCGTGTAGGTTGACAAGTGCGGACCAGTGAAAGCGTTCATCTGCAAGTGAAGGCCACTAGGAGTCTTTTTGCTATGCCCTTTTTGTATAAGATAGAATTAGAGTTTGTGATGTTTTGAGTAACATCATTATGTATATAGAGAGTTTAGTCTCTACATATAATCGTTAAATGTATTTGTATATGTATCGTAAATGAATATGTAATAACTATATAACTTTTGTATTTGTATAGTTTATATGTATAATAAAAGTAATTTTTGTTTGGGCCCAACTTATTTCTAATTGTTTATTATTACCGCTTCCGCTAATGCATGTAAAGGTACACGTATATGTCCGCGTAGCGCCCCGATATTCCTTACCGGGGGTATGGGGGTGTTACACAATGTGCTTTCTCTTTCCTTTCTTCTTCTTCTGCTCTCTTCATTGGCTTGTCCTATCACGCTCGCGACATCTATCGCGCTCGCGATAGATTTCTTCTTCTCCTTTATTTTCTTTTCTTCCTTTCTTCTTTCCTTCTTCTTTTTCTCTTTTTCTCTTCACGACTCGTGCTCTCCTTCATGAGTTTTGCTCTGGATGTGTGAGTCATGCTTGGCTTCTTGACTCGTGCATTTTCTTCTTTTCTTTCTTTGGCACTTCCTGTTGCGCTCGCGACAGTAGCTTCTTTTCTGCTTCATTTCTGCTCCTTCTTCACATTTTCTCCCTTTTCTCCTACAAACACAAAACTTAACACAAAAACATAAAACACACCTATTTCTAGCATATTTAACTACCAATAAACATTATTTTAATTACAAAACTTTGACTAAATATGAGCTATTTAGGCTCATATCAAACCCCCACACTTAAACTTTTGCTTGTCCCCAAGCAAACATAACAACAAATGAACAAACGCATAACCCAAACTAACATGCTCACAATTTTGGAGCTCACATTCATATTTGGTTAACATTTGAAATTAACATGCATAAGCTTTCATCTTTTAACACATTAGCCTAAATGTGCAATTTCTTAAACACTATCATTGTTCATTAAACTTTAACTCCTATGTACAATTGGAAAACCATGAAATTGCAAAACACAAGAATGTTTGAACTCAAGAAATTGAATATCTTAACACATGTAAAGATTATTTCACACAAAGCATTGCCTAATGTAAATCTCACTCAAACACTTTATTTCTCAAGCACTCAATCACTCAATGTGTTTAAAGGTTAGTGTTTCTCTCATTCCTTTAATATGCCATTGCATACCATAAGCTTATAATTAGTAAAAATCTCCACTACTAGTATAAAGTAGTACATGAAATCAAAGGGTCTTATAAGGGTTATAACTTGGCTTAGGTTATGGTAGGATAATTTTGGTTTAAGTAGCTCATATTTGTGTAGAGAAAAATTATCACTATATCGTAAGAGATTTTAAAATAAAGTATAGCATGATGTTATGACATTCTAATTTACTTGTCTAACTCCCTTCTTAATGTCCATATTTTGGATAATTTCTTTTTTCACATTTTCTTTTCTTTTTCTTTTTTCTCTTTTTTTTTCATTTTTCTTTCTTTTTTTATATTGTGGGTGCATTTTATGCTCCATCCCACTTATTTGGTTTTTTTCTATTCTTTTTAGAAACTAGACTTTTCTAATATTGGACTTTTAAAAATAAGGGAATTCAACTTGTTCTTTTACTAAACTCATGCTTATACTAAACAAAATGTATCTCCTATGCTATAGCAATCCTAATTCTCTCCATAAAAAAAGGGTAACAAAAGAAATAGTTATTATTTAGCAAAGGATGTTGGCTAATTATGTACTTAACAACAAAAATAGGCTAAGGCTCAAAATTGGCTACCTAAAGTCAAAAGGTTAATTTTTAAAGCAAGCCAAAATGGGTTAATCTAAATGCCCTTTTCATTTCTCATGCACATCCCATACTAAATGTAATCTCAAAATTTACTAAAAATAAGTTCTAGAGGATATGGCATATAAAGGCTCTCATACAAGAAAATTTTTAATGTATAAGGCTCAAAATCTCACTTAAGCTATAGATCAAACTACCCTAAGCAATGAATTGCCAAAAAAATCTTTTTATACATGTGAAAAAATACTCAACTTAAAAAGAACCTACACTAAAGTGCTTTGCCAAGTCATGACATTCACTATGCACATTAGAATGCCAAAGTAAAATAAACAACGATATTGTTCAAGAATTTGACTACTTAGACTAAATTAAAAGAAATTCAAGCTATAGCATGCATTTATTCCCAAATAGGACCCAAATATACAAGCTCCAAAATCAAACTCACCCACAATCTACACATATATATGCACATCAAACTCAACACACCTAAAACTAACAACAAATGCAAAAACAAAAACCTAAAGCTAGCAGTTCTTGCAAAATCATAGGCTACACTAAACAAACACATATATAGAAAAGAACATAACATGCATGCCCCTACACTTTAAGGACACAATGTCCTCATTGTGTAAGAAAATGAAACACAAACAAAGCATACAATAAAAACAAGCAAAATACAAAGCACAAATTAAAGAAAATAAAAATAAAAATAAAAATAAAAGGGTAAGAGAAAAACTGATCTTAATTCCCACTAGGGGAGCCTGGTGGAGAAGGTGTGAATTCGATGTTCTTTCTGCGGAAGAAAGAAAGCAGTTTGCGACTCATGCTCTTGTGGCTTTTATGCATGTCCTTCATTGTGGCCTCTATTGAATCCAATCTAGTTGCCATAGTTTGGTTGACAGCCTCGACACCATCCAAGCGTGTCATAACCTACTGCCAACCCACATAAGCGCCCCCACTAGCAGATCCATCTTCTTCAGACTCCTCCGCTTCAGCAGCAGCAGCAGACGATTCAGGGGCTTTGCCTTTGCTTTTGCCTTTGTCCACTCTGGGGCCTTGAACCTGCACACCATGGTCAATAAACCTTGGAGGCCATCCACTTCTTGTTAACATGCTAGCATTGCGCAAATATTTAGCATCAAGCAAGGCAACAAACTCATGCTCAGCCATGACAAAATTATGCAACTCCCCTAAACATCCCAAGACAATCCCAGTCACCATATGGTGCATACCAACAGTTTTAGTTTTGACAATAGACACATGATATAAACCATCAAAAATGAAATCAATGGAACAGGGTTTCTTCCTTGACTGGAGAAGGTCTAAAACAAACAAATCCTTGGTTTGAACTTTGGTGCTCTCCACTCGCCCAAATAAAGCATGACAAATGTATTTATGAAATAATAACAGGACATTATCTTTAAAATGACGATTGGTGGAATTCTTAGAATTAAAAACATTCAAACCAGTTAATTTCTTCCAAATAGGGGTAGGATAAAAAAGATGTGGATCAAAATGTTTGCCATTTAAAGGAAAATCAAACCTATCATGAATTTCTTCAAAACCAAAATTATACTCTTTTCCTTGGTGCCTAACTTGAAATTAATTTTCTTTTTATGCACATAATCAATAGTAACAAAAATCTCTATAGCCCAATCCTTTCTAATTGTCAAATTCAAATGCACAAACTGACCCCAACGCATATATTTTAAATATCTCTCAAATTGTTCAGTCAAACCAAGATCATTTAACAAAGGAAAGTGAACATGCCACATACCTACGTAAGTTTTCTTTGCAAAATATACAAATTTCTCACCTTCTTCTTCAGAGTAAATGGGAAAAGGACACTCAAACCTATTTTGAAGACGAATCAAATCATTGCTTGGAGAACTAGAACTCCCTGCAGCCCTCTTGTCTTTGTGCCCCAAAGTCTTTGTGCGTACCATCATGTAGAGTGTGTGAAATCAAGAGAAACTTTAAGAAATACACTCAAAAAGAAGGTTAGATCAAGAACAAAAACAAGGAAACGTAAGAAAAATGAGAGAGGAAGAAGAAAGTTGAGAGAATTTAAGAGAACAACAAAGGAAAATTTAAAAACAACTCAAAAAGTGAAGAGAAATGCAGAAGTAGGGCTAAAAATCAATTTATAGGACAATCAAATTAGGGTTCCAACGGACAGAATTTCAAAATTTTTCAAATTCTGAGTTCTGTTACGACCTCACGACATTGTCACGCTCACGACAAAAGCGAATTCTCAAAAATTCCTGCTCGCGAAACCCATCGCGTTCTCATGATAGAATATTTTCTCACCTCTCTGTCGCGCTCGCGATAGAATCGAATTACCCAACATGAAAATTTTTCAGTCGCGAGCGCCACACCTGGCGCGCTCGCGATAGTAACTTGCAAAACATCCTCCTTACACTGTCATGCTCGCTTCAGTGAGGAAAATTCAAAGAACAATTTTTGCTTTTCAAGAAAACACTATAAATTTGAATAACAAAGATGACATACTAACTAATGTAACCTGTAAAACCTAAAATTAACTATGTTAGTATATAAAATCAACTTAAAAATAAGACAAGAAATAAAATAAAATAAAATAAAAAGAACAATAATGTGTACACAACCTTCAACCCAACTTCAAAAATATACTAAAGACCTCTCATCCATGAAAAGTTCCCTCCAAATACACTTTGCATCTTTGACCATTAGCTTTAAATAACTCTCCTTTATCATTCTTAAGTTCTAAATAGCCATGATCAAATACTTGTGCCACCTCAAAAGGTCCTCCCCATCTTGACCTTAATTTTCCAGGAAATAGTTTTAACCTAGAATTGTAGAGGAGAACTTTATCCCCAACTTTAAAGCTTTTATTTTTAATATGAGCATCATGCCATTTCTTTGATCTTTCTTTATATATTTTTGCATTTTCATAAGAAATAAGGCATAATTCATCAAGCTCATTCAATTGCAAACATCTTTTAACACTTGCTTCTTTGATGTTATAATTCAAAGTCCTAATGGCCCAATATACTTTATGCTCTAACTCAACAGGCAAATGGCATGATTTTCCATACACTAACCTATATGATGTCATCCCAATAGATGCTTTAAAGGTAGTGCGGTATGCCCATAGTGCATCATCAAGTTTATGTGCCCAATCTTTCCTAGAGTTAGAAACTATTTTTTCTAATATCCATTTAAGCTCTCTATTGGATACCTCTACTTGACCACTAATTTATGGATGATATGGAGTAGCTACCCTATGATGCACACCATACTTATGCAATTAGGATTCAAAAGATCGATTAATAAAATGCGTACCTCCATCACTTATGATAGCCCTTGGCACTCCAAATCTTGAAAAGATTTTCTTTAAAAATTTGATAACCACCTTTGAATCATTGGTTGGTAAGGCTTGAGCTTCAACCTATTTGGAGACATAGTCTATCCCAACAAATATATAATTTTGCCCAAAAGATGTAGGAAAAGGGCCCATGAAGTCTATCCCCCACACATCAAAGATCTCTACCTCTAAAATATTATTCAAAGGCATCTTATCTCTCTTTCCAATGTTACCAGCCCTTTGACACCTATCACATTGAGCTACAAAAGTCTTAGCATCATGAAATAGGGTAGGCCAATAAAAATCACATTCAAGCACACGAGAGGCAGTCTTGTTGCTACCATTGTGACCCGAATACAAAGAAGAATTGCAATGTGTCAAAATGTTTTCATATTTGTCCTCACTTAAGCACCTACAGATAATACCATCCACACTTATCTTAAATAAATAGGGCTCCTCCCAAAGATAATTTTTGACATCACTAAAGAACTTTTTCTTTTGTTGCCATGTCAAACCATTAGGTAAATTCCCTGCAGCAAGAAAGTTAGCATAATCTGCAAACCAAGGAATATTTACTTGCTCAATAGACATTAAAGACTAATATAGAAAGGATTCATTAATCTCATTGCTATCCCCTATAGGTCCTTCATCATTTTCTAACCTTGATAAGTGGTTAGCCACTAAGTTTTCAGACCCCTTCTTATCTCGAATTTCAAGATCGAATTCTTGTAACAAAAGAACTCAACGAATCAACCTAGGTTTAGCATCTTTTCTAGCAAATAAATACTTTAGTGCTGCATGATCCATATAGATGATGACTTTAGATCCTAACAAGTAAGACCAAAATTTATCACATGCATAAACAACTGCTAACATTTCTTTTTTAATAGTTGTGTAATTTACTTGAGGTGGTGACAATGTATGGCTAGCATAATAAATCACATGCAAATGTTTACCTTATCTTTGTCCTAACACACATCCAATAGTAAGGTCACTTGTATCACACATAATTTCAAAAGGTAATTCCCAATTAGGAGAAGTAATTATGGGTGCAATTATAAGAGTTTTCTTTAAGGTATCAAAAGCTTGCATACATGCATTAGAAAATTCAAAAGGTATATCCTTAACCAACAAGTTAGTTAAAGGCTTAGCAATTAATGAAAAGTCCTTTATAAATCTTCTATAAAAACCAGCATGTCCTAGGAAAGACCTTACACCCTTAAGTGTAGTAAGTGGAGGTAATTTCTCTATCATTTCAGTTTTAGCTCTATCTACCTCTATCCCTCTTCTTGAAATTTTATGGCCTAGAACTATTCCCTCCTCAACCATAAAATCACATTTTTCCCAATTGAGCACCAAATTGGTCTCCTCACATCTAGCCAATACCTTATCCAAATTATGCAAACATAACTCAAATGAGTCACCATACATAGAAAAATCATCCATAAAAACTTCCATGATGTCTTCTATCATATCCCCAAAAATAGAAGTCATGCACCTTTGAAAAGTTGCTGGTGCATTACATAGCCCAAAAGGCATTCTTCTATAGGCAAAAGTCCCATATAGACACGTAAAAGTGGTCTTTTCTTGGTCACTAGGGTATATAAATATTTAAAAATATCCCGAATAACCATGTAGAAAGCAATAACGAGAATGGCCAGCTATCCTTTCTAACATTTGATCAATGAATGGTAAAGGAAAATGATCCTTCCTAGTGGCCGAATTCAACTTCCTATAGTCAATACACACCCTCCAACTGGTGGTGGTTCGAGTAGGAATCAAATCCCCATTCTCATTTCTATCTATCGTCATACCCCCTTTCTTTGGTACACAATGAATTGGACTTACCCATGCACTATCCGAAATCGGATAGATAATCCCAGCATCTAATAACTTAATGACTTCTTTTTTAACTACCTCCTTCATATTAACATTAAGCCTTCTTTATATATCAGCCTTAGGTTGACATTCATCTACCATATTAATTCTATGCATGATAAGGTTTGGACTAATTCCCTTTAAATCAGAAATTTGCCAACCTATACTCTTGATCTTTTTTCTAACAACTTCTAATAATAAAGACTCTTGCTTACTAGTAAGTTTGTTAGAAATAATGATAGGCAAAGTATTACTTGAACCAAGAAATGCATACTTTAAATGACTTGGTAGCTCTTTCAACTCTAAATTAGGAGGACTTATAATGGAAGGTGGCAATGGTGCTTCATTTCTATATAGAAGTTCTGGCCTTGAGCTCTCTTGCTCCACCTCTTCATGCACTTCTTCTTGAAAATGAACCTCCTCTTGATCTGTATTGTCTAACACTTCCAAAACACAAGCATCAATGACATCTATTTTCATGCACACATTCTCATCCATGGGATATTTTAGTGCCTTATCCATATGATATTCTACACTGTCCTCCCCCACTCTTAAAATTAATGTGCCCTCATAGACCTCAACTAAAGCCCTACCAGTTCTCATGAAAGGACTTCCTAATATTAATGGTATTTTACATCATATGCAAAATCTAAAATAAAAGTCAGCAGGTAGAATGAACTTATCAACTTTCACAAGCACATCTTCCACTATGTCATATAGTTTCTTAATAGATTGATCAGCTAATTGCAAAACCATAGAAGTAAAACTTTTTAAAAATTGTTAAAGGCATAAGATTAATACTTGCTCCCAAATCACATAAACACTTAGGAAATTCAACATCCCCCAAAGTGCAAGGAATAGTGAAACTACCATTATCCTTAAGTTTAGTAGGCAAATTGTTAGTAATTATTGAACTACATGCCTCAATCAACTCAATAGTGGATATGTCTTCCCAACTTCTTTTCTTAGAAATTAAGTCTTTAAGAAACTTTGCATAATTAGGAATTTGTGTAATGGCCTCAATAAAATTCAAATTGATGTGTAAATGCTTCAATTTATCAATAAAAGATTGGAATTGCTTATCTTGGTGTTGCTGCTTCAAGCATTGTGGAAATGGTGGATGAGGTTGGAAGACTTTTGAAGAATCTATCTTTGAAGCCCCTTCTGTCATGCTCGCGACAACAGGTGGATTCTCCTTCCTTGCGCTCGTGAAGGGTAGCGCGTTTGCGATATTGGGTTGTTAGTGCGACAGAAGATTCATTCTTCTTGTTACTCTTTTCTTGCACATCTTTTTCCACATTAGTTAAAATAAATTCATTGGTATAGGATTTACCTGACCTCAATTTAATGGCTTTAAGATGTTCCCTTAGATTCTCCTCCGTATTACTTGGTAGATTTCCTTGTAAACGTGAAGGTAAAGCTTTAGCTATTTGCCCTATTTGCACCTCCAAGTTATGGATAGATGAGGCTTGATTTTTAGTAATTTGATCAAACTTAGTTTCCAGCCTCTTTTGGTTCTCTTCTTGTGAACTAAACTTTAAGTTAATCCCCTCTAAGAACCTATCCATTTTAACCTCTAAAGCTCCAAACCTATCTTGAGGTGGTTGAAATCCTACACCCTATTTTGGTTACTACTATTCCCCCATGAAAAATTAGGATGGCTTCTCCAACCATGGTTATATGTATTTGAGTATGGTTACTACGCCCTTGCCCTTGGATAAAGCTAACTTATTCTTCCATGCTAGCTATCCCCAAATTACATACATCACTTGTATGACCATGTTTGCCAAAAATGGTGCATTTTGTGAACTTCCCCCCATTCCTAGGTTATGTATCTTATGTGTTAATGCCTCCACTTGGGCTTGCGAAGCTACTATAGAATCTATTGCATGTACCCCTCTAGCATTAGAAGAATGAGATTCCCTTACTCTCTCGGTGGGCCACATACAATTGTTCATGGACATCTCTTCCAACAACTCAAACGCAGCCTCCATCGTTTTCCTCATAAGGGAGCCTCCGGATACAGCATCAATAGTCCCTCTAGTTGTGGGATTCACTCCATTGTAAAAAGTTTGCATTAACAATTCCCTTGGAAGGTTGTGGTGAGGATAGCTTCTCTGTAATTCCTTAAACCTCTCCCAAGCTTCATATAAATACTAATCATCATGTTGAACAAAAGTGGTGATATCTTTTATAATTTTTGCAGTTTTGGCGAGAGGGAAGTATTTAGATAAGAATGCTTGGGCCAATTGGTCCCAAGTAGTTACAGAACCTCTAGTTAGGGAGTTCAACCAAGCTTTAGCCTTATCTTTCAAAGTGAAAGGAAAAAGCCTAAGCTTAATTGCATTCGTCGAAACTCCATTTATTTTAAAAGTATCACAAATTTCCAAGAAATTTGCCAAATGAGCATTGGTATCCTCATTTGCCAAACCATAAAATTGAATGCTATTTTGAATCATTTGCAAAAGAGATGGTTTTATTTCAAATTGGTTGGCATTTACCGTAGGCCTTACCACACCTTGTTGAGCACCACTCAATGCAGGTGTAGCAAAATCCATCAACCTTGGTGGATTCTCCTCTTCAGCCATAATAGGTCTCTTATTCTTATTCTTCTTTTTGTTGGATTTTCGGTTACTTGAAAGAAAACGCTCTATCTCAGGATTCAACGGTTCAAGTTTTTCTTGAGAACTTTTTGTACTCGGCATAGACTTGAACTACCAAATCCTGTAAAAACAACACAAAACAAAACTAATTAAATATTGTAATCCAAAATCATAAATCAACATTCATAATAGCAATAAATAACCATTCACTCCCCGGCAATGGCACAAAAAACTTGGTAGCGTATTTTTACGTGCTAATTTCGCAAGTATACGGTGTACTGATTATAGTACAAAAGATGTCGATCCCACGAGGAATGTGATAAATATTATACACTATTACTACTCAATTTTAATCTTGTTTACAATGATCATTAAATTGTGAGTTAAATCTAAACTACTCTATCATATAAACTAATTAAACCTAGTTCATGTTAATCAAAGAAGACAAAATATATAATGAAGAATTAACAATTATGAAACTTGATTCCATCATTATAATGTAAATTTAATCTCATATGCAAGCCAAGTTGGAATATAGTTCTAATCCACTCTCTCGACCATGAATTAAAATGCCTAAAACATGAAATTAAAATTCTAACTCACAATTCTCATTAATGAATTGGAGGGTTCCAATTACATATTCTAAGAATAATCATCAACCTATAGCAACTATCTCAACATACTGATCTCTCTAGCATGCATTGATAATGAATTTCTATTAGATTTCAGTTAAAGCGGCCTCTCAATACTTACTTTAACTTATAAAGATCATGCAAAAGTAATAATTGAAATTCTGCAATAAAAGATTACTAACATAGATGGAAATGAAGATAACATTAGTATTTTTCAAATTTCATTAAACAACTTTCATTTAATTAACATAGAAGAAAATAAAAGATAAGAGTAGTAAGAAAGAAATCTCTCAACCCTTTTCTCAAACCCTTGTAATAAATTTTCTTCTCCTTAATCTTCTTCTTCAAAACATGAAAATAAACTAAAGAATTCTAACTACAGAAAACTATTCTTCCACTTACAGAAAAAATAAAATAGTTAAAAATCCCATCATCCTTTAATTTACAGTTGAAATTAATATTTATAATGTTCTAAACAATATGTCCCTTGAGTTGTCCTTTAAAAAAGGTTACAAATGTTAGTGGAGAAACATGACTTTTTAAGGCAATGCTTGAGATAATGTGTCTAACGGATACTTCTGTTGTGATCGTGACAGAGCACGCTAGCGCCTTGCTTTCCTCCGCGTCATGTCCCGACCTCGCGATTGGCTGCCTTGCTTGCAACAATGCGCTTTCTCTTTCCTTTCTTCTTCTTTTGCTCTCTTCATTGGCGCGTCTTGTCATGCTCGCGATGTCTATCGCGCTCGCGACATATTTCTTCTTCTCCTTTGCTTTCTTCTCTTCCTTTCTTCTATTCCTTCTTCTTCTTTTCTTTTGCCTTCACGACTCGTGCTCTCCTTCATGAGTCGTGCTCTGGATGTGTGAGTCGTGCTTGGCTTCTTGACTCGTGTATTTTCTTCCTTTCTTTCTTTGGCGCTTACTGTCGCACTCGCGATGATTGTCGCGCTCGTGACAGTAGCTTCTTTTCTTGTTCATTTCTGCTCCTTCTTCACATTTTCTACCTTTTCTCCTACAAACACAAAACTTAACACAAAAACATAAAGCACACCTATTTCTAGCATATTTAACTACCAATAAACATTATTTTAATTACAAAACTTTGACTAAATATGAGCTGTTTAGGCTCATATCAGGTAGCCCAAAGGATCGATGAGGATATCTAGATGATTGATGAGTCAGTCACTTCCCTCATATTTCGGGTCAAGGTGTTAGAGACTTCTATACCAGTGATATCCGGGACCATCAGGGAGTTACGTGAGGAGATGGAGGTAGGTTCACTGGGATTAGAGATGCTGCCAGGCACTAAACCTTAGAGCAGGTATAGGCCTTCACAAGGCTAGCAGGGGTAACTAGCGAGTTCTTGGAGTTCCTCAGGACTTGCGCTCGGCCTGTTTTGGAAGGATATGCTCAGATTCAGTTCCAGGACCCTCTGCGAGAAGAACTGCAAGCAGCTCCTCGATCTCCACCCGTGGATGTCACCCACTAGCCATCTTCATCCAGAGCCAACCCCTCTTCCTCCGGAGCCGAGCCGTGTTCCCCCAAAGTAGGGCCGTTGACGTCCGGTGCCCAGCCCATACATGTGTCTGACAGTGATGAGGATCCGAATGAGCCAACTGACTACACTTCTATATAGTACATGTTCAGGGAGATTTGTATATATATATATCTATTGATGTACAAACTTTGCATTATTTAGTGATATTTACATTCTGTTCAAATTTCATTTTGCTTCGAGAAACACTACACGCACCAAAAGAATAAAATAAAAGAAAATAAGGAAAAGAAAGAGCAAGAAAGAGAAATAATAAATAATAAATAATAAACAATAATAAGGGGCAATAAAAGACATTAAATTTATGCTTTAAAAGGATCTAGTTAATACAAAAAATTGACAAGGTTCTTTGAAATTACAAGAATTACATTCCAACAATCTACATCCTGACACAAAAGTCAAACACATCATGATAACTCGGTAGCATTAATGATATCTACATCAAAGGAAAATCTTCTGCAACCGAGATGTGGCGACAATCATATGCTTACGACTTCATGGTGATAATCATATGCCGATGTCTGCATGGTGACAATCACATGCCATATAGATCAACTTTAGTCTACAAAATGAGTTGTGGCGATAATCATATGCTTACGGCTTCACGGCGACAATTATATGCTGATGTCTACATGGCAACAATCACATGCCATATAAATCAACTACAGTCTACAAAATGACTTGTGGCAATAATCATATGCTTACGGCTTCACGGCGACAATCATATGCTTACGGCTTCATGGCGACAATCATACGTCGATGTCTTGAAAGCGACAATCATATGCTGAAAGAAAAATTTTAATCTACAAAGCAAGACATTGCGATAATCATATACCTACAACTCAACAACGATAATCATATGTCGAAATCTTGATGGCGACAATCATATGTCAAAATCTTGATGGCGATAATCATATGCCAAAATCTTGATGGCGACAATCATATGCCAGATATATTACCAATATACTCCCAACGGCGACAATCAGTTGCTTGAAGGATCAAACACGGTCTTTTGAATGACCCGGTGGCGACGATTGTAATGGCCCAAATGCCGGTCTAGAAGTGTCAGTGCATTATTCCAGTGTTACCATGATAATCGTAGTATCAAACAGTGTACGGAGTGAGTTTGACAATGTCAAACTTCAGTGTTAAGTGTGTTAAAATTACTGTGATTTCGGGTCAGGTGATATCGGGGTGGCTATACTGCGAACCCGACTGTCCGGCAGCCGAAAAATTTTAAAGTCGCAAAAATGATCTGTGGGTCATAAGGAGTCCAGTAGTGAAATCGAAACTAAAAACGGAGCTAAATTGACTTCCGAAAGTCATTCTGAAGTTAGCCTCCGGTTCGGTTCAATTTGAATTGGGGTTTGACCGAGATTTGACCAAGGGGTTATGAGAGACTTATGTGGCCCAATAGAAATTAAGTGTGTTAAATAATGTATTGGAAGTGATTTCTGTGAATTTTGTCAGCTTTAGAGTTGTATTTTACGGCAGAAGAAAAATTGATCGAATCGGATCGGTTAAAGTGAACCAGTACCCAAATGGACTCCGATTGAGCTGAAAATTTGCAGGGAGCCTATTTTTAATGTTTTAAGATCAATGGAATTAGTTAAAAGTGAAAATTATTAGAGGAACATATAGATGCTTAAGAAAAGTGGAAATGAACCGAAAAATCAAAATTTTGGTTTAAATCGGTCGAACCACTTCGGTTAGACCGGTTTGGTTCATTAGAGGGCTATATAAGGAAGATAAGTGGCTGGATTTCTCTAGAAAAACCCAGCCAAAGTCGGCCACAACTCCCTCTCCCAAAATTGAACTCTTCATCTCTTCTTCTTCTTCATTTTTCTTCACTTCTACCCCAATCTTTCCTCAAATTTTCACCTCATGTACCTAAATCAGCTCCTCTAGAATCATATTGAAGCAATTGGATTCCATTTTGAGCAAAGGAAGTGAGAGAAATCAAGTATTCAAAGGTTAGGGTAAGTTTGGGGGTTTATGATTTAGAGGTTTTTAATTAATTTCATTGGTCCCCCCTAAGGTTTTTAGGCCTGTAGAACACGTTTATAAGGTTATATTTTTCATTTAAAGTTTGGTTTTAATGTTATGAGTGATTTTATATTCGGCCTATGTAGGAAATTAAGGTGAGGAGGAGATTTCTCAAGCTAAAGGGAAGGAAAAGCAACGCTAGAGTGCTATAGAGCTTGGAAAAGAGGTTTGTGGTTACTAAATCTACTTATTTCCTAATGTTTGTGTTGATTTTAGGTTATATTTAAGGTTAGGTCTGAGAAAAAGATGTGTATAATTAAATCTAACTTGATATTCATGCTTAAGGGACTAAATATAGTGTATAAAAGTGATTAAAATAAATTAAATCAAATTAGTATGAAAATCCTAAGAGTGGCTGAATTGAACATAAGGGATTTAATTAAATACTAAGATGATTTAAGGCATGACAATGATGTTTATATTATATTTAACAAGTGAAATGCATGATGGAGTGAAAGAAATCAAGAAAAGAAATTTTATAGTATGAATACATTAATGGCCGAATAGAATATTGTGTAATAAAGTGGAATATGTGATGAATTATGGTTTAATAATGGTATATAAGGCATGTATAACATGAAATAAATATGATTGACTGATTAAATAAAATTATAGTGCATTGAACGAAAAATTGAAAGTTTGGCCGAATGGTATTTAGAGGAATATAATGGAATATGTTATGTTAAATGGCATAATAATGGTATATATGACCTAAATAACATGAGATAGGTATGATGGAGTGATTGTTTAAAATTATAGTGCGTGGTATTGAAACTTGAGATATTGGCCGAATGGTATTCTTGATGGAATACATGTGTGTTATGATAATATATGTAATGTAATGGTATTAAATGACTATACATTGATAAATGAGTGCATATACAAAGTGGTAAGTGAAAACAAGATGTATGGCAAATTTTACATATTGGTATAATGTGATATTTATGTGAAATATGAGAAAATATTGCCCTTAGTAGCTGTCGGATAGTGAAATCTAGTCCAGGATATAATTGGCTAGCCATAGGGATTCCACACCGCGGTATGGTCATGACGACTCACTATTGATAGGCCAATGACGGCTTATCCCAGTGTTCAGTGATATTCAGTGTTCAGTGTAGTGCAGTGCAGTGAAGGTGGTCCTATTAGGATCATTTTATAGGGAAATGGGTCTGTGGAGCCCATGTCCCGCATATCCAGTCAGTAGATTTTCTATCGGGTCCATACTAGGGGCATATTGGTAAATATATGATAAAAATGGTAAAAATAGTGAAATTAATGAAAATGAGTGAAAACGGGACTAAAATAAAGTGAATAGAAAGTTTAGGGATAGAATGGTAATTTTACAAAAAAAAGTTGATAAAAATTGGAGAAAATAAGTTAAAAGTGTCACACCCCACAAGTGGTCTAATCGGAAATTGGCAATTTTATTTGGAAATTAGAAATTTTAAATGGATATTTAAGGACAATTGAGTAATTTATAAATGAAAGAGGATTATATTGCAAGAATTAAAAGTATTTGATGGCAGATTTTATTTGAGTGAGTGAAAGGTAATTTGTCAAGGACCAATTTGATAAAAGAGGAATAAGTGGAATTGTGTAACTGTGCATGTGTGCCAAGTGGAGAGTGTGTGTGTGCACGTGGGTGAGGGAAGAGAGAAGTCTGGTTGTGTTAGTGCTGGAAACCTACAGACTGAAGTTCTTCTCTCCTTTGCTTTCTCTCACGTTAGCCATACCGTTCCTCTCCATTTGCTATTCTTTTCTCTTTTGCATGTGTGTTAAGTCATTGTGGAACTAGGGTTTGAGATTAGAAAAGAAGTTACAGAAGGTAAGTGGCTATTGGTTTCGTGTGGTTCTTCTTCTCGTATGGGTTTTTAGAGATTCTGTTCTTGGGTTTTAATTGTGGCTTTATCTGTTTGCATGCATATGAGGAAAAAAGGAAAGAGAAAGGAAAAGGGCAAGATAGTGGACTGAGAGTGCAAGTGGACATTTTTGTGCTTCGATACAGGTTTGGGAGTGTGTCTGTTCTTTTGCTCATTTTTGGATCCTAGTTACTGTGTTAAGGTGGATGTTAGTATGTGTGTTTGTTTATTTATATGCATGAAAAATATAATGTGTATACATGAATTATGAGGAAATGAATATCGATGAGTATGTAAATATGAATATGTATGAATTTGAATATAAAATTCTGAGTTGTGACTTTCTCTGTTACTTTACTGTGATTATATGATATTGTGAATTTGTGAATGAAATGGCTGTAAATGTGTTCAGAAGACTTAAAGGTACGTGTATGAATGATTTTTGCATGAAAAATGGTTTTAGACAAATGGGGTTTTGAATTTGGAGAGTGCTCTGTTTTCTGAACTTTCTGGTTTTCACGTTTTTCTGGTTTATGAAAACTTGGCTTTGAGAAGAAGAAGAAGAAGTGTGAGAAGAAGGTCACGAGACGTGACTGATGGTCATGCCGTGACCCCCTTCTCGGTTGAAGGTCACGAGGCGCGAAGCAGCTTCACGCCGTGACTCCTTCTTTGCTGAAGGTCACGTGGCGTGAAGCGGCATCACGCCGTGACTTTTGCCTCCTCCTGCGTGTGCTTTCTTCCTCTCCTCTCACAGGCGTCACGAGACGTGACTGGTGGTCACGCCGTGACTGCCTTGCCTTTTGCTTGGCTCTCGCGTGAAGCCTGCGTCACGCGACGTGATGAATGGTCACGCCGTGACCAGTCTTCCCTGCTGCCTTATTTTCTAAAACATGATTTTTAACTTCTGATTTCAAGGGTTTTACACTACATGACGACTAATTAGTTTTAAAATCTGATTGTATTTCAAGAATTGCATAATATAGGGTTTTGAATACATGATTAATAATATTTTTATACATGATTTATATGTTTATAATTTACATGAATATAGTTATTCCAATGCGGGTTTTATGTTCTTTTTACCTCCTGTGTTTGATAATTGAATATGTTTACATGTCTCTGGATTCGATTAGTATACGCGAATACATAGATTATCACAAGATGAATTATAAGTTCTTATTACTTCCGGTAATTAATATTTGGATATATGTATATGTTTCTGATTTTGATCAATGTACATGAATACATGAATTATTGAGTTGTGTCATTTAAGCCTGAATAGTTATAGTAGTGGATAAGTAAGCGCTTACTTAGGTCAGGTTGTGTGTGCAGCTGCTATATGATAAAATGATATATGCGGGTCCATTTGGATCCTTGTTTCGACCATGTTTGGTCTATATGGAAATAAAGCGAGACCTCGGTCTCTATATGAAAAATACATGTTTGAGACTTATGTCTCTATATGCTTGGGATACTGTGTTCAATCAGTATCCAAATGACCGTATCCACTTCTAGAGAGTATTTCAGACTAATCAGGCTACATGTTTATATGTGATATATAAATATATGTTGAGATGCTTATTGACAAGATTAAAGGTATATGTTGTATATGAAATATAGTATAACGTGTGTTTATACACCTTGAGTGTATATGTATTTGCGATGGTGAGAAATATGTAGATTTTAATTATGTTTTAATAGTTAATTACTTGTAATGTATGTTTATGATTGGGATGAGATTATAGTATTGTATATGTATATTGTTATTTTGTTTAGTTCCTCCCCACTAAGCGTTATCGCTTAGCACGGGCTTCTTTTCCCGTGCAGGTGGCGAGTGCTGTTCAGAGTCGGATATCTGCAGGTCGGCCACTAGGAGTCTTTTTGGATGAAGTTGTTATATTCGAAGTCTTCCGCTGTAACTATTTTTGTATATGGCTTGTAATTAGCAAAAATGAATCTTTTGTAAAGGAACAAGTATTCTTTTTGTATATGTATTAGCATACGAGTCCTTTTTGTAAAAACGATATAAATATGATATATGTATAAGGACTTGATAAATATATGTTACAGGAATTTTCTGATCAAATGATTAAAAGTTTCTTTAAATCTCATTTGGTTTCCTTTTATTTATTTATACATGTGTAAATGTATATGATTATATGTGTTTGCCCGCGTGGCACTCCGGTATCCTTCCAACGGGGATGGCGGGGTGTTACAGCTTGGTATCAGAGCCCAGGTTTGGTGGTTCTGGGTTATGTTGTGATTGTTTGAGTGTCGAGTCGAGTCTATACATGAGAGTCAGTTTTGTATAGTGGCCTAATGCAGATGTCGTTTGTGTAAAGTATAGATGGAGTCCGACTTGCGTGAGAGTATAGACGAGGCAGTGGCAGATGTGAATTGATAAGAGTTCGAGGTGACACTCCGTATTCCTGTCAGCTATCTTCTTGAAATCGTGTGCACATAAGCATAGTGAAACATGGGGATGGGAAAAGTGCATTATAGTAGCTTACATTGCATTTTCGCATCATCTCACATACATAAATCATTACATGACCATTTCATCCGCATCACTCATTTGTATGTAAACAGCATCATTGTATGCACTTCACTGAGAGAAGCTGACAGGATATACATCGAGTACTTGATGATTAGAAGAGATATATGGATTAGAGTGTAGTGTATTAAGGAAAGTGTGGAGTGTACATGATGTGATAGTTGTATGGTATAAGTGATAGCGATTCAGAGATTTGTTTAAAGATTTATCTACAAGTGATTAGCGAGGAAATTTCGAGGACGAAATTTTCTTAAGGGGGAGAGAGTTGTCACACCCCACAAGTGGTCTAATCGGAAATTGGCAATTTTATTTGGAAATTAGAAATTTTAAATGGATATTTAAGGACAATTGAGTAATTTATAAATGAAAGAGGATTATATTGCAAGAATTAAAAGTATTTGATGGCAGATTTTATTTGAGTGAGTGAAAGGTAATTTGTCAAGGACCAATTTGATAAAAGAGGAATAAGTGGAATTGTGTAACTGTGCATGTGTGCCAAGTGGAGAGTGTGTGTGTGCACGTGGGTGAGGGAAGAGAGAAGTCTGGTTGTGTTAGTGCTGGAAACCTACAGACTGAAGTTCTTCTCTCCTTTGCTTTCTCTCACGTTAGCCATACCGTTCCTCTCCATTTGCTATTCTTTTCTCTTTTGCATGTGTGTTCAGTCATTGTGGAACTAGGGTTTGAGATTAGAAAAGAAGTTACAGAAGGTAAGTGGCTATTGGTTTCGTGTGGTTCTTCTTCTCGTATGGGTTTTTAGAGATTCTGTTCTTGGGTTTTAATTGTGGCTTTATCTGTTTGCATGCATATGAGGAAAAAAGGAAAGAGAAAGGAAAAGGGCAAGATAGTGGACTGAGAGTGCAAGTGGACATTTTTGTGCTTCGATACAGGTTTGGGAGTGTGTCTGTTCTTTTGCTCATTTTTGGATCCTAGTTACTGTGTTAAGGTGGATGTTAGTATGTGTGTTTGTTTATTTATATGCATGAAAAATATAATGTGTATACATGAATTATGAGGAAATGAATATCGATGAGTATGTAAATAGGATGAATATGCATGAATTTGAATATAAAATTCTGAGTTGTGACTTTCTCTGTTACTTTACTGTGATTATATGATATTGTGAATTTGTGAATGAAATGGCTGTAAATGTGTTCAGAAGACTTAAAGGTACGTGTATGAATGATTTTTGCATGAAAAATGGTTTTAGACAAATGGGGTTTTGAATTTGGAGAGTGCTCTGTTTTCTGAACTTTCTGGTTTTCACGTTTTTCTGGTTTATGAAAACTTGGCTTTGAGAAGAAGAAGAAGAAGTGTGAGAAGAAGGTCACGAGACGTGACTGATGGTCACGCCGTGACCCCCTTCTCGGTTGAAGGTCACGAGGCGCGAAGCAGCTTCACGCCGTGACTCCTTCTTTGCTGAAGGTCACGTGGCGTGAAGCGGCATCACGCCGTGACTTTTGCCTCCTCCTGCGTGTGCTTTCTTCCTCTCCTCTCACAGGCGTCAGGAGACGTGACTGGTGGTCACGCCGTGACTGCCTTGCCTTTTGCTTGGCTCTCGCGTGAAGCCTGCGTCACGCGACGTGATGAATGGTCACGCCGTGACCAGTCTTCCCTGCTGCCTTATTTTCTAAAACATGATTTTTAACTTTTGATTTCAAGGGTTTTACACTACATGACGACTAATTAGTTTTAAAATCTGATTGTATTTCAAGAATTGCATAATATAGGGTTTTGAATACATGATTAATAATATTTTTATACATGATTTATATGTTTATAATTTACATGAATATAGTTATTCCAATGCGGGTTTTATGTTCTTTTTACCTCCTGTGTTTGATAATTGAATATGATTACATGTCTCTGGATTCGATTAGTATACGCGAATATATAGATTATCACAAGATGAATTATAAGTTCTTATTACTTCCGGTAATTAATATTTGGATATATGTATATGTTTCTGATTTTGATCAATGTACATGAATACATGAATTATTGAGTTGTGTCATTTAAGCCTGAATAGTTATAGTAGTGGATAAGTAAGCGCTTACTTAGGTCAGGTTGTGTGTGCAGCTGCTATATGATAAAATGATATATGCGGGTCCATTTGGATCCTTGTTTCGACCATGTTTGGTCTATATGGAAATAAAGCGAGACCTCGGTCTCTATATGAAAAATACATGTTTGAGACTTATGTCTCTATATGCTTGGGATACTGTGTTCAATCAGTATCCAAATGACCGTATCCACTTCTAGAGAGTATTTCAGACTAATCAGGCTACATGTTTATATGTGATATATAAATATATGTTGAGATGCTTATTGACAAGATTAAAGGTATATGTTGTATATGAAATATAGTATAACGTGTGTTTATACACCTTGAGTGTATATGTATTTGCGATGGTGAGAAATATGTAGATTTTAATTATGTTTTAATAGTTAATTACTTGTAATGTATGTTTATGATTGGGATGAGATTATAGTATTGTATATGTATATTGTTATTTTGTTTAGTTCCTCCCCACTAAGCGTTATCGCTTAGCACGGGCTTCTTTTCCCGTGCAGGTGGCGAGTGCTGTTCAGAGTCGGATATCTGCAGGTCGGCCACTAGGAGTCTTTTTGGATGAAGTTGTTATATTTGAAGTCTTCCGCTGTAACTATTTTTGTATATGGCTTGTAATTAGCAAAAATGAATCTTTTGTAAAGGAACAAGTATTATTTTTGTATATGTATTAGCATACGAGTCCTTTTTGTAAAAACGATATAAATATGATATATGTATAAGGACTTGATAAATATATGTTACAGGAATTTTCTGATCAAATGATTAAAAGTTTCTTTAAATCTCATTTGGTTTCCTTTTATTTATTTATACATGTGTAAATGTATATGATTATATGTGTTTGCCCGCGTGGCACTCCGGTATCCTTCCAACGGGGATGGCGAGGTGTTACAGCTTGGTATCAGAGCCCAGGTTTGGTGGTTCTGGGTTATGTTGTGATTGTTTGAGTGTCGAGTCGAGTCTATACATGAGAGTCAGTTTTGTATAGTGGCCTAATGCAGATGTCGTTTGTGTAAAGTATAGATGGAGTCCGACTTGCGTGAGAGTATAGACGAGGCAGTGGCAGATGTGAATTGATAAGAGTTCGAGGTGACACTCCGTATTCCTGTCAGCTATCTTCTTGAAATCGTGTGCACATAAGCATAGTGAAACATGGGGATGGGAAAAGTGCATTATAGTAGCTTACATTGCATTTTCGCATCATCTCACATACATAAATCATTACATGACCATTTCATCCGCATCACTCATTTGTATGTAAACAGCATCATTGTATGCACTTCACTGAGAGAAGCTGACAGGATATACATCGAGTACTTGATGATTAGAAGAGATATATGGATTAGAGTGTAGTGTATTAAGGAAAGTGTGGAGTGTACATGATGTGATAGTTGTATGGTATAAGTGATAGCGATTCAGAGATTTGTTTAAAGATTTATCTACAAGTGATTAGCGAGGAAATTTCGAGGACGAAATTTTCTTAAGGGGGAGAGAGTTGTCACACCCCACAAGTGGTCTAATCGGAAATTGGCAATTTTATTTGGAAATTAGAAATTTTAAATGGATATTTAAGGACAATTGAGTAATTTATAAATGAAAGAGGATTATATTGCAAGAATTAAAAGTATTTGATGGCAGATTTTATTTGAGTGAGTGAAAGGTAATTTGTCAAGGACCAATTTGATAAAAGAGGAATAAGTGGAATTGTGTAACTGTGCATGTGTGCCAAGTGGAGAGTGTGTGTGTGCACGTGGGTGAGGGAAGAGAGAAGTCTGGTTGTGTTAGTGCTGGAAACCTACAGACTGAAGTTCTTCTCTCCTTTGCTTTCTCTCACATTAGCCATACCGTTCCTCTCCATTTGCTATTCTTTTCTCTTTTGCATGTGTGTTCAGTCATTGTGGAACTAGGGTTTGAGATTAGAAAAGAAGTTACAGAAGGTAAGTGGCTATTGGTTTCGTGTGGTTCTTCTTCTCGTATGGGTTTTTAGAGATTCTGTTCTTGGGTTTTAATTGTGGCTTTATCTGTTTGCATGCATATGAGGAAAAAAGGAAAGAGAAAGGAAAAGGGCAAGATAGTGGACTGAGAGTGCAAGTGGACATTTTTGTGCTTCGATACAGGTTTGGGAGTGTGTCTGTTCTTTTGCTCATTTTTGGATCCTAGTTACTGTGTTAAGGTGGATGTTAGTATGTGTGTTTGTTTATTTATATGCATGAAAAATATAATGTGTATACATGAATTATGAGGAAATGAATATCGATGAGTATGTAAATAGGATGAATATGTATGAATTTGAATATAAAATTCTGAGTTGTGACTTTCTCTGTTACTTTCTGTGATTATATGATATTGTGAATTTGTGAATGAAATGGCTGTAAATGTGTTCAGAAGACTTAAAGGTACGTGTATGAATGATTTTTGCATGAAAAATGGTTTTAGACAAATGGGGTTTTGAATTTGGAGAGTGCTCTGTTTTCTGAACTTTCTGGTTTTCACGTTTTTCTGGTTTATGAAAACTTGGCTTTGAGAAGAAGAAGAAGAAGTGTGAGAAGAAGGTCACGAGACGTGACTGATGGTCACGCCGTGACCCCCTTCTCGGTTGAAGGTCACGAGGCGCGAAGCAGCTTCACGCCGTGACTCCTTCTTTGCTGAAGGTCACGTGGCGTGAAGCGGCATCACGCCGTGACTTTTGCCTCCTCCTGCGTGTGCTTTCTTCCTCTCCTCTCACAGGCGTCATGAGACGTGACTGGTGGTCACGCCGTGACTGCCTTGCCTTTTGCTTGGCTCTCGCGTGAAGCCTGCGTCACGCGACGTGATGAATGGTCACGCCGTGACCAGTCTTCCCTGCTGCCTTATTTTCTAAAACATGATTTTTAACTTCTGATTTCAAGGGTTTTACACTACATGACGACTAATTAGTTTTAAAATCTGATTGTATTTCAAGAATTGCATAATATAGGGTTTTGAATACATGATTAATAATATTTTTATACATGATTTATATGTTTATAATTTACATGAATATAGTTATTCCAATGCGGGTTTTATGTTCTTTTTACCTCCTTTGTTTGATAATTGAATATGTTTACATGTCTCTGGATTCGATTAGTATACGCGAATACATAGATTATCACAAGATGAATTATAAGTTCTTATTACTTCCGGTAATTAATATTTGGATATATGTATATGTTTCTGATTTTGATCAATGTACATGAATACATGAATTATTGAGTTGTGTCATTTAAGCCTGAATAGTTATAGTAGTGGATAAGTAAGCGCTTACTTAGGTCAGGTTGTGTGTGCAGCTGCTATATGATAAAATGATATATGCGGGTCCATTTGGATCCTTGTTTCGACCATGTTTGGTCTATATGGAAATAAAGCGAGACCTCGGTCTCTATATGAAAAATACATGTTTGAGACTTATGTCTCTATATGCTTGGGATACTGTGTTCAATCAGTATCCAAATGACCGTATCCACTTCTAGAGAGTATTTCAGACTAATCAGGCTACATGTTTATATGTGATATATAAATATATGTTGAGATGCTTATTGACAAGATTAAAGGTATATGTTGTATATGAAATATAGTATAACGTGTGTTTATACACCTTGAGTGTATATGTATTTGCGATGGTGAGAAATATGTAGATTTTAATTATGTTTTAATAGTTAATTACTTGTAATGTATGTTTATGATTGGGATGAGATTATAGTATTGTATATGTATATTGTTATTTTGTTTAGTTCCTCCCCACTAAGCGTTATCGCTTAGCACGGGCTTCTTTTCCCATGCAGGTGGCGAGTGCTGTTCAGAGTCGGATATCTGCAGGTCGGCCACTAGGAGTCTTTTTGGATGAAGTTGTTATATTTGAAGTCTTCCGCTGTAACTATTTTTGTATATGGCTTGTAATTAGCAAAAATGAATCTTTTGTAAAAGAACAAGTATTCTTTTTGTATATGTATTAGCATACGAGTCCTTTTTGTAAAAATGATATAAATATGATATATGTATAAGGACTTGATAAATATATGTTACAGGAATTTTCTGATCAAATGATTAAAAGTTTCTTTAAATCTCATTTGGTTTCCTTTTATTTATTTATACATGTGTAAATGTATATGATTATATGTGTTTGCCCGCTTGGCACTCCGGTATCCTTCCAACGGGGATGGCGGGGTGTTACAAAAAGTGTAAGTGGAAGGGTAAAATGGTAATTTTGATAAAATATGGTGTTAAAATAGTGATATAGTGAAAAAGTGATAAAATAGGGACTAAATTGTAATTTGGCTAAATTGGAAGTTAAAGAGTGGAAAAATAAAGTGAAAAGGGTAAAATTGTAATTAAATAAGTTAAATAAGGATAAATGTGCAAAAAGGAATTTAAATAAGGTTAATAGTGTAAAAATGGAATATGATAAAAATGGTAAATATATGATAAAAATGTTAAAAATAGTGAAATTAATGAAAATGAGTGAAACAGGACTAAAATAAAGTGAATAGAAAGTTTAGGGGTAGAATGGTAATTTTATAAAAAAGTTGATAAAAATTGGAGAAAATAAGTTAAAAGTATAAGTGGAAGGGTAAAATGGTAATTTTGATAAAATATGGTGTTAAAATAGTGATATAGTGCAAAAGTGATAAAATAGGGACTAAATTGTAATTTGGCTAAATTAGAAGTTAAAGAGTGGAAAAATAAAGTAAAAAGGGTAAAATTGTAATTAAATAAGTTAAATAAGGATAAATGTGCAAAAAGGAATTTAAATAAGGTTAATAGTGTAAAAATGGAATATGATAAAAATGGTAAATATATGATAAAAATGTTAAAAATAGTGAAATTAATGAAAATGAGTGAAAACAGGACTAAAATAAAGTGAATAGAAAGTTTAGGGGTAGAATGGTATTTTTATAAAAAAGTTGATAAAAATTGGAGAAAATAAGTTAAAAGTGTAAGTGGAAGGGTAAAATGGTAATTTTGATAAAATATGGTGTTAAAATAGTGATATAGTGAAAAAGTGATAAAATAGGGACTAAATTATAATTTGGCTAAATTGGAAGTTAAAGAGTGGAAAAATAAAGTGAAAAGGATAAAATTGTAATTAAATAAGTTAAATAAGGATAAATGTGCAAAAAGGAATTTAAATAAGGTTAATAGTGTAAAAATGGAATAAATAAGGGCATTTTGGTAATTATGTATATTAGTGAGGATATAAGTGTAATTATGGTAAAATATGGGATATAAATGGTATATGTGTAATTGTGGGGACATAAAGGTAATTAATGAAAAAGAAAAGGATAAAATTGGAATAAGTGTAAAAATAAGGACATAAATGGCATTAAGTGAAAAGTGGGGAGATGAGTGGAATTAATAGAAAAGATAAAGATTAAATTGGAAACCATGGAAAAATTATAAGGGTAAAAATGTAAATAAGAAAATAAAAAGTGGAATAAAAGATTGAAATGTAATCAATGGAAAAACAAATAATTAAGTGAGATAGTGAAATAAATAGTATAATTAAGTGAATAAAAGTGTAATTAAGTGATTAAAGTAATAGTTATGTAATTAATTAAATGATGGAATAAATCAATTTGAGATTAATTGACTTAACAAGTGAATGGAATATAAATAATAATAAGTGAAAATAATAAGAATATGTAATTATGGCATGTTTATTACATAAAATTACCTAGGAAATTTATAGATTGATAACCACCACTAGGCATTTTAATGCTCAGCACGTAGTTGTTTTGACTGTGTGTAGGTACCCAATAGGTTTGGAGCAGCGTATATCAGGCTAAGGAGCAAGCAAGGAGACGAAGTTATATTTATTTTGGTTTTATATGTATTGTTATATGGCATGTATATACAACTTCACTAGTGGATGAAATTGGCATGTAAAATTATAGTACTATTATTATCTGTGGGGAATTTTATTATATCTTTGTGATTAAAGGCGGATGGGATGTATAGTTATAGGGTGATTATATTTTTGTGCCCTTGCCGGGGCTGTGGAGATTTCAATTTGCAAGTTTGGGTAGTGCAATTTACAAGCCGTTATACTGCCGAAATTTATTGTCATGGCCGGACTTGTACCCTAAAAGAATTAACTTGAATTGGCATGTGTGTGTGAATTGAATGTGAGGTTTGGACTAAATTGAAATGAAGGCAGGACTTAATTGAAAGTTGAGTGGATATTTTAGTGGCTAATTGGTATATTTATGAGATTAAGTTAGGAATGGTTTGAGGGCTGATTAGGTCACTTAATGATGGTTTAATTAAGAATAAAATAATGTAAGAATCAGTTGGTGGAGGCTGATTTTGTGAGTGGAATCCGTGTGGCTTCTTGAGAGTAAGCCACCTCCACTTTTGCATGCATAAGTCTCTTGAGGAAGGTATTGACGCATTTGTGAGGATTGAGTCATTTTCTGTGTTTTCTACCTCCTCTTGCCGTGTGAGTTCCTTTAGTCTCTAAATCAAATTGCATAATTGTTAAGAAGTTCAAGTTGTTAAGTTGCTCAAGAGTTAAGTTGTTGAACTTTAGAGGTAAGAGATTATGAATGCTTATTCTCATCTTTTACTCGTCTTCTTGGTTTTGATTTGGTATTGGAATGAGAATTGATGGATTATGTTCAATTATGGAATTGAACTGATTTTGCTAGTTGAAGAAGTGAAGAAGGATAAAGGGAAGCAGTAGTCGGAGAACCGAGCGTTCGTCGAGATTAGGAGCTAAGGCGACAAGGTTTGGGAACAAACCCTAGTTGTATAACTATGAAAGTTGTGTTGCTTGAATATGAGTTTGGTATGAATCATGTGTATATGAGAAGTAATGGCCTTGAGCATGAAATTGTATGGCTAGGTTTAATATTGGATGTGGAGATATGCTTTGTGAAAATGTGGTTTGAGAATATGTATGCTATGTGTATAATGAATGTGATTATGATTTATGCTATGAGTGAATGCCAATGTCAAGATGGAAATCAGGTATGTGCCAATTGAGTATGTGGTTGATGAACTGGGTTAATTTGTTAAAAAGGAAAATGGGTTGGAAGTCCTTGAAAGGAAATGGGAATTGAATGGTGAATTGGAGAAATCTTGCATGGGTCACGATGACAATCAAATTGATTGTGACCGTGAGGTATGCTGGAGTTCTATTCTGCCTAGCTGAATTGGGTATGTCACGATGACAACCAAAATGGTTGTGACCGTTAGGCACCCAAGGCAGCATTCTGCCCTGCAAAAATATGATATGTCACGGTGACAATCAAATTGATTGTGACCGTGACATACCTGTAGACACCGAGTCCCGAGTAGCCTTGATCAGGATTACCCAATGATGAAATTAAGTATGCCGATCTATAGGCAAAAAGAATGAAGTTGGAAGTGACGATTTCCTTGTCGATTTGTTGTTTTAAAATTAAATAAAAATGTATTTCAAAAATATTTTTAAAGTATTTTAAAAATTATTTTGTGATGAAAAAAGTGAGGGTCCGCTGACAGCTTGCAATAAATCGCAAGTGCGTCTATATTGGGCAAGAAGGAGGTTTCATGGAGTCGCCACCCAATGGAACATTGGGAAAGTTGCCTCGGAGAGCCTAAGGCTGCACTCAGTATCCATTTTGCGCCAACCAAATGGGTCTTGGAGGGTCAACCTCTCGCCCTAAGGAGCCTAGGATTAACATCAAGTCTCGTGACACAAGAGGTGTCTTGGAGGGTAAACCTCTCACCTCTTTGAGCCCAAAGACCAAAGAAAGTTCGGGACTTCCCATTTATTCATACCTTGATTAAATTTATAATTGAGTTTTGAATTTAGCGTTTCATCCCTTTTCTCATTCAATTTTAAATTATTTGTCTAAGCACGCATGTCAAACACATAATAAAAGCGATAAATAAAATAAATGAAAGCCAAATAAATTACAATAAAACTAGGGGCAGAATACAACCCCTATTTGTAAATAAAATACAATTCATGCATAAGTCGAGCTATTTATTAATTTGAGGACATTGGTCCTCTCATGCATGATTTAAAGAAAATAATTTTAAAATGATAATTTTTTTTGGATGAAAAATCTAGGACATTGGTCCCATTTTTATTAAATAAAACCCAATTTAGTTTAATAGAAATATTTTTATGATTTTCTTAATTAACGTGCATAAAAGTAACTTATTACAAATTACATATTAAAAAAAATAAAATAAAATAATGAAAGCAAAATAATAAAAATAATAAAAATTAACAAATTAACTCCCAAATGGATCTTCAAATCTTCATGGGCTCCCACTTGGCATGAAAAATACTCACACATAAAAATAAGCATTGAAAATAAAAGAAGAACAAAACAAAAGTGAAGTTAGTAAAAAATTAATTAAACATATAACTTGAAAACAATTAAATTAATGCAAACAAAATTGCATCATGTATGACAAGTCAATTAAAATGACATAATAAAATATGTGATTTAACAAATTAATAAAATCAACATGCAAAAAAAATATAAAATAGTGTTAATAAAATTAAACATGCATAAAAAGCACAAAATAGCATCAATAACATCCAATCATGCATAAAAAGCAAAAGAAATACTAAAATTAGCATGCATAAAACATATTAATAATAGTAATAAAGCCAACATGCATAAGCAAACATAAAATAATAATTATAAAACTCAACATGCAAAAAACATGAATAGAAAATACAAACATAAAATTCAGCATGTGTAAAAGCATAAAATAATAACAACAATATCCAACATGTATAAAATGTAAAGGTAATAATAAAAATTAGCATGCATAAGAAATAAATAATAATAGTAATAATAAGATTAAACAAGAATAAGGATAATAATAATAATACTAATGATGGTAATAACTACAATCATAATAATAACACAATAATAACAAAGAATATGAACAATCAAACATAATAATAATAATAATAATAATAATAATAATAATAATAATAATAATAATAATAATAATAATAATAATAATAATAATAATAATAATAATAATAATAATAGTAGTAGTAGAAGAAGAAGATGAACAACATGAACAATTAAAGAAAAATGATATGAACAATTGAATAAAAATAATAAAATAGTTCTAAGAGAATTTACATGTTAACTAATCAAATAAAAAGTAAAAAACAAGAAATAAGAAGAAAATAATAAGGTTAAACGAATTTACATGTTAACTAGTTAATTAGAAATAAAAAATCAAATTAAAATTAAACTAAGAAATTGAGCCAAGAATAATTACCCTCAAAATTTATCTTGATGAAAAGAAGGTAAGATCCAATCACTTGTCTTGTATTGTTGGAATAAAATTAGAAAATAAAATATTGAAAGTGAATTTTTACTCAAGAACAAATAATTTATTTATTTGTCTCAAAACAAAAATTGTCAATTGAAAATAAGAAAATTCTCAAGAACAAAAATTGTTATTTTTTGCCTTAAGAATTGCTGGAAATTCCTTTAGAAATTGAAAGAATTTGTTCTTGAAAGAAGAAAGAAGAAGAAAAATATTTTTTTTTAAAGAAAATCCCCCTCAATTCTCACTAAAAAACTATTTTTATTCCCCTTAAAATTCAGATTTTTTAATTAAGAAATTAAATTAATTTAATTCCCATAACTACAAAAAACCACTAAATTTATTGGGTTGGAAGATAGAAAGCTTTTTGAATTAAATTTTGCAAAAAAAATGAGTTAAAAAGCATTTAAAAAGAAGAATTTATGGCCAAAATAGGCAAAACGGACGAACAGGGGCGCGGGGCGCCCAACGGGCTACCCGCGTGCAGGCGCGCGCAACGGGCAGCCCGTCAATGTGCGCCCGCTGCCCAGCGAGCGCTCCGCCTGCTCGCCAGGCGCTGCGGCGCGCGCGAAAACTTTTTTATTTTTTTTAAAAATTTCCTATAAAATATAATAATTTAAAAAATCACTTTTTTCATCACAAAATAATTTTTAAAATACTTTAAAAATATTTTTGAAATATATTTTTATTTAATTTTAGAACAACAAATCGACTAGGAAATCGTCACTTCCAACTTCATTCTTTTTGCCTATAGATCGGCACACTTAATTTCATCATTGGGTAATCCTGATCAAGGCTACTCGGGACCCGGTGTCTACAGTTGCCCCCAATTTTGGGGAGGCTAGTGTGTGGGTACCTAGGTGAGCCAAAATTCAGGAAAAGGAAAGAAGCGCATACCTGAGGCTGCCTCCTTCCAGCTGCTCCCTCGGGAACAGTGCTGTGATTCATCCTCTTGAGTTGCACTGAGTCGCTGACAAGACTACAAAGTGCCAAGGAACCATCCTAAGAGGGATGCGCCGAGTCGCTACCAAGACTACAAAACGCGTAAAATAAATCGCACCGAGCCGCTGACAAGGCTACTAAAAGTGCGCTGCACGGAGTCGCTGACAAGACTACTAAATGTACAGGTGATATCCGCAGATAGCGATGCGTCGAGCCACTACCAAAGCTACCAAAAGCGCAGAACGAAAAAACGCACCGAGCCGCTAACAAGGCTACAAAAAGTGCGCTGCACGGAGTCGCTGACAAGACTACTAAACGTGCAGGGTTCCATCATAAGACGGTGATGCGCCGAGCCACTGACAAGGCTACTAAAAACGCACAAGAGAGATGCACCGAGTCACTACCAAGACTACCAAAAGTGCACGAAAGAACTACACCGAGCCACTACCAAAGCTACCAAAGTGCACTGTTCCTTCTTCTGATTATGATGCGTCGAGTTGCTGACAAGACTACGAAACGCGAAACTTGCTCTTCTGAACTGCACCGAGTCTGCTACAGACTACCAAAAGTGCATTGCACCGAGTCGCTGACAAGACTACTAAAAGTGCAGGATTCCATCTTCGAATGGTGACTGTCTTCTTTTAGATATTTCCTGCAAAATTATGTGCACAAAATACATACAAGAAAACGTGTGTGTATGATATGAGATGCGAATGCTTGCAAGAATGTATAGACCATGCCCTAGGTGGCCCAGGGTGTGTTGAGGATATAGCTTGGTTGCTCCACCATGCCCCCGGAATCAATATGATTGTCATCTTGGCCTTGGAGGTTCCGTCCCCAATAAGTTTTCTGAAAGAGACATCCAGTGCATCTTTGTCCCCCGGTCGATGATCATATGCCCAGGGTTCTGACTCATGTCCTGAATTATGCCTTATCTAGCTAAAAAGAAGATCATCCGAAGTATACCGCCTTATTACTCCAGGCATCGAAAGTCATTATTTTAAAGGTAGTGCGTCCCTTGTGGATTTTCACACTAGCTTTTCTTTGTGGGAAATGCGCCCCTTAAAGGATTTTCACATAACCCTTTGCCTAACTTTTGCCTGGGATGGACCTAACCCAAACCAGTGGCTTTTTATTTTTTCCATATATATATTTTTTTTGTAGTGCAAACTGCCTGTCTCCAGGTTTTCACCCTGCCACTTGGCCTAACTTTTGCTTAGAGAGCCAGTTACGGTTTTCATCTCTAACGGCCTCTTTTTTTTATCTTTATTTTATTTTATTTTTATTTTTATTTTTTTTTTGTAAGAGAAAGCTATTATCAAAACCACCGCTAAGAGTGAACAGCACCTATCTGCTTAGGCACCTTCTGACAGAATGATTAGACAATAGTCATTAGATGAATAAGTGATATATTTCTTTTTAAGGCAGAACTAAAAGAACAATGTAAACTGTATTCTTTTATTCATTGCCAAAATTGAGTACATTTCTATATGATTTCATCATACATGATCCTTATTTAACAAGAATTCAAAAGCACAAGACTACACCTAATCTCGGAATAGATCTTGTAAGCATCAAACTCCTGTTATCAATCGGCCCTCTTAGGTTTTCTCGATTGAACATTTTCTCTCAGCCCTTAATTTTTGCCCAGGATGCCTTTTTTCGGTTTTCACCCTGACAGGGCGCCCAATTTTAGCAAGGCCGCATTTTTTCGGTTTTCGACCTGCAGGGCATTTATTCTCTTCTTTTCATTTTTTTGTCTTTAACCATGGAACCTTTTTAGTCTATCGACATTGACCGGGTCTTTAAACTCATTCCCATCGCTGTCTGCCAAGATTGCTGCTCCCTTTGTTAGCAACTTTTTCACAATGAACGAACCTTCCCAGGTTGGCCTGAATTTTCCTCGTATGTCCGGCACTCCCGGCCTCATCATCTTAAAGACCAAATCCCCTTCTTTCAATGGGTGCTTTCGTACCTTGTTGCCAAAGGACCAAGCTAGTCTCTTCTGATAAACCTGATTATGATAATAGGCTCTCAACCTATCTTCATCCAATAGATTCAACTGCAACAATCGTTGTTGTGCCCATTCTGTCTCTGGAATCTCGGCTTCCATGACTACCCTTAAAGATTTCAGCTCAATTTCAACTGGCAGAACTGCTTCGGTTCCGTATACCAGGGAGAACGGTGTTTCCCCCGTAGAGGTTCTGACTGTGGTTCTATAAACCCAAAGTGCGAAAGGCAGCTTTTTCGCCCAATCTTTATAGCTCTGAACCATCTTGGCCAATATTCTTTTCACATTCTTGTTCGCCGCTTCAACCGCACCGTTAGCTTGAGGACGGTAAGGAGAAGACTTATGATGCTAGATTCCATACCTCTGAAGCATTTATTTAGTTTCTGCTAAGAATTGCACCCCATTATCAGATACAATATGGTGTGGGAGGCCATATCTGCATATCAAATTCCGCTCGATGAACTTAGCCATATCCCTAGCATCAATCTTCTTGAAAGATTCAGCTTCGACCCACTTAGTGAAATAACCAATGGCGACTATAATGAACCTGTGCCCATTAGAAGCTGTAGGACGTATCTCGCCTATGATATCTATCCCCCAAGCTGCAAATGGCCATGGAGATGTCAAATTATATAGCTCTGAAACTGGGACATGCCTTAAATTCGCGTATTGCTGGCATAACTGGCATTGCTTCACATATTTTGAACAATCCGTATCCATAGTGAGCCAATAGAATCCTTGGCGCATGATCTTCTTCGCTAAGGCTAAGCCATTCATGTGAGCTCCGCAGACTCCGGCATGAACCTCTTCCATAACCTTTTCAGCTTCTTTCTCCGCCAAACATCTTAACTGGATACCATCGACTTGTCTCTTATACAAAGTGCCATTTACACTGATGAACTGAGTGGATAACTTTCGAATCATCCTTTGGTCTTTCTCGGTGGCTTCCTCTGGAAAAACTGACTGTTCCAAATAATTCTGAATGTCGTAGTACCAAGGGTTTCTATCAGTGGCCCCAACATCCATCACCTGCTCAGCTTCAAAATAAGGCTTTTCCGAGCTAGAGATTAGCACGGGTTTCATAGTAACCCCTGTTGGATTATCCCACATGGACACTAGTGTCGCTAGAGCATCAGCCAATTGATTTTCATCCCTGGGGGTGAAGTGAAAAGTGCAAGTCTCGAACTGGCTGCTCAACATTCTCAAGTGCTTCACATAAGGTAACAACCTCTCTTCTTTAACTGACCATTCCCCTCTGATCTGATGAATTCCTAATGAAGAATCTCCGAAGACTTCTGTGGTCTTTGCCCCCAGAGCCAGCAATGCTTCCAATCCGAAGATGCAATCTTCATATTTTGCTTCATTATTGGTCGCCTTGTACCTCAACTTTTTTGCTAACGGCAGCTTTTCACCATCCGGGGTCGTAAGAATGATCCCTGCTCCTGCCCCTTTACTGTTGACTGCCCCATCAAAAAACATCTGCCACCCTTATATTGCTATGGCCATGACATCTTCATCTGGAAAATTGTATTCGAATTGGTCTCCCTCAATAGGATGCTCAGCCAAGAACTTAGCTACAGCTCTTCCTTTAATGGTTTTCCTGGTGATGTATTCGATATAGAACTCCTGCAATAGTAGTAACCATCTTCCCATCTTTCCCAGTAGAGAGGGCGCTTCCTGAAGGTACCTAAGCAGGTTATGCTTAGCAACCGCTTGTACACTGAAGGAATGAAAGTAGTGCCGCAACTTCTTAGAAGGCCAAATAACTGCTAAGCAAATCTTTTCCACTTCCACATATTTGGTTTCATATGTCAAGAATTTCTTGCTAAGATAGTAGACAGCAAACTCTACCCCAAAATCATCCTCCTGGGCCATCATGGCACCCACTGAATTGTCTTCTATAGCCAGATACAAGATTAGCGACTTGGCATGCCGTGGTGGTCTTAAAATTGGAGGATTCAAGAGATAATCCTTAATAGTATCAAAAGCCAATTGACAATCATTATTCCACACCACCGGCTGATTCTTCCTAAGAAGCTTGAAGATGGGCTCACATACTGAAGCCAGCTTGGCAATAAACCGGCTGATGTACTGAAGTTTTCCTAGGAAACTTCTAACCTCTTTCTCTTTCTGAGGCACTAGCATCTCTCTGATGGCCCTGACCTTGTCGGGATCTACTTCAATTCCCCTCTGGCTTACCACATGGCCTAACAGCTTACCCGAGGTAACTCCAAAAATGCACTTCTTGGGATTGAGGCGTAGATTATACTTATTAATCCTTTGAAAAAACTTTTCCAAGGCCTCAAAGTGACCTTCTCTGGTAGCTGACTTGATCATCATGTCGTCAACATACACCTCCACTTCCTTGTGGATCAAATCATTGAGAACTCTCGTGGCCATCCTCTGATAGGTCGCTCCTGCATTCTTTAGTCCGAAAGGCATAACCCGGTAAGCAAATGTACCCCATTCTGTGATGAAGGCTGTCTTAATCCGATCCACTATCTTGTTAAGAATTTGATTGTACCCCGCGTACCCATCTACGAAGCTGTACATCATGCAAGCAGCGGAACTGTCTGCCAGCACATCAATATGAGGCAGAGGAAAATCATCTTTCAGGCAGGCTTTGTTCAGGTCCCGATAGTCCACACATACTCTAACTTTTCCATCCTTTTTAGCCACAGGAACCACATTAGCCAGCCACGTCGGGTATTTAACCTCCAGTAAAAACTTAGCCTCAATCTGCTTATGGATCTCCTCTTTCACCTTTTGAGCCCATTCTGGCCTAAGTCTTCTGAGCTTTTTCTTGACCGATTTACTTTTTGGGTAAGTTGGAATGGCATGTTCAGCTACATCTCGATCAATCCCCGGCATGTCCTCGTAGGTCCAGGCAAAAAATTTTTCATATTTTTTTAATATTCTCTCAAATTTTAGCCTCTCCTCAGGAGTTATGTCTGATGCTATCAAAATTTCCTTTGGATTCTCCAAAGTTTCAAGATTAAATGCCGTTGTGCTAGTTGAGTTAATGTCAAAAATGAATGCATCATGCTTATGATCATGAGAAATGAAATCATCAGAAACATCACACAAGCAAGCAAAGTTATTCATCTCATTAATGTAATAAAAAATATTAACATTGTCATTAAAAAGTTCTGGCATAAAAATAGTATCTAAATAACCACTATTTTCATCTTCTGTCAATGACGATGCTGCAGCCGACTGGGCTTTAACTTCTTGGCTTGGTGGAGGCTTTTCAACTACCTCCGATGAGATCTCCAAATCTTCAAACTTCAGCTCTGGCTCTACCATCTTTTCCATTCCTTTCAACCTGGTAGCTAACAGCTTATCAGTGACAATCTCCTCGGGCTTATCCCTATCCCAGACACTACATTTAGTCATGATCTCCTCATCCCAGAAGTTCTCTGCGAACTTGATAACTCCAACATCCCAGTCAAAGACATCATTGAAAATTTCAAACCCCGGAATGATCTTTCCATCCACCCACTGAGGCTCTTCTTCTCCAGCATAGGCACAGACCAAAGATGAGGGAACAAAACTCTCTGAAATATGGGGGATCTTCTCTGACACTTTTTTCCTGCCATGTTCTCCTTTGTAACCCAGACCTTTCCGATCTTTCTGGCCTCGTGTTGTGATGGCATCTTGCAACCCCTGTGAATTTTTACCCAATCCGGCCCCTGGGAGGAAATGCATCGTCTTCATCATGTTCATCACCTGAGGGCTAACTGCCAAGCCCTGCTCCTCGCCAATCACTGATACGTGAAAGCCACTAAATGGCTGATTAGAGATCCCCAAGGCAGACACTTGATTCTCTCTCGCTGCTTTAATGGCCACCACCTCCCCTTCATGAGGTATCTTTACCATTTGATGTAGGGTGGACGACACTCCTCCCAATTTATGGAACCACGGTCTTCCTAGCAGAGCTGAGAAATTTGCTGAGATAGGCAAGACCACAAACTCTGCCTCCATCTCAATAGGCCCAGTCCTAACTAGAGCTCTGAATGTTCCCGATGCCTGTCTCCAAGAATCATCATAGGCTGTGATGGTCAGATCAGACTTACTCAACATACTCTCGTTCAGCCCAAAAGCCTGAAGTGCCACTAGGGGGTAAACATTTATGGATGACCCATCATCAACCATAACACAAGCGGTGTGCTTGCCGTTAATTTGAGCCTTGATGTATAGTGGTCGATTGTGATTGCGGCCTTCAGTTGGTAAATCTGCGTCAGAAAACACCAGTCTTTCCCCTGATCCCCCCTTGACGAGATCTAACAGCTCAGATGGAGAAATTGTGGTGGCTACGGTGGACTCACTCAATGCCTCAACTAACTTCTGTCTATGAGAAGGGGACTGCCTTAGAAGGTCCCAAATAAATATCTGAGCCGTGGTCTTTTTCAGCTGCTTTATTATGGAATTTTCTTTCGGCTCCTTCTCTATAGGTGCTTGCACTTGCGACTCCACTGTGACGCGCGCCGAACCCCGCAGGCCCCCGAAAGCCCGCTTTAGGGCGATCAAGAGAGGTTCATAAAACTTGTAAGTTATTTACAAGTGCGTCTATTTTGGGCAACAAGGAGATTTCATGGAGTCGCCACCCAATAAAACATTGGGACAGTTCGTCTCGTCTCAGAGAGCTTAAGACTGCACTCAGTATCCATTTTGGGCCAACCAAAGGGGTCTTGGAGGGTGAACCTCTCGCCCTAAGGAGCCTAGGATTAACGCCAAGTCTCATGACACAAGAGGTGTCTTAGAGGGTAAACCTCTCGCCTCTTTGAGCCCAAAGACCAGAGAAAGTTCGAGACTTCCCATTTATTCATACCTTGATTAAATTTATAATTGAGCTTTGAATTTAGCGTTTCATCCCTTTTCTCATTCAATTTTAAATTATTTGTCTAAGCACGCATGTCAAACACATAATAAAAGCGATAAATAAAATAAATGAAAGCAAAATAAATTACAATAAAACTAAGGGCGGAATACAACCCCCATTTGTAAATAAAATACAATTCATGCATAAGTCGGGCTATTTATTAATTTGAGGACATTGGTCCTCTCATGCATGATTTAAAGAAAATAATTTTAAAATGATAATTTATTTTGGATGAAAAATCTAGGACATTGGTCCCATTTTGATTAAATAAAACCCAATTTAGTTTAATAGAAACATTTTTATGATTTTCTTAATTAACGTGCATAAAAGTAACTTATTACAAATTACATATTAAAAAAAATAATGAAAGCAAAATAATGAAAATAATATCAAATCAACCCCCAAATGGATCTTCAAATCTTCATGGGCTCCCACTTGGCATGAAAAATACTCGCACATAAAAATAAGTATTGAAAATAAAAGAAAAACAAAACAAATAAAAGTGAAGTTAGTAAAAAAATTAATTAAACATATAACTTGAAAACAATTAAATTAATGCAAGCAAAATTGCACCATGTATGACAAGTCAATTAAAATGACATAATAAAAATATGTAATTTAACAAATTAATAAAATCAACATGCTAAAAAAACATAAAATAGTGTTAATAAAATTAAACATGCATAAAAAGCACAAAATAACATCAATAACATCCAATCATGCTTAAAAAGCAAAAGAAATGATAAAAATCAGCATGCTTAAAACATATTAATAATATTGATAAAAGTCAACATGCCTAAGCAAACATAAGATAATAATTATAAAACTCAACATGCAAAAAACATGAATAGAAAATACAAGCATAAAATTCAGCATGTGTAAAAGCAAAAAATAATAACAACAATATCCAACATGTATAAAATGTAAAGGTAATAATAAAAATTAGCATGCATAAGAAATAAATAATAATAGTAATAATAAGATTAAACAAGAATAAGGATAATAATAATAATACTAATGATGGTAATAACTACAATAATAATAATAACACAATAATAACAAAGAATATGAACAATCAAACATAATAATAATAATAATAATAATAATAATAATAATAATAATAATAATAATAATAATAATAATAATAATAATAATAATAATGATAATGATAATAATAAAAGAAGATGAACAATATGAACAACATGAACAACATCAACAATTAAATAAAAATAATATGAATAATTGAATAAAAACAATAAGATAATTCTAAGAGAATTTACATATTAACTAATCAAATAAAAATCAAAAACAAGAAATGAGAAGAAAATAATAAGACTAAAAGAATTTACATGTTAACTAGTTAATTAGAAATAAAAAATCAAATTGAAAATTAAACTAAGAAATTGAGCCAAGAATGTTTACCCTCAAAATTTATCTTGATGAAGAGAAGGTAAGATCCAATTCCTTGTCTTGTATTATTGGAATAAAATTAGAAAGTAAAATATTGAAAGTGAATTTTTACTTAAGAACAAATAATTTATTTATTTGTCTCAAAGCAAAAATTGTCAATTGAAAATAAGAAAATTCTCAAGAACAAAAATTGTTATTTTTTGCCTTAAGAATTGCTGGAAATTCCTTTAGAAATTGAGAGAATTTGTTCTTGAAAGAAGAAAGAAGAATAAAAATATTTTCTAAAGAAAATCCCCCCCAATTCTCACTAAAAAACTCTTTTTATTCCCCTTAAAATTCAGATTTTTTAATTAAGAAATTAAATTAATTTAATTCACATAACTACAAAAAACCACTGAATTTATTGGGTTGGAAGATAGAAGGCTCTTTGAATTAAATTTTTGCAAAAAAAATGAGTTAAAAAGCATTTAAAATGAAGAATTTATGGCCAAAAAGACCAAAATAGGCAAAACGGACGAACAGGGGCGTGGGGCGCCCGACGGGCTACCCGCGCGCTACGGGCAGCCCATCAGCGCGCACCCGCGCGAGCGTGCCCTGCGCGCCCAGCGCCGCCGCAGCCCGACACTCGCGGGAAATTTTTTTTTTTTTTAAATTCCTATAAAATATAATAATTTAAAAACTCACTTTTTTCATCACAAAATAATTTTTAAAATACTTTAAAAATATTTTTGAAATACATTTTTATATAATTTTAAAACAACAAATCGACAAGGAAATCGTCACTTCCAACTTCATTCTTTTTGCCTATAGATCGGCATACTTAATTTCATCATTGGATAATCCTGATCAAGGCTACTCGGGACCCGGTGTCTACAATACCCTCAAGTAGCATTCTGCCGAGAATTGGGAACATGTCACGGTGACAATCAAATTGATTGTGACCGTGACCTGTCCTCAATGTGCATTCTGTTTTGGACTTCAACATGTCACGGTGACAATCAAATTGATTGTGACCGTGACCTACCCTGTTTTGGCAATATAACCCTAATGTGTAACACCCCCATCGCCGTCCCCGTTGGAAGGACGCCGACGGACGCGCTACACGACGCTCACATAAACAGATATACACAAGCACAATGCGGAAGCATACCTTCAGACTTAACAGGCATACAAAAATACGGATTAATTAAAAACTTACCTTGACCTACCTTGCGGTACAGACTGAACATGCAATAACTCACGCACACGCAGGCACCAGGCAAAAGCATACACAGATGCATATATATGACCATTCAACGGAAGCATAATCGAAATAATAAAAGCAAAGGAATAACTAAACATAAAGACATACTAACTATTACATTCCCAAAAGAAAACTCAAGAACGAAACATAATAATTACATATACAATACTACAGAATTACAAAAGCTGAAATACAGAAGCTGAACAAAATACAGAACTTCTAACTCCTACGTGGCCGACCCTGCAGAAGCGCGACTCGAACAGAACCAAACCTGCCACCTGCACGGAAAGGAAATCCGTGCTAAGCGATAACGCTTAGTGGGGAGAACACACAAGAATATGGACGGCCATTCACAATGGTCGCCAAAGCAAAACACATTCAGATGACAAATGCAGATATTCAAAACATATCACTAATCAGGCTGCACAATAAAGGCATTCAATCGATAACTCACAAACAGACCATAAACTCATATCCAGGATATACCAATACAGACATAATACAATATACGATACAAAACTCATCATGCCGAACTACATACTATAACTCATGCATAAACCTACATGGGTATCAAATGATAGCATCTTACCATGCGGAGTCACAAGAGCTATACACATGCATTAAATATCACTTAGTACCCACGCCTGAACTGACAACCCAATCATCATGTTAAGCATACACACTAGTCAAATATCTACAGGATAACATTTAGAGCATCACAATACCGCTGTGCAACTCTAATATATATTAAGCATCATGCAGAAACATTCTAATAACGGAGACTGAAGGCATAACCACTTAGTAATACATTCATATCATCATCATGCAGAGAGTACAGTAATCATCACATACTTACCATCACAGCTGCTTCGGATCACAAGCTAACATATTAACAAAACATGTTTAAGTCACATACATACATTCTCTAGTCGCATCATAATCAAAGCATTCAGAAACTTATAACAAATCACATGACGAGTACAGATAATCATGTTAGATATAAAGTCATGCTTATTTAAAACAGACATACATTCTGAAGCCCATAATCATACTCATATACACATAAACTGATTCCTGAGATCTTTATCATAATCAAACGGATATCACATTCATATAGTTATTTCAAAGTAATACAAACCAGTAAAGCACCTGCTGACTCACAATAGTGGATAACGAGTGTACTGAACTGATTAGTACCTTACGGGTACAAGTCGACTGAAGGTACCTTACGGGTACGAATCGAAAACCATTTTATTTATCACAAAAGCATTTTACTGATGGGGGATCTTAACCCGATCCAAATTCATTAAAAAGGATCACGTGGATCCGTACTGAAGGGGGGGTTCGCGAGGAACCATACGGGGGACCTGATCAGGGTCCAATACGTTCTGAGGGCGCTGCAGCTACTGAAAGACTCTATTAGGCATGCCTAACTATCCACTAGACTGACTCTCGCAGGTCATGCATAAAACAATATACATTGCGAATCGTACAACGCATAAATATATATATAAATATATACATCATGCATTAATCAGAGTACAGTAGACATATAAATATGCTCATAAAGTTGGTCATATCTCATGAAATTCGCATTGCAAAACATTTTACAGTCCATACATTTTAACATTAAACAATGTGTCTAAAGCATGCCAAGAAACAGGTATAGAAGCAGCATGCCAAGAAATAGGTATAGAAGCACTAACATGTTACTGATCATCAATACAAAATCCTAATCATGCATTAGGTGCAGATACTAAGCATTAATCATGCATAGTCCAAATTACATTTAAACAAAACACATTGAGTTCCCAGGCTAAAGCATATTCATGCATTCAGACATTAATTATATTATTCAAACAAGTCTGACATAGCATAATATTAATCATACCTCATTCAAGTCATATTCTGAAGCATGTAAAAATTCCTTCAATTATAATTTAACAATACTCATCACACTAAAGCATGTCAGGAACACATGTGAATCATATTATGCTAATGACCAAATACGCATCATCTAAATTGGGGCAAGTTACTACATATCTCAAGCATGGCAAATTATTCTTAAAGAGGAAGCAGACTAAAGATATGCATAACATAATTCACCTTAAGACAGAACATGTTGAGGACTAAATAGTCAGAAAGTTAACCTTCATAAATCCTTCGCATTCAAAATATGACATGCAATACATATCACAATAATAAACATATTACAGTCCAAACCATACTGTTGAGATCTCACAGTCATTAACAAGGTCCTTATAATCTAAAACTTATTTCAAAATAACAGGGTAACTTATCATAGATAACATGTTATTAATACCAACTAAATCGGAATAATCAGTCATACCATCAAGATAATATAACACACAGTAGAGGAAAACACCATGAAAAGCTTTTGGAAACCATTTTATAAAAACTGGACACTTGGGAAGGAAAAACAGAAGCAAAACAGAAGAACCGGAAGACCTCACACTGCTCACGTCGCGTGAGCATAGCTCACGCCTCGTGAGCAGTCTACTCACGTCGTGAGCAATCTGCTCACGTCGTGAGCATTGCTCACGTAACGTGAGCATTGCTCACGTCGTGAGCAATCTGCTCACAAGGTGAGCATTGCTCACGTAACGTGAGCATTGCTCACGTCGTGAGCATTGCTCACGTAACGTGAGCAATCTGCTCACGTCGTGAGCCTGGCTCACGTCACGTGAGCTACTCCTCTGGCCCTCTTCTTCTTCCCCAAAATCGTAAACCTGCATATTCTCATCGTTTTCCAGAAATTCAAAGAACTTGATAAAAACTATTTTCAATCTAATTCAAACACCTCCAGAAACCATCTTACCTTTCAATCGATGTCCCAAACAGCATAAACAAGATAATTGCAACTTAATTCAACAATCAAAACCATGCATAAACATATTTAATCCAATTAAGATCATAAACCCTAAAATTACAGTAGTTTCAAAACACAAGCTCAGAACTTCAATTCAAACCCTATCATGCATTACTAATACATTTGTTCACATAAACATGCATGTACACATTCTAAACCACATCAATTTCCAGAAATGCAAACACATAAACATCCTAAGTGAGAGTTAGGGCAAAACACTAAGAATTTCAAATACAGTAAACAGAGCTCCCAAACCTCAAAATCACGTTCCCAAAATCAGGCTTCCAACTTCAAGATCAAACCTCAGTCTTTTCCTTGCCTTTAACCTTCTTCTTATCACCCAAAGCTTGCACAAACAAAACCCATAATTATTCTTCAAACCCTAACTCAATCAAAACCAAAACCATGAGAAGAAGAAGAATAGCAGAACGTAAAAACCTTAACCCAACTCACCTCTTCAAAGCAAAGCACAATCCAAGCCAAATACAACTCCAGCCAACTGAGAAAGAAAGGAAAAGCAAAGAAGGAAGAAGAGAAGAAGAAAGAGGAGCGTGAGAGAGGGACGAACGGGAAATGCAACCTGTGTTCCCTCTCTTCCTCTTTCCTTTCTTTTCTTTTTCTTCTTTCAATGCTCACCTAACACACCCACATGGCAAATCCTTATTGAACCACAAATTCCACTAAAATCTTACAGACTATGGCATTGAACACACTTTAGTATTCTCCACTTACTTAATTACAGAAATGCCATTAAATCCTTAATATCCAAATTTCACATGCACAATATTACTGAAATACCCTTCCGATCCCGACTTCGCATGCACAATCCGACTAGGGCTATTTTGGGGTGTGACATAATGTGTTTGGCCTTGCAAATGGCAAGGCTTTGAACTGCAATGAAGGACATTATGAGTAAGTATTATGTGTGTATTAGGTGATGTACAATTGCATATTTCATGATGATTCTTGAATGCAATTATTAACTATGAAGAATGAGTTTGGAAACATATCTGGTATGCAAGTGAAATGTATAGCTATGTGCTAATGCGAATGTGTAGAGTGAATTGTGATGTTAGCTATCAACATATGTGATGTGAAAAGTGATCAATGTGAATTGAATAATGTATTTAAAAACTTAAGCCTGCGAGTCAAGTAGTGGATAGTTAGGCATGCCTATAGGGTCAAGTGCTGCAGCCCCATGCGTTTAATGTGTCTGATTCCATGGGAATCACAATGCGAATAATCCTTGCTGGATTTTATTATAAGTGGATTGATATTTTGTACCTGAGGGTACCAATGCGTAAATGTAATCTCAATGAGATTCTTGTACCTGAGTTGTACCAATTCGATACCCGTTATCCGCGTCTTTGGATTGCAGGCTAATCAACTAATTAATAAGTGGAAATGATTGTGATACAATATAGTATGTGATGTGAATACGCGAATATGTGAATATTGCTTTATGATTGAATATAGTGTTATGCATGGAATGGAATTTGATGAAGCGATTCTTAACTAAGTATGATTGTTAGTATGCAATGTGTGATAACCATGTTAGTGTGATAAATTACTTGTTATATGTTTTCCCCACTAAGCGTTATCGCTTAGCACGAGTTTACTATAATCCGTGCAGGTACGGACAGAGGTGACTGAAGGATGCACCCGCATATCAGCGATCAACAATAGAAAGTAGTTGGTGTAGGTTTTAGGGATCTATTACTTGGGAATTTTGTTTAAGCTTTTTGTATAATTAGTATGTATATCGGATATGTAAAGGCATGTAATAATGAGATAACTAAGAATGGTAATGAAACAATAGTATAAGTGTGTATGATGCATGACCGTATGCGATGGAACTTTATGGTTTTGATTTTTATAAGATTATGCATGTGTTCTATGTGTGTGTACGGCCTTCTCCAACTAAGATTAGCTAAGCTAGTCTGATGTGGGAAAAGGGCGTCATATTTATACAAAATGAATGGTAAATAAGACAGTTATAGGTCATTGGTAGCTAAGTAAATGCAAATGCAAATGTTAAAGGGTATGTAAAGTGAATAAGTGAATAAAGTGTTAAGTGAACTTAGTGTTAATAAATATGAGTGTAGAAAAAAAATTGACCCGTAATTTCATAAGTGAATGACAGTTAACCGAACGTGGTAATCGCACAGTATCGCTAGGTCGGCAGTATACGTATAGGGTTTAAGGGTGTTACAACAATCATATGTCAAAAGTCTCGATGGCAACAATCATATGCCTGAAAGATTTACCAAAGTCTTCAAAATGACTTGGTGGCAATAATCATAAGCCACAACCTTCAAAAAGGTAAGGACTGCCTCAGGTACACGATTTTTTTCTTTTCTCTGAATTTTGGCTCACCTAGGCACCCATGCACTAGTTTTCCCAAAATTGGGGGCAACTGTAAACACTGGGTCCCGAGGCAGCCCAGATCAGAGTTACCCAATGAGGATATTAATACCTGTTATATAGGCAGAAGATGAAATTATAGGTTTTGCCTATGAATTCCATGAATTTTAAAGTCATTTCTAACCAAAAATCCTTATAACTCTCCCTTATTTCGAAAAAAAAAGCTTTCATTCTTGAAAAATTCATTTTTTATTAACCGACACCCATCCCTCATCAGGGACGCTTGTCGGTCTTGTTGAGGCACGGGCGCACGTCGTAGCGACGGGCCGAACCACTTTTCGCACCAAATCTTCCCTCGCACGAAAGGTTCCCTATCGCTCGAGCGCAAGGGATGCCTGTCCCTCATGCATGAAAGTGCCTGTCTGTCGTTCCATTGGCAAAAACGGATGTCCAATCTTGTCCGACCGATGCCCGTTGTAGACACCGGGTACCGAGTCCGGCATAAAATTAAAATGGTGATTTTTGATCCTTGATCATTCCCTCCAAAAAAAAATGGAAAAAATAATATATAATAAATATGTGTGTGAAATTAAAAATTAATTAGTTAATGTAGTTAGTTACTTGAATAATTAATATTATTGTGTGATTAAAGTGCATGTATAATTAAAGTTTAAAATGTATAATTAATTAGATAAATATATATATATATATATATATATATATATATATATATATATATATATATATATATATATATATGTGATAATTTAAATGGATTAAATGTTTAATTAATTAGATAAATTATATATTAAGTGGATTAATTATATTAATGTGTGATGTTTAATTAATATGTAATGTTTAAATTAATTAATTAATGTGTGCTATTTGAATTAAGTTAGATTAATTAAAAAGAAGAAAAGGAGGAAATTACCATTGTGACCCCTTAACCCTAAATATGGGGTATAAAAAGAATGAGATGAGCAAAAGAGTGGGGGGCTCTCTCGGCTGGATGAAGAGATTGAAAGGAAAAGAAAAATAAAAAAAGAGAAAAAGAGAGAGCAGGCTCTTGGCTGAAGAACAAAAAAAAGGAAAAAATTAAAGAGAGAGCAAGTGAGCACAAGAACAAACCAAAATCAAAGGAAAATAAAGAAAAGAGAGACAAAGAAGTGAAATAGAAAGAGGAAATAAGGGCAAAACAAGAGAGGGAAACAGGGGCCAAAAACACAGAGGACGACGCCGGAACCAAGGAAAAAGAAGAAAAAAAGGAAAGGAGGTGGCGGGGGCTCCGGCGGCCAGTCAAGGCTGCAGATCGCCGCACGCGCCCCACCACGGTGGAGAGGGAACCCGGACGAAGCCGACGGTGCTCGCTGATCATCCGTAGCCGCCGGCGTGAGGGAGATCGGAGATGGTGGTGGCGCGAGCTTCCGACGCATTTTTCGGCAAGGATTCAGCTTCCTCCGGCGCGTGACCAACTCCGGCGGGTTCCTCGGGTGGCGATCTATCCCCCGGTGAGGGAGGTGCTCATCACCGGCCACCCACGGCGGCTCCGGCGGTAAAAAACCGGTAACCCCTATTTTACTAAATTTCTATTTATTATTATTATTATTATTATTATTATTATTATTATTATTATTATTATTATTATTATTATTATTATTATTCTGTTTTAATTATTTTATTATTATTATACATTTATTTATTTTCTGTTTATTATTATTGTTATTATTATTATTATTATTATTATTTTTATCATTATTTTTTTTGTATCTATTATTAGTATTATTGAGTTATATTGATTTTATTGTTATTAATATTATTTATTTATTATTATATTCATTATTGTATTTATTTGTTATTGGTTATTGTATTTTGTGATTATTTGTTATTATTATTATTATTGAGGATATAGTATTGTTAGTAGTGTTATTATTATTATTTATTAATTTATTATTAGTGTTATTCTGTCTTTAGTATTATTATTATTATTAATTAATTAATTATTTCACATTATTTATTATTATTATTATCATTATTATTATTGGGTATATTTAGTTATTATTAATTATCATTGTGTTTTGTTGTTATTATTTTAATATTATTATTACTATTATCATCATCATTACCATTTTTATTCATGTTATTATTATTACTTTGCATTATTGCTATTATTATTATCATTAATATTATTATCTTTTATTATTACTATTAATATTATTATTATTATATATTATTTTGTTACTATTGTTATTATTGTTTTTATTATTATTATTATTATTATTATTATTATTATTATTATTATTATTATTATTATCATTTTTTGTTTATTTAATCATCATCATCCTCTTACGGTATTATTATTAGCATTATCATTTTTATTGCATTTGATTATTATAATTGCCATTGTGTTTTACATTCATTAATTCTCTCAATTTACTTCATTCAATTATTTATTTAATTATTTATCTATTTATTCATTTATTTATCATTTAATTTAATTTAATCCATTATTAACTTTAATTATTTTTCTCAATTTGCTTTATTCAATTATTTATTTGTTTATTTATTCATTCAATTATTTATTTATTTATTCATTATTAACCAATATTGTTTTCTGTCTTTACCGTGATGCGAGTGGCATGTGACTCGCTCACGGAGTTAGGCGGAGCATGGTCAGGATAAGTAGATTAGAATTTATTTATTTTGAAATATGTAATTATTATTTTGTTCTCCTTTCATTCGCTAATGGTCTGTAATAATAAAAGATTTTTGACCGCGTTTAAAAAGAACCACCACACAAATGTTTTATACCAAAATGATATTTGTTAATAAAACTGGAGCAATGCCTTGGTTTTCACCCCAAAGCAAAGGTTTAAATTGATTTGAGAACTCAAAATTTTTCATAAAAAGTAAATGGGAACCAATGTTCCCGCTTAAAAGAATAGCCCGATTTATGTATGTATTTTTATCATTCTTTTATGGTTCCATATTTGTTTTCAGATAATTGTAATTATATTTTATTTACTGCCCTTTTTTTTATACGTGCTTGTAATGCGCTTTAATTTTATTGTATAATTTGCATGTGAGAGAAGAGATAAAATAATTGATCTTAAAAACCCATTCACATAATATTAACCAAAGGTATGAATAAGAGTGAGGTCCCGAACTCTCTCTGGTTTTGGCCTCATAAGGTTAGAATTACTTTCCCGATGTTTTATCGGGTGACGACTCCATGATCCTGCCTTATGGTAGCCCGATAGACAGTGAGGTCGTCTACAGTGGTGACTCCACTGGGGACATCATGAGATTTTGCTCCGAAAGTACCTTTGGTTAATCTAATGTAAATGGGTGTAGGATCAAGAAATTTTATCCCTTTTCGAAAAATTGCATTGCATCATGCTAGAGCCTTAGAATTATGTTAGTTTGGTCCCTCATTTTCACTCAATTTGGGGAAGTGTTAAGGATAATCACCAGCCCAAGCCTCGTGCCATCAATTGGTATATCAAATGGTGACCCGGCTGGTCTAGACCAGTTGGCAGGGATCATGCTTGGGTAGCCCTAAAGCAACACCACCTTGACCAAAGCTCATATAATGGCAATAGATACTTCCCCTAGGTGGTATGTACCTTAATACAGTGCTTGCTACGTGGGTCATCGTGTATTAAACAAGATCAAACAAATTAAGTGGTCTTCTATGGAAAGCTTTAAAGCTTCGATAACCTCACCTTAATTTGGTTGAAGTGTCCAAATACACAATGGCAAAAAATCATATGTGTGCGCATCTTGAGAGACGTCATGCTCTAACACGCTCTTTGGGTTTCCCGTTGATCCATGGGTCAAGCTTACCTAGGAAAGAGACCGCACGACCTCCTGTGTGAGAGAGAAACGGTTGGGAGGAACTTTCTTCTTGTATGTGTATTCGTGCTCGTGCATTATTTCTTTTTTTCATGAACAATAGTAAAAAAGGCATGTGTATTTTTTCTCATGTACAATAATAGAATCTGTGCACTTTGTATATAAAATTGCTTGTATCATAATTTGTGAATATAAATATAACACGTTTGTCATGCATGCACATAATAATGCTTGTCGCAATACATACATATTAACATTCTTTATGGCATCAATTATGCGCCATTATCTGTATATACAGCATACATCATCGGATGTACATATTAACATGCATTATAGCAAGTATAGACATACTGTCCCCATGACAAAAAAAAAAAAGAAAAGAAAATCAAATAAAAAAAAAATGCATTCACCATGTGTCATAGCATGTACATATCCATATGCCCACATTACACATGTTCATTAACATTGCGCCCTGGAACATACATATACTGTTGCATGTCATAGTGTGCACACATTAGCATACTTCATTAGACTAGACATCAAACACAGAAAATACCTTGCATTTTTCACATTGTATACCATATCATGAACATGTACTATCATACATGAATTATGTCATGTACATATAACTTCTTCATCATGCATGTTAGTCATTGTATATACCAATGCATGTCTTGAATGCTCATACCATGTAAATACGCATACTTTGTGAACGCTATTTGTTTCGTGCAGACACTTTCATTGCATACCTCGTATTGCACGCATACTCCACTCACTGCACACAATCATTCTTATGTTGTGTCCCATCTCATGTGCATTATCTGTATATGTTTTGCACTTCTATATATGTGAGTTTTGCCACTCCTCTCGACTCATTGGTGCATATTACCATGCTAGGTCGTCTTCACCTTACATCATGCATTCGTATCTTGTCTAAATCATGCCATGTTCACATGCACTATGTATCATGAACATTCATCCCCATACTGTGCCATAGGTCGTACTCATGCTTTCATCGTATACATGTACATTGCAAAGTTATGCATGCACGTCATTTATCATGCAGTGTTTACACACATTTTTTTGCTGGTGTTTTACACACACACATCTTGCACATATTTCATGTACGCGTTTTTATACAAATATTTTTACACATGTTTCGCACATACAGTTCCTTACACGCATTGCTAATATACATGACGCTATTGCATATGCCATTCAATATACATGATTTTTAACGCATAGTTTGTGCATATTCAAAAGAAAAAGAATGAAAAAAAAGAGCTTTTGTGCCTACATGATTTTTTGTGCATATTCATTTTTGATAGAGTAAAAATATTTTTTGTGTTAAGCTGTATCCTAAAATGCTGATATGTTTGCACCTCATTAAGGTACCTCTGACTCACAGTTTGACTCTGCCTAAGTAGTTCTCAACTATGAATGGATTTGATCTTAACTCTAGAAATCTGAGTTTCATTCCACTTTGAATTAAGTAAGAGGTATATATGTTTGATCTTTAAGAGCTGGATCACGTGAAGATATTTGACCATACCATGTGATTTCTAAATTTCGAGCACTTTTGGCCCGTTTTTGAAAACAAAACTGAAAAAAAAAACTAGTTGCAATTAGGGGATTGGATGCAAACGCACTAAGAGCACTAGAATCTTTCCGATTACCCGTCAAAGCGACCCCCGGATAAGGCTGAATCTAGAAAATGATTTAGGCACCATTTCTTTGTATAGCTCTTTAAATGACCATTTTCTACCCTTATTTTACAATCGCTTGCTAGCCCGTTGAGCCTTTATTTTGGTATGCTAAATGCGTACCGGTTTTATTGTTACACATGTTAAAACTTCACCCTTCGCCTAAAATGATTTTAGCTTCCCCTTAGAAAAATGGCCGCTCTAGTAAAGATGGATGTACATTACAACATTCGCTTGAGCTATCAAAACTCGCCCTGATAAGGATGGGTCTGCACTTCTAAGAGAGAATCTCGACCATTGATAATTTTTGGGTTACCAGAAATCACCCTGATAAGGATGGGTCTACCCCTTGGGAAATGAATTTTCAATCATCAATAATTTTTGGGGCTACACTTTGGGAAAGGGGTCTAAATCATTGATAAACTTTTTGTGTAATTAGAGACATAAGCTTGCGAGAAAAAATAAATAAATAAATAAATAAAAAGCCCCCTAGATGAGCTCAGTAGTTATCTTTTTTAGCTTAATTATTATACTGAGCTTGATAAGCTAAAGTGTCACCAAATCCAAATTCAAGAATATCTGGACAGTATACAATTGGGGTTGAGAATGGTGCTTTCATCCGTCGAATTAACATTGCGGCCATTTTTCTCTAGCGACCTGATCCTCCTTTGATAGCCAATTACCTAAGCCTAACGTTACAACCAAAGTAAGACCTCTTGATTCTTGGTTTGACCTTATCTAATTAGCGGAGATGACCTTCTAATAAGGTTTGGTACGTAGGAAGAGGCATATGGTGTTTCTTGAGCTTCAAGCGAGAAGCCATGAGTGCATTTATGTATTCGAGTTGAGTCTCGTTCCCGACATTGCATCTAGAATTTACTTTTGAAAAATGAAAAATCTTGTTTTGGCCTTTTGCACATACACACAGAGGTTGCGTGGTATGCCTCGTATTTATATGTTGGTTTAGTAAATCTTGATGTCTACGCATTTATCTTCTTGCCCTTCATTGGGAATGACTCCTGAATTCTTTTGCTGAGATTGAATCAGTTGAGAATGTGGTTCATTCAGTACGCTAAAAGGCAGATAGAAACTCGAGTTTGGGGTACCTGATAGGTTGCACTCATCTTACAATCTTGGGGTATCTCTTATCACTACTCATGAAAATGACGCTTTGCATATACTCCCAGCAACATTCTTTGTACATATGCTTTCTGCAAATGTTTTTACACATAACTGTAGCAAACATTCTCATAAATTGTTGTGCATGTATAATTTTTGGTGCATGTCTTTTGGCACAAGTTCTTCAGCGAATATATTTCATAGGTGTTTTTAATGCACACGGTTCTTCACGGGCATGTCGTTTGCATGCATCTCACATTCACAATTTTCGTATGCACTCAGTACACATGTATATGTGATTTTTTTTCTTGCATATGTTTCATATACATAGTTATATGTGCACATATCACACACACTCAATACTTTACATAGCTTTTAAGTATGTAATGGCTTTCACTTATCTTTGCATATGATTATGTTCATCTATGCCTGTGAACGACTCTTTATCCTTGCCACATGCATGAATATTTGCATATATGTTGCATACATAATCCCTTTGTATATATTTCTTATGTTGAACCTTTGCATGTTTTTCTCGTTTATGATCATCTGAAAACATGTTAGGATGATGATTCCATAATCTTCCACATGAATGCAAGCCATCGATATATATGTATTTCAGGATCATAGTCCTTCGCATATCATTTCATAAACGCAAATCCTTTCACATGCATTCCTTGCATACATGGTGCTTGACGCTCATTAAATAGTGTACATCAGTCACACGTCGACAAGCTGACGTTTCTCAAACCCCCCAGGGGGCAAATCCATTATCTTTAAGTCCTTCTTTAAAGGCATTCTCGATCTCTTCAAAGCATTATCTTCAAGTCCTTATTCAAGAGGCATTCTTAGTCTCTTCGGAGCATCCTGTTTAAGTCCTTGCTCAAAAGGCATTCTCAGTCTCTTAGGAGCATTACCTTTAAGTCCTTGTCCAACAGGCACCCCTAGTCTCCTTAAAAATTTACCTTTTAAGTCCTTGCTCAAAAGGGCATTCCCAGTCTCTTCGGAGCATTACCTTTAAGTCCTTGTCCAACAGGCAACCCCCAGTCTCCTCAAAACTTTATCTTCAAGCCCTTGCTCAAAAGGCGTTCCCAGTCTCTTCGGAGCATTACCTTTAAGTCCTTTTTTTTAGAAGGCATCCTTGTCCAACAAGCATCTTCAATCTCTTTAAAATATTATCTTTAAGTCCTTCTTTAAAGGCATTCTCAGTCTTTTCGGAGCATTATCCTTAAGTCCTTCTTTAAAGGCATTCTCAGTCTCTTCGGAGCATTATCTTTAAGTCCTTCTTTAAAGGCACTCTCAGTCTCTTCGGAGCATTATCTTTAAGTCCTTCTTTAAAGGCACTCTCAGTCTCTTCGGAGCATCATCTTTAAGTCCTTCTTTAAAGGCACTCTCAGTCACTTCGGAGCATTATTCTTAAGTCCTTTTTTAAAGGCACTCTCAGTCTCTTCGGAGCATTATCCTTAAGTCCTTCTTTAAAGGCATTCTCATTCTCAGTCTCTTCGGAGCATTATCCTTAAGTCCTTCTTTAAAGGCATTCTCAATCTCTTCGGAGCATTATCTTTAAGTCCTTCTTTAAAGGCACTCTCAGTCTCTTCGGAGCATTATCCTTAAGTCCTTCTTTAAAGGCATTCTCAGTCTCTTCGGAGCATTATCCTTAAGTCCTTCTTTAAAGGCATTCTCATTCTCAGTCTCTTCGGAGCATTATCCTTAAGTCCTTCTTTAAAGGCATTCTCAGTCTCTTCGGAGCATTATCTTTAAGTCCTTCTTTAAAGGCACTCTCAGTCTCTTCGGAGCATTATCCTTAAGTCCTTCTTTAAAGGCATTCTCAGTCTCTTCGGAGCATTATCCTTAAGTCCTTCTTTAAAGGCATTCTCATTCTCAATTTCTTCGGAGCATTATCCTTAAGTCCTTCTCTAAAGGCATTCTCATTCTCAATCTCTTCGGAGCATTATCCTTAAGTCCTTTTTTAAAGGTATTCTCAGTCTCTTCGAAGTATTACCTTTAAGTCCTTGTTCAAAAGGCAATATCTCAAGTCCTCTGAGGAAGCAAATTCTCCAAGTCCTCTGAGGAGGCAAAATCTCAAAGTCCTCTGAGGAGGCAAAATCTTGAAGTCCTCTGAGGAGGCAAATTCCCAAAGTCCTCTGAGGAGGTAAAATTATGAAGTCCTCTGAGGAGGCAAAATCTGAAGTCCTCTGAGGAGGCAAATTCTCCAAGTCCTCTGAGGAGGTAAAATCTCAAAGTCCTCTGAGGAGGCAAAATCTTGAAGTCCTCTGAGGAGGCAAATTTCCAAATTCCTCTGAGGAGGCAAAATTATGAAGTCCTCTGAGGAGGCAAAATCTGAAGTCCTCTGAGGACGCAAATTCTCCAAGTCCTCTGAGGAGGCAAAATCTCAAAGTCCTCTGAGGAGGCAAAATCTTGAAGTCCTCTGAGGAGGCAAATTCTCCAAGTCCTCTGAGGAGGCAAAATCTCAAAGTCCTCTGAGGAGGCAAAATCTTGAAGTCCTCTGAGGAGGCAAATTCCCAAAGTCCTCTGAGGAGACAAAATTATGAAGACCTCTAAGGAGGCAAAATCTCAAAGTCCTTTGAGGAGGCAAAATCTCCTCTGAGGAGGTAAAATCTCAAAGTCCTCTGAGGAGGTAAAATCTCCAAGTCCTCTGAGGAGGCAAAATCTTGAAGTCCTCTGATGAGGCAAATTCTGAAAGTCCTCTGAGGAGGAAAATTCCCCAAAGACCTCTGAGGAGGCAAAATCTCAAAGTCCTCTGAGGAGGCAAAATCTCATCTGAGGAGGTAAAATCTCAAAGTCCTCTGAGGAGGCAAAATCTCCAAGTCCTCTGAGGAGGCAAAATCTTGAAGTCCTCTGAGGAGGCAAATTCCCCAAAGTCCTCTGAGGAGGCAAAATCTCAAAGTCCTCTGAGGAGGCAAATTCCCCAAAGCCTTCTGAGGAGGCAAAATCTTGAAGTCCTCAAATTCTCAAAGTCCTCTGAGGAGGCAAAATCTCAAAGTCCTCTGAGGAGGCAAATTCTCCAAGTCTTCTGAGGAGGTAAAATCTTGAAGTCCTCTGAGGAGGCAAATTCTGAAAGTCCTCTGAGGAGGCAAATTCCCCAAAGTCCTCTGAGGAGGCAAATTCTCAAAGTCCTCTGAGGAGGCAAAAATCTCAAAGCCCTCTGAGGAGGCAAATCCCGAAGCCCTCTGAGGAGGCATCTCTTTATCCAACTCCCGGTAAGAAGGCAGGGTCTCCGCCACAGGTATGTAATCCCTTCTCTCTTTCTCTTTGAATTTTGGCTCACCTAGGTGTCTATGCACTAGCTTCTCCAAAATTGGGGGCAACTGTAGACACCGGGTACCGAGTCCGGCATAAAATTAAAATGGTGATTTTTGATCCTTGATCATTCCCTCCGAAAAAAAATGGAAAAAATAATATATAATAAATATGTGTGTGAAATTAAAAATTAATTAGTTAATGTAGTTAGTTACTTGAGTAATTAATATTATTGTGTGATTAAAGTGCATGTATAATTAAAGTTTAAAATGTATAATTAATTAGATAAATATATATATATATATATATGTGATAATTTAAATGGATTAAATGTTTAATTAATTAGATAAATTATATATTAAGTGGATTAATTATATTAATGTGTGATGTTTAATTAATATGTAATGTTTAAATTAATTAATTAATGTGTGTTATTTGAATTAAGTTAGATTAATTAAAAAGAAGAAAAGGAGGGAATTATGGAGGAAATTACCATTGTGACCCCTTAACCCTAAATATGGGGTATAAAAAGAATGAGATGAGCAAAAGAGTGGGGGGCTCTCTCGGCTGGATGAAGAGATTGAAAGGAAAAGAAAAATAAAAAAAGAGAAAAAGAGAGAGCAGGCTCTCGGCTGAAGAACAAAAAAAAGGAAAAAATTAAAGAGAGAGCAAGTGAGCACAAGAACAAACCAAAATCAAAGGAAAATAAAGAAAAGAGAGACAAAGAAGTGAAATAGAAAGAGGAAATAAGGGCAAAACAAGAGAGGGAAACAGGGGCCAAAAACACAGAGGACGACGCCGGAACCAAGGAAAAAGAAGAAAAAAAGGAAAGGAGGTGGCGGGGGCTCCGGCGGCCAGTCAAGGCTGCAGATCGCCGCACGCGCCCCACCACGGTGGAGAGGGAACCCGGACGAAGCCGACGGTGCTCGCTGATCATCCGTAGCCGCCGGCATGAGGGAGATCGGAGATGGTGGTGGCGCGAGCTTCCGACGCATTTTCCGGCAAGGATTCAACTTCCTCCGGCGCGTGACCAACTCCGGCGGGTTCCTCGGGTGGCGATCTATCCCCCGGTGAGGGAGGTGCTCATCAGCGGCCACCCACGACGGCTCCGGCGGCAAAAAACCGGTAACCCCTATTTTACTAAATTTCTATTTATTATTATTATTATTATTATTATTCTGTTTTAATTATTTTATTATTATTATTATACATTTATTTATTTTCTGTTTATTATTATTGTTATTATTATTATTATTATTATTATTATTGTTATCATTATTTTTTTTGTATCTATTATTAGTATTATTGAGTTATATTGATTTTATTGTTATTAATATTATTTATTTATTATTATATTCATTATTGTATTTATTTGTTATTGGTTATTGTATTTTGTGATTATTTGTTATTATTATTATTATTGAGGATATAGTATTGTTAGTAGTGTTATTATTATTATTTATTAATTTATTATTAGTGTTATTCTGTCTTTAGTATTATTATTATTATTAATTAATTAATTATTTTACATTATTTATTATTATTATTATCATTATTATTATTGGGTATATTTAGTTATTATTAATTATCATTGTGTTTTGTTGTTATTATTTTAATATTATTATTACTATTATCATCATCATTACTATTTTTACTCATGTTATTATTATTACTTTGCATTATTGCTATTATTATTATCATTAATATTATTATCTTTTATTATTACTATTAATATTATTATTATTATATATTATTTTGTTACTATTGTTATTATTGTTTTTATTATTATTATTATTATTATTATTATTATTATTATTATTATTATTATTATTATTATTATTATTATTATTATTATTATCATTTTTTGTTTATTTAATCATCATCATCCTCTTACGGTATTATTATTAGCATTATCATTTTTATTGCATTTGATTATTATAATTGCCATTGTGTTTTACATTCATTAATTCTCTCAATTTATTTCATTCAATTATTTATTTAATTATTTATCTATTTAGTCATTTATTTATCATTTAATTTAATTTAATCCATTATTAACTTTAATTATTTTTCTCAATTTGCTTTATTCAATTATTTATTTATTTATTCATTATTAACCAATATTGTTTTCTGTCTTTACCGCGATGCGAGTGGCATGTGACTCGCTCACGGAGTTAGGCGGAGCATGGTCAGGATAAGTAGATTAGAATTTATTTATTTTGAAATATGTAATTATTATTTTGTTCTCCTTTCATTCGCTAATGGTCTGTAATAATAAAAGATTTTTGACTGCGTTTAAAAAGAACCACCACACAAATGTTTTATACCAAAATGATATTTGTTAATAAAACTGGAGCAATGCCTTGGTTTTCACCCCAAAGCAAAGGTTTAAATTGATTTGAGAACTCAAAATTTTTCATAAAAGTAAATGGGAACCAATGTTCCCGCCTAAAAGAATAGCCCGATTTATGTATGTATTTTTATCATTCTTTTATGGTTCCATATTTGTTTTCAGATAATTGTAATTATATTTTATTTACTGCCCTTTTTTTTATACGTGCTTGTAATGCGCTTTAATTTTATTGTATAATTTGCATGTGAGAGAAGAGATAAAATAATTGATCTTAAAAACCCATTCACATAATATTAACCAAAGGTATGAATAAGAGTGAGGTCCCGAACTCTCTCTGGTTTTGGCCTCATAAGGTTAGAATTACTTTCCCGATGTTTTATTGGGTGGCGACTCCATGATCCTGCCTTATGGTAGCCCGATAGACGGTGAGGTCGTCTACACCCGTCACTTGACCGAACGACGCCCATCGGTCATGGCCTGATAACAATTTTTCTCTTTTTCCTTCAATAGAGATGGTTTTAAATCCTAATTTTAATAGGATAAATGTCACATTTAATGTTTATATTTGAGGATAATTCTTAATTGCTTAATTTTATCTCTGAGGATAAATCATATATTTAGTATTTATCTATAAGAATAATTATAAATATTTACATTTATCTTTAAAGATAATTTTAGACTATTTATCCTTAAGGATAAATCAAATATTGATATTTATCTCCAATAATAAATCAAAAGAGTTTTTATTTATCTCTAATTCTAATGCTAGCCCATAAATAAAATGAAGGAGGGCATTAAAGAGGGGGAATTTTTAGAAGAAAAAAGACTTTTTAGAGAGGGAAAATTTAGAGAGGCTTTTGGAGAGAAAACAAATTGATTTTTCAAGCAAATTATTACTTTTCTCTTTAGATTCGTTTTTTATTTATTCTCTAAGAGTTAATTGAGGAAGGGAGAAAACAAATTGATTTTTCAAGCAAATTGTTACTTTTCTCTTTAGATTCATTTTTTATTTATTCTCTAAGAGTTAATTGAGGAAGGGAAATTAATTCTCTTTTTTTGGTTTGCTTCCTACAAAAATTCCATTAAATTTGAAAAAAAAAAGCTTTTTAGAGAGAGAAAGTAATTTTTAATTCAATTAATTCTTGTGGAATTCAAAGAGAACTGCAATATTCATTACCTTCTGGAGATCAGCGTCTGAGGGTAAACATTCTGAGATCAAAGTAGCCATTATTGCATTAACTTCAACATTTGACATTGAAATTTGTGATTTGGCTTCAAGATGTAAATAGATTTATTTTCTTGGTTATTTTGTTATTTTCGTGTTAAATTTCTTTTGTTTGGTGATTATTTGGTTCAAATGCGTGAAATGACGGCCTAAGATCCACAAGAGGTAAGACATCTGAGCTTTAAAACCTTTGAATATGGAGTTTTATTGTTATTTTTGAATTCTGGAGATGACCGATAGGAAGAAGGATTCACCGATGGCCATTGCTCAAAGCGAGCGATGGGACATAATGGAAAGCTTCTTCTGCCCATCGATCATCTCTCAGACGGCCGTCCCTCGTTTCTCCCGGGCCATCTGTAACGCTCCAATACCCCCGTGGGAGGATATCGGGGTCGTTATGTACACACAAACGCATGCAATACAATTATCATATACTAAGGTGGAATAGCACAATACATTCATGAAAGCGGAAGAAAACACCATTAATCAAAGCATACTTGTATTAATATACTCTTAAAATATTCATATTACAAAATGTTAACATTCTTATAATTCAAGAACAAAAGCCTTGCATCATCTATTACAATGCATTCTCTTTATAAAAACATTGCAATATGTTAACAAAAAGAATCTTATACAAAAGTAAAACTTCACTCAAGCTCCTAGTGGCCAACAGATGCACGACTCACAAAATCGAACCGATCCTACATACCTACACGGGGAAAACACCCGTGCGAAGCGATAACACTTAGCGGGGGTATATAGAAGCAAAAGGACTTCATACAAAGTCACAACAATACATATACGTGTTAACAACACATAATTCTATAACATATATCAATAATCTATGGCATAAACATCCGCATAAGAAATAATAATAATCACATTTCTATATTATTTACGTATACTTTTCATGCCACAATTATCATGTACATGCACACTTTACATAACAAATGCCTTTATCATGTACATTTACTAAAGCATTTACATATTCTCTAGTTGTATCATTTATTTAATATTATAAGCGAGAACTTATCACAACATCTCACATATATGCATAAACATGCACACTTATATACATATGATAGATCACAACTTGACTTACTCATACACAAACATACAATAACTATAGCCTGAATTCACATTAATGGTGGATACGGGTGCTCTAGATACTGACTAGTAGTATCCAACTTCTAGAGACCGAAGTCTTAAATCATATAGATTCTCGAAGGTATCAAGCTCTAGACCTAAACAGGCCAACTCTACACCCAAACGGGTCAACTCTAGCCCTTTATAAGCATGCTTATCTATCCACTGCTATGAATCCTTTAGGCTTTACATACAAACTCTAATCACTTTATCATATACTTTACATTTACTCATGTATCCAAACTATGATCACATATTAACTCAATTCATGTAAAAGCTAAACAACCCATCAAGCATATGTTTCAAACATTCATTTATGCAATCAAATATTACATTACTATTCAAGGTCACATAATCCAATGCAATATTACACTTAAAATACGGTAAAATAATTATATACAAACTCCGGGTAGTGTTGCGCTCACGACAGAACCCAACAATCACAGCTGTCGTGCTCGCAGCCAATGTCACACTAGTGACCTGAAGCTAAAGTAGCTTTTATTGCACCCCGCGATGGAGCTCGTGCTTGTGATAAGGCCCGGTAGAGCAAACCAACTACCAAACTCATGCTCGTGACGAAGCTCGATAGCGCAAACCTTGCCCGACAGAACCAAACTAAGTCCTCAACCTCCGAGCTACACAACTCACATGCATAAATCTTCACATACTAACCTATACTCACTTGCATAACTTCTAAAACCACTTCATATACACTACTAAGCTCTATTTCAACGCTAACACAATCAAATACTAATATATACCAAGATGACTATTAAACATTATAATCATAAACAAGCACTTAACATGCAAAATCTATAACATACTCAACATGCAACAAAAGCAAGGTTAACTTTAACTACTAAAAGGGCTACTGAAGTAATTCAAAGATCACAAAATTTACCATCTACTAAAACATGCATCTAATAGTAGAACTTCAAATAGCCATGTCTCAACAATCAGATCATGCATTTAATCAAAATGTAACACATAAACCAATCATGCATATATAAGAAATTAAGTACAAATTCAACTCAACACAAGTACATTAAACAGGAAAATCACACACGATCCCAACCTCAAAAGCAGCTTGAATCACTTCACTTCAAAATCAAACCTTCTCCTTGACTTTCTCTTTCCTCTTATCCACAGCTTCTTGCACAACCAAGTCCAATACACACACTCAAGCCATATACAACAATCTCAAGACCAAGAATAGAAATGAGAAGAAGATGAAGATCCATAAACCATTTACCCATACGTACCTTCTCAATAAACCATTTTAAACCAATCCAAGTAGCAGAAATCAATCACAACTTGAAGAACAAGAACCAAAAATGAAGAAAGGAGGAAGGGGAAGATAAACTAAGAGAGAGAGAGAGTGAAAAATCTAGTTGTAGGTGGTAATGATACAGATTTTTCCACTAAGTCTCTATTTATTGTATGTGGCTGCCTATGTGGCATGCCTACAGCAAGACACGTGTCTCTAACTTGCCACATGTCCCACTCAACCAATTTTCCCACTTACTCCTTATCTTAGTTCCTCTTAATTGCCTCAACTCAACTTCTCTTTTCAAGCAACTTTTAATTCCTTTCAATAATGTCCTCATTTACTTATAAATCCACTCTTAGTCCAATTACTACTGTGTCCTTATAATACAATTATGCTATAAATCCTTTTAGGGTACAATTTGGGTCGTTACACCGTCCTTGGGTTTCCCCTCTTCATTTTTGATTGTTTTGACCCCCTTTTTTTTATTATGCTTTGTTTTTATTAATCTTAGGCATTTTATTTTAGTATTTCTTACTATTTTTTCATTTATTTTGCTTCTAATATTTTATTTTAATATTGCTAACATGTTATTTTGTTTTGTTTTATGAGTTTTTGATGAACATCGGATGCTAAGAAAGGGAATTAATTGAGATGATTCGGAGACATCAATTTGGTTCATTCTTTTCACCCTCTCTTTAATTAATCTTTCTAATTACTTCTCATAATTACGGATGCCATTTTTATGTTCGTTAAAATAAAAAGCACCTAAAGATTTTTACAATTAAAATGAGGTTTTCTTTACTAAAATGGGACCAATGTCCTGGTTTCACTCCAAAATGTCGCCTAAGGTTGTTTTCACAATTTTGTATGCAAAGGAACTAATGTTCTCAATTTGAATATCCCATTTTATGTATGATTTCCACTTCCATTTATTTAATTGGTGTTGTATTCTACCCCAATTTTTATTGTAATTTAATATGCTTTTGTTTACTTCATTTTAAATGGTGTTGTTTACCGCTTTTATTATCTGCTTGAATTGTGCTTTAATAAATGCATAAGTTGTATGGGAAAAGGAATGGAATTATAACTTCAAAAACTCACTATGACTTTGACCAAGGTATGAATAAAAGTAAAGTCCCGAACTCTCTCTGATCTTAGGCTTCATTGAGGTTAGATGAACCTAGCTAATGTTCTATTAGGATGGGAATTCCAAAATATATCTTGTTGTCCAAAATAAACATACACGCATCGTCTTAGGCTCATTGAGTCTAGATGAACTATCCCAATATTTTATTGGATGGCGACTCCAAAACACTTCTTATTGTCCAAAATAAACGCCCTTATAATCTTTACAAGTTTTATGAATCTCTCTCGAATATCCTAAAAGCGAATTTTCGGGGAGCTTGGGGTTTGGCGCGCATCACACACGGGTCGCTTCATTAGCAATCACTGTCAATAAGGAGATCATCACCAAATCTAAGGACATGGTTTAAGTTGACAAGTTGGCACGGATCACTCCATCAAAAATTCACACCAATAAGGAGACAGCCACCTCAGGTACGCCTCTCTAACTCTTTACTCTGAACTTTGGCTTAGCTAGACACTAGTCTACTAGCCTCCTCAAAGTTGGGGGTAACTGTAGACACTAGGTTCTAAGGTAGCTTTTGATCAGGGTTACTTAATAAGGATACTGTTTCTCATATATAGACAAGGAACAGAAGTGCTAAGCTCTCTTTCGAGTCTTGTTCTATCAAAATATTTTTTTTTTTAAGTTTCTCTTTTGAGATTTAATGTTCAAAAATCTTTTCTAGGTTTTTTATCTCCTTTTCCATTGGTTACCAAGGTTAAAATGCTTTAAAAAAAAAAAGTTAAGTCAAGGTCTTAGGACTGACTCAGCTCTTGAGTCACGATTTTGGGTGTGACTCGGCCTGACTCACACCTAAGACCGTGACTCAAGCCCAAAAAAAAACCATAAGAACATTTATTGCTCATTATGGGAGTATAAAAGGGCATTAAATCATCTTGAACAGGGAGGCTTTCTCTCTCTCTCTCTCTCCCTCTCCATGTTTTCTACCTCACTGAAAACACTCTCTACTTTCAAAAACCAAAAGAACAAAGAAGAAGGGAGAGGCAATAGGCACTATGATTCCCTAATCTTGAGACAACAAGCTCTGAAGGTAATATTCAGGAGCCCCAGAATGTATAAATCTATTAAAATCATGCAAAATTTGGATAAATAAGTTATTTATATTTTAGTGTTCATCGTCTCCTTCCCCTGTTATTTGATTTCTTAAATTCTATAGTATCATTATTTTTAAGATGCAAACTTGTTATTTATTTTGTTTAATGATTCTTTTATTCATTAATATGTAAAAACCAATTTAAAACTTATAAAAATATGTTAAATAGCATTTTCCAAGTTACCGTTCATCATCTTCCTCATGCTATGTTTTTCTCTCTCTATAATTCATGTTTTTGTGTTTCCTTTCTTTTCCTCTTTAAATCCAGTTTACTTTGCATAAATATATGTTTTTGATGTTTTTATGCATGAATCATTCATGAAACCTTATTTTCAACCTTAAAAATGGATTTAGCATGTTTTTGGAGCTCTGCTCGAAAATGGCATCATTTCCAGTTTGGGAAGACAAGCCAGGAACGAGTCACGGCCTAGGGCACAACTCGCCCTCTTTTCTTTATTTCCTTTATGCGTGATTTTCATGCTTCTTTCCCTTCGTCCCGTCACTCACATTTTTTGCATGTTTTGCATGGTTATTTCACCTTATTTTAGCCACACTTCATTTCCTGCGTGCATATTAATTAATTTATTTTCTTATTTTATTTACCTAATTTTCTTTATTTTACGTAAATTATATTTTATTATTTAATTTCATCTTTTATTTTGTGAATATATTTTGTGTGTCATGATAATTTATTTTATTTTCTATTTATATAATATTGTTCTTAATAATTTGTTGTATTTATTTATTTTGAACATATTATTATTATTATTTATATTAATATATTTCTTTTCATTTATTATTATTATTATTATTATTATTATTATTATTATTATTATTATTATTATTATTATTATTATTATTATATTTTCGGATGTATATATTGTAACATCCCAAGGTGTACCCTAGTTGGATTAGAGTGGCAATTGCATAATAGGGTATAAATGAGATTGGATTAAGTGAGTAATTAAGTGTGTAAGGGTATAATTGAAAGGAAGAAAGTTGTAATTAAAAGGCAGATTTGAGTAAGGGACTTAATGGTTAATTGCCAAGGGGCTGCATGTGAGATTTAGTGGAAGATTGGTTTTGGTGTAGTGGAATCCACGTGTGGATCTCACCTTGTGCCAGCCAACTTCTTTACATGCAAAGGTATAGGGATTTGAAAGCAAAATGTGTAGTGGAATTTTATAGCAATTAAGCCATTCTTTGTATTTGCTCTAATTCTATATCTCTTCATCTTTTAAGTTGAGTTTTATTTTCTTCTTAAATGGAACTCGGAATTTGGTAATTGAATTGGTTGAAGAGTTAAGTGAAAAGGTAAGAGTTGATGGTTATGTGTTTATTTCTTGCTTCTACCCCTTTCTTTGAGTTGGATTTGGATTGATTGAGTAATGGACTAGGAAAATATATTCTGCATGTTGGTGTAAGATTTGGAGAAGAGAAGAGCAAAGGGCAAGGAGAAGGTGTAGTTAGAGATTGAGAGTATCCAGCAACCTGCTTTTGAGGTTTGGGATATATATATGTGTTATATGTTGACTTTACTTGAATATATTTGTTGATTAGTTTGCCTTTGATGTGTAAATGATGTATGAATGTGAGATTTGAGATATTAAGCATAATTATGTGTTATGTGATGAAATGTAATTGAAGTGTTATAAATGCTATGTGGTGAGAATGAAAAACTAGCATGTGCAAAACAAAGAGCAAGATGAACCTTAGTTTAGGGAAATCCTGTTTATGTCCTACCAGATCTCTGTGTATTGTTTTGATTATAACTGGAGTTTGATAACTCCAATTTGAGTGTTTGTTGCTCCATTTGAACCATAACTTCCATATCTTTAAAAGTGTAAGGGAGACCATAAATTAATTCTATCTCTAAGAGGCCTAAAAATGGCAATAAACGGACGTGTTTCTATCTAGCTGGGTTGATTTGAAAAGTCTATAGTTTTTAATGCATATCTCTTAATTTAGGAGTCCAAATGACCTGAAGCTTATTCCATTGGAAACTAGACATCCTAGGAAATAATTATTAAGAAGGATATTTTGTCTAACAATGAGGTCTAGATGGTCGTTTAGGTGATACAACTTTGAAGTGAAAACCAGTCTCGTAAGTCACTTGAGGGGAGCTACTATCGCGAGTGCGACACAGGTCGCGACCTCACAACAGAATAACTCACATGAAGCCTTTTCTTCTTAATTTTGAGCCCATGATTGGCATAGATCAATCCCTTATCTTTCCCCTCAACTTATTATGCATGATTAGGGTTATTAAATGATTAAAAAGTACTTATCATTGGGAAAAACTTATGAGTATGATTAAGATTGGTAATTTAACTAATAAAGCAACAATATATATAATTATGTGAAGAATAGCAAATAGAATAACAAATATGTGTGTGTGAGCTATGGGTATCTCAAGTATGATGAACCATGTATGCGAATACGTATAAACACGCATGTGTTAATATGTAATAACATGTATATTTAGTATGCAATAATATATATATAAAGTGTTGTATGTGAATGCGTTTAGGATGACATGTACGCATAAGTAGTAAGAAATGAAGAGAGTTCATGAATGTTCTTTTGGGTTTCAATGGAATAATTCAAATTAAACGCAGCGGAATAAAATTGAAACTGGAAAACAGGATCCAAGTATATTCAATTGATTAATAAAGAAGAGATTAAGATTTACTGACCTTAGAACAAAAATAACTCCTTATCTCGGACTTTAGGTGCTGCTTCAATCACGAACACCCTCTACCGGTATCCACACGCACAAACCAACGAACAGAATTCGCAGGGGTGCTAGCTCCCTTATGTTGAGAATGGATTTTTAAATTTGTCTTTATCAAAGAAAAGGTGGCTAGGTTTTCTTTTTCTTATTCTCATAAGAAAAGAGATGTACAGCCACTCTAAATCTATTCCTACTTGAAGAAAGTGATTAGAGTTATCATATGGGTTAATCTCTTTTATTAACATACATCTATATATATGTAAATAAGTTTAAAACCCTAATAGGTACATAATGATATTATCTCTAATTCAAAATTAAGAGATATTTACATTATATGTATATATATATTTATTTCTTATTCAAAATAATAAGAAATATTATATTAATACATACTATTATCTCATATTCAAAATAAGAGATATATGTATATGTACATATATAAATATATATAAATATGTAATTTCAAAATTAAATATAAGTACCTTTATTTATATATTATTCCGAAATAACCTAATAAAATCCATTTTGTTCATTTTGGTCTTGGTGTGTGACCCAATAGGTTTATATTATGTTGGTAGTGGGCCTAATCCCATAATAAGCCCACAATTCATAATTGGTCTCTAGTAAGACATTATGACTACCCAAATAATATAAATATCGTTAGTCCGATTTTAACCTGACAATAGAACATGCTATTATCCTTTTGTCACACGATATCTTATTTGAACATAAGTCATGGTACATGTCAAACTTATATTGTTCAAACATATAATTTCCCGATCACTAAGTAGACTGATAAATTCATATGACATTGATGACACTATCAATTCATTCGAGCATGGCCATGCATTTTACAGTCCTACTTATCGAGGGGCCCAATAGATATCTCTCTCATTAGAGAGGGACAAATTCCATCTTGATTATTCACTTTTCTCTGCATAATTCTCATTATGTCCGATCATAAACTTTATAATTATCCGATTAAAGATAACGTTTGATTATGTCAAAACATAATGTTCCTTATGTAGGAAACTATAATAACCTCAGGCCAAAGGATTCAATAACATATTTATTATAAGATCACTTATGACACTATCCCATGTAGTGATCTTACAGTGGGTCTATCCAGTACTTTGTTCTCTAACAAATACCTATAGATTGGATTTATATCATCATATGTAATCATCCCATGATTATCAATACAAATCTATACTAGTCTTAATTTATCTTTATGCCCTTTAGTGATAAATGACTAGGGATATCATGAATAACATTGTTATTCATAAACATTACAATAATGTAACATGCCAATGATATTAATGTGAAGAAAACCATTATATATAAATGAAAATGTAATGATTATATTAAGGTCCAAATGTTTGTCCTAGGGCATAACCACTAACAATCTCCCACTTGCACTAGGCTCGATCATACATATATCTAATACCCATTGACCTAGTATGTCCATCATGTTTGGCTTGTGGGAGAGTCTTGGTAAGTGGATCAGCAATGTTATCATCAGTAGGTACTCTGCAAATCTTGATGTCTCCCCTCTCAATTATTTCTCTAATGAGATGAAAACGCCTGAGTATATGTTTTGATCTTTGATGAGATCTGGGCTCCTTAGCTTGTGCAATAGCACCGTTGTTGTCACAATAAAGATCCACAGGGTTGCTGATACTAGGTACTACTCCCAATTCAGCAATTCTTGATCCATACTGCTTCTTTAGCTGCATCTGATGCTGCTATATACTCAGCTTCTATTGTAGAATCAGCGACAGTGCTTTGTTTAGAACTTTTCCAGCTTATAGCAACTCCATTTAACACAAATACATATCCTGACTGCGATGTAATCATCTTTGTTAGATTGGAAGCTTGCATCTGTGTAACTATTTATTACTAGCTCATCTTCCAATCCTCCATATATTAAGAATGCATCCGTAGTTCTTCTTAAGTACTTAAGGATATTCTTAACAGCTGTCCAGTGACTTTCACCGGGATCTGACTGGTATCTGCTCGTCATGCTCAAAGCATACGAAACGTCTGGTCGAGTTCATAACATGGCATACATGATTGATCTTATAGACGAAGCATAAGGAATCATACTCATGTGGTCTCGCTCATCAGATGTCATTGGACATTGAGTCTTGCTAAGAGTAATGCCATGAGACATTGGCAAAAATCCTCTTTTGGAATTTTGCATACTGAATCTATTTAGCACCTTATCTATTTAAGTGCTTTGACTCAGACCAATTGTCCTTTTAGATCTATCCCTATAGATCTTAATCCCAAGGATATAAGCAGTTTCGCCCAAATCTTTCATTGAAAAAGATTTCCCTAACCAATCTTTTGTCTTTTGTATAATAGGGATGTCATTTCCAATAAGTAATATGTCATCGACATATAATACAAGAAACATCACAACGCTCCCACTAATCTTCTTGTATACACAAGGTTCATCCTTATTTTTGATAAACCCAAACTCTTTGTCTGTTTCATCAAAATGAAGATTCTAGCTCCGAGAAGCTTGCTTCAATCCATAAATGGATCTTTGCAGCTTACATACCTTTCTAGAATTATCAGGACGGACAAAACCCTCAGGTTGTGTCATATACACATCCTCAAGTAAGTTTCCATTGAGAAATGCTATTTTGACATCCATTTTCCATATCTCATAGTCATAATATGCAGCAATGGCAATAAGAATTCTTATTGATTTAAGCATTGCGACTGGTGAAAAGGTTTCATCATAGTCAATACCATGAGTTTGTTTGAACCCTTTTGCAACGAGCCTTGCTTTAAAAGTATTTACTTTGCCATCCATATCGATTTTCTTTTTGAAAACCCATTTGCACCCAATGGTTTTAATTCCTTCAGGTGGATCAATCAAGTTCCAAACTTGATTATCATACATGGATTGCATCTCAAATTTCATGGCTTCTAGCCATTTCTCAGATTCTGGACCTGACACGGCATCTTGATAGGTAGTAGGCTCATCTTGATCCATGAGCATTACTTCACGACTATCTATCACGAGAAATCCATATCTCTCGGGTTTGTGTCATATCCTATCATATCTACATGGTACTTGTGTAACAGGTATAGGTTCCATAACAATTTGTGAAACTTGTTGAGTTTCCACCGATGGTTGTATGTTTTTTTGTTGTTCTCGAATTTCTTCAAGTTGTACTTTACTCCCACTGGTTCTTTTAGAAATAAATTCCTTTTCTAAAAAGACACCATTTTGAGCAACAAACACTTTGTTCTCAGAAGGGTTATAAAAGTAATATCCTTTAGTTTCCTTAGGATATCCCATAAAAAGACATTTATCAAATTTTGGTGCTAATTTATCTGAGACCTGTCGTTTGACATAAGCCTCACAGCCCCAAATCTTTAGAAAAGATAAACTAGGAGTTCTCCCAGTCCATATCTCATATTGTGTCTTTTCAACCACTTTAGATGGAACTCTATTCAAAGTGAATGTGGCTGTTTCTAATGCATAACCCCAAAAGGATAACGGAAGATCTGTTTGACTCATCATTGATCGAACCATATCTAATAAAGTTCGATTCCTCCTTTCAGATACACCATTCCATTGTGGTGTTCCTGGCGGAGTTAATTGTGAAACAATTCCACAATCTCTTAGATGATTGTCAAATTCTTGGCTCAAATATTCACCACCTCGATCGGATCGAAGTGCTTTAATAGTTTTACCAAGTTGATTTTGTACTTCATTTTGAAAAGTTCTGAACATTTCAAATGATTCATGTTTATGTTTCATTAGATAGACATAGCCATATCTACTGAAATCATCAGTGAATGCAATGAAGTACTGAAATCCTCCCCTGGCATTTATGCTTAATAGGCCACATACATCAGAATGTACAAGGCCTAATAAGTCAGTGGCCCTTTTACTATGTCTATTAAAAGGATCCTTTGTCATCTTGCCTAATAAACAAGATTCGCAATTATCAAATTATTCAAAATCAAATGATTGCAAAAGTCCATTAGAATGGAGTTTAGCTATGCATTTCTCATTTATATGACCAAGGCGACAATGCCATAGATATGTTGTATTTAGATCATTTGGTTTGGATTTCTTTGTAATTATGTTATAAATATCATAATTATTGGATGTTTCTAGATTTAGGACATAAAGCCCACAATACGAATCAGCAATACCATAAAGCATGTCATCATAATAAATCGAACATTTCTTATTCTTAATAAGAAAAGAAAAACCTTCATCATCCAAAGTTGAAACTAAAATAATATTCCTACTCAAACTAGGAACATAATAGCAATTGTTCAAAATTAACAAAAGGCCATTGGGCAAAGTCAATTCATAAGTGCCTACGGCTAGAGCAGCAACTTTTGCTCCATTAATCCCACTTGTAGGTCCACTTCACCCTTTTTTAGCTGCCTACTCCTTTTGAGTCCCTGCACATTTGTACAAATGTGAGATCCACATCCAGTATCTAATACCCAGGAAGTAGAAGTAGATAAATTAATTTCTATAACATAAATACCTGAAGATGTAGTCTCACCACTCTTCTTCTTCTTCAACTCTTCCAAGTAGAGCTTGCAGTTCCTCTTCCAATGACTAGGTTCATTGTAGTGGAAGCAAACTCCCTCCTTTGGAGGTTTAGCCTTGGGCTTGGGTTTGGGCTTAGGCTTACCACCAACTTTTGCCTTAGCCTTAGGCTTACCCTTAACTTTCATGCCTTTCCCTTTGTTGACCATCAGAACATTGCCAGGCTTCTTACTTATGCTTTGCTCAGCTATTTTGAGCATGGCATGCAACTCAGCTATAGATTTCTCCATATTATTCATGTTGTAGTTCATGATAAAATGGTCATAACTATCAGGTAATGAATTAAGGATCAAATTAGTTGCCAGTTCTAAACTGAGGAGAAATCCAAGCCTCTCAAGGTGATCAATATAGCCCTTCATTTTCAAAACATGAGAGCTAACTGAAGAACCTTCAGCCATCTTGCAAGAATGCAAAGCTTTGGTAGTCTCATACCTTTCTTGCCTAGCCTGCTATTGGAAAGTCTGCTTGAGATGAGTACTCAACTCATAAGCCTCCATGTTTTCCAGATGCTTCTGAAGCTCTAGAGCCATGGTAGCTAACATAAGACAGCCAACGTCCACAAAATCATCAACATGTTTCTTGTATTTCTCTTTAACTGCCCTTGTAGCAACAGCAGGTGGCTCATTGGGAATAGGCTCATCCAGCACATACAGCTTCCTTTCCTGCTTAAGGACAATTCTCAAATTTCTGAACCAGTCAAGGAAGTTTGTGCCAGTTTCCTTAAGTTTGTCCTTCTTAAGGACTGATCGCAGTGACATAGTAGAAGTATTATTTGATGCCATTAATCTACAAATATGCAAGATAAATAATATTAGTACCAATTTCATTTTAGGTTTTCTTATGAACTCCCACTAAAATAATAACCCTCAATAATAATTACAATAATTATAATAATTTAGTGGGCTAAGATCCATATTTCACTTAACTCTAAGTCAGCTTTGGCATGACGCTTATAGTTAAATTATTTAGGTAGGTAGCTCATTTACCAATTATATCATATATAACTCTTAGATCATTTATTGGATTTTGACATCATATGTCCCGCCATGTTATAATCCCATCTTATGCCCTTAGGCCCAAAACCGTTTTGATAGTCTAATTAAGTCTAACCATTTTAAACATATGAGTAGCACTATTACCCATCTTGCCTTACTAGGATAACCCAATGTACTTCACTTTGGCAGAACCCACATTTTGGTGATCTTAGTCTTGACAAGTGTTTTAATAATGGGTGGCATATGACTTAAAATTATGGTGAGGGATTTAATTTTAACTTATGATGCCTAATTATTTATATACATCATGCATCAATTCATACACATATATAAACATTCATCGGATCACATACTAAGAACATATGCATAATATATATAAAACCGTGTCATAGCATGGCCAAATCTATATTGATCCTCATAAGCCAATATGAAGATCAAAGGTCAATCCTAGGTGTGAAAAATGGACTTGATTAAAATCTTCCATCTTGCACCTCCATCGCCATGGATTTGGATTGATCTCCATTGCTGCTCTTCGTCTTGATTACAATAATAATACAAAGATATTCTACTACAACTATTGAATAAAATAAAGATTACAATAAAATTAACGACACGCAGGTCGTATTTAAAATTATAAACCCTTAAAATAGATAAAATAAAATTCATCCACAAAAGGTTTAATTGGCCATGCTATGCACCATGCAAAGACATCACACATAAACATAATAAATCATATTTATTTCATATCATGCATAATATACCTTATTTCATAAAATTGATATATTAAAATTATCGAGTGATAATAATGAACGACATATAAGGCGTTACGAAGAGGTAGCACGGCGGTCCCGCTAATGATTTAAAATGGGCTACGAAGATATAAGATAACTGCACGAGTCATGCTCATGAGCACAAGTCATGCACATGGTACGGCAGCACGGCCACACTAGTCGTGCTTGAGCAAGGCAGCATGAGTCGTGCTTATAGCACATCTGCACGATTGCAAGAATCGCATATGTGAGCACAACTCGTACACTAATGTCCGACTCGTGCTCATTGTTAATTTCATTAACGATGTGTGCCATAAACCCTATTCTCTGTTGTAAAATTAAACAATTTTGATCATATCAGCAACCGTTTAATAGACACAGAATACGATCATTGAAAATTTTGCATTAAACATATTAATATTATAAGTTAATCACATTAACAGAATCACATTAACACTTAATTGAATTAGAAGCCCTTAAAAAAATGGGATTACGTTTTTAACAATTAAAACAGTAATCAATATCAATATCAATGTATCAACATACATTCCAACAGAATCAAAAATATATATCACACACATAAAAATTTGATCCACTGTTGGGTTTTAACGGAATAATTAAAATTAAACGCAGCGGAATAAAACCGAAACCCGAAAATAGGATCCAAGTATATTCAATTGATTCAAAAAGAAGTGATTAAGATTTACTAACCTTAGAACGAAAATAACTCCTTATCTCGAACTTTAGGTGCTGCTTCAATAACGAACACCCTCTACCGGTATCCACATGCACGAACCAACGAACAGAATTCGCAGGGGTGCTAGCTCCCTTATGTTGAGAATGGATTTTTAAATTTTTCTTTCTCAAAGAAAAGGTGGCTAGGTTTTCTTTTTCTTATTCTCACAAGAAAAGAGATGTACAGCCACTCTAAATCTATTCCTACATGAAGAACGTGATTAGAGTTATCATATGGGTTAATCACTTTTCTTAACATATATCTATATATATGTAAATTAGTTTAAAACCCTAATAGGTAAATAATGATATTATCTCTAATTCAAAATTAAGAGATATTTACATTATATATATATATATATATATATGCATATATATATATATATATATATATATATATATATATATATATATATGTATGTATATATATATATATATGTATGTATATATATATATATATGTATGTATATATATATATATGTATGTATATATATATATATGTATGTATATATATATATATATGTATGTATATATATATATATATGTATATATATATATATATATTTATTTCTTATTCAAAATAATAAGGAATATTATATTAATACATACTATTATCTCATATTCAAAATAAGAGATATATGTATATGTACATATATAAATATATATATAAATATGTAATTTTGAAATTAAATATAAATACCTTTATTTATATGTTATTCCGTAATAACCTAATAAAATCCATTTTGTTCATTTTGGCCTTGATGTGTGACCCAATAGGTTTATATTATGTTGGTAGTGGGCCTAATCCCATAATAAGCCCATAAGTCATAATTGGTCTCTAGTAAGACATTATGACTACCCAAATAATATAAATATCGTTAGTCCGATTTTAACCTGCCACTAGAACATGCTATTATCCTTTTGTCACACGATATCTTGTTTGAACATAAGTCATGGTACATGTCAAACTTATATTGTTCAAACATATAATTTCCCGATCACTAAGTATACTGATAAATTCATATGACATTGATGACACTATCAATTCATTTGAGCATGGCCATGCATTTTACAGTCCTACTTATCGAGGGGCCCAATAGATATCTCTCTCATTAGAGAGGGTCAAATTCCATCTTGATTATTCACTTTCCTCTGCATAATTCTCATTATGTACGATCATAAACTTTATA